>OX578136.1:100740713-101158213 GCA_951213105.1 Amaurobius ferox
ACTTTTAAAGTTTTCAGATCTTTTTCCAGGTAGTCACACCACCTAAGATTTGGTCTCACTCTTTTTCGGGTACCAATTGGTCTAGCCAAGAAAATCTTTTTTGGGCCTCGACTGTCATCCAATCTCATCAAGTGCCCCTCCCATTTAATCCTCTGTATTGCTATGAATTTAATAATATCTGGCTCTTTAAATAATTTGTAAACCTCCAAGTAGGTTCTTCTTCTCCAATAATTATCACACTTTATTCCTCCAAATATGTTTCTCAAGACTTTTCTTTCAAATATAGCAAGGGTTTCCTTGTCTTTCTTGGTCATTGCCCATGTCTCAGCAGCGTAAGTGAGAACGAGTCTAATCAAACTTTTATAAATGAGTATTTTGGTTTTTCTGCTGATAAAATTAGATTTCAAATATTTTTGTAGTCCAAAAAAACATCTGTTAGCAGTTGTAACTCTGTTACGGACCTCTAAAGTTTTATTATTTAGTGTGTTCATTTCAGAGCCTAAATATTTGAAACTGTTAACAGTTTCAAACCTGTACTTTCCTATTTCAAGATAGGGATTATTAAAATTGGTGCATGGTATTTATTTGGTTTTATTCTGATTAATGGCAAGATGCATCTTATTTGCCTCAGCTTCCAAAGAAAGGAAGCTTTCATTCTTTTTACTTCAAATTTATGCGGCTGTTTCTTGAGCAGTGAGGCTTTTTTAAGTATTAACTTAGGTTTCCGTTGTAGCTTGACCGTTCAATATCCAGGGGAAGAAAATTCAAGTAATTTTTTTTCATTTTATTTGAAAGCGAATGGTATCATTTATAACACGTTAATATATGTGCATTTATTTAGACTACTTTTTATTACACGTTTTAAATCTAAAGTGGAAAAGTTAGAAACAATTAAATGTATCCTAACTGTTGTAAAATAACAGATCAATGAATGTTTTGTAAGTATAAAGCAGTCATTTTAAAATTTTTATTTGTCAGTTTTATGTTTGTGATCGATAGTAATTTATAAAGTTTCTGAAACTGGTTATTTGCCTTCCTTTATTTGTATATTTTTTATCAATTCCATTTCTGATGATGGTTGTTATTTTATTTTGGGAAGCCGATGATTTTTTCCTTTGATTTTATTAGGTGCGGTTAAATTTCGTAGTTTTGTATATTTATGATTAATTTTAGTTTATTAGTTAGTTTATTAAGATAATTTTTTGCAATTTTCAGCCGTTTGTTTCACCTTGCATCACACCTCTTTGGTTTTTACGTTTAATTAAAAATTTTGTTGAATTAGTAAGGACCTTCAGAGCAGTATTGTATTGATAGAATTTTTCGTACGTTTGGTGTGGTGGCTACTCGGTCTTATTTAACTCGACCAAGAAGGTTCTTTTTCGCCTTTGAAACTGTTTGATACTTTTAAGCAACTTCTTATGCTATTACTAATGACGCATTTGCATTTCTGGAGTTTTGAAGTATTTTTAACCTGAAATTAATAAATACCCTTGTTTAGAAGTCATCACGAGATTATGGCACAGTTTTGCCTCTCGGGGAAGAATAATTTTAAGCCTGAACATTCGGACTTCACTCTTCTTTCATTCGCAGCTTTCTGCGTTACGCGTCACGGCTGTTTGCCTCCGTTAAAATAATGGCCATACAGCTACAAGTTGAGCTTGCACAGTTTTAATGTCGAAGGTGTATTTCCATTTGTATTATTTGGATATTATGCTCGACGAACAGAAGAATGGATTTTATTTTATAATATCTTGATTTGGAAGAGTATCAATTTATCTATAGAAATCCTAATTCTTTGTGTAGGCTACAAGTACGCAGTTAATATTGACCTGCACCTTTATAGCGATTTTACAGTACTTACTATAGTGACAACCCCTACAGTTGGAGATACCATAACGACCACCTTCGCCATAAGATATTTGAAATGTTACTTGCTCACAGAGAGCGCTATATATCTTGAAAGAATCAAGTGATTCCAATTAACAAGCTTTTAGCATGCTTTATATAATCATTAACAGCAAAACACTTGATAGTTTTCAAGAAAGCACCACGTTCTTTACAGATACCAGAAGCAACTCGGTGACCTAGAATACTTAATATAGTTATATAATCGAGCACAGGATAAAACCTAATTGAACTGGATTTTCAATCTTCCCCTGGCTTTTGAGGAAAGAGGGGTTACAAAAAGTCTTTTCATATCCTCCAGAACGTCCACTTGGTGACCTAAAAGGTTTAATCCATCCACCAAAGGACAGAACCTAAAGAAGTGGGATTTTCAATTCTACTTCTGGGCGAAGAATTTAAAAATTTTTCTAAAAGTCTTTCCAGACCCCACATAATTTTTTCGGTGACCCAGAAGAATCTTTGCACCCTTAAAGTGCAGTTCATGAGGTAGAACCTAAGGGAATTAGATATTCGATTTCGCCTCCTCCTTCGGGGTTATTTTTTTAAGTCTTTTTAATCTTTTTAATTAAGGAAAATGTATTTTTAATTCTTTTTAGATCCCCCAGGAGCCAATCGGTGACTTAGAAGAATAGATTTTTGCGCATCTATAGTATCGACTATGAGACAGAACCTAATTGAGAAAATGTATGATTTAGATGATATTTCCGGACTTGCATGAACTCTTGGTGATCGAACTCTACCCCTCTTTCTTCCTTGTTTATAGCTGTTGTTTATTTGTTTTCTTGAACTGTAATTTGTTTCCTTCGTTGTTGTTTGACTGTTTTTGTTTGTTGTATTTTGATCTTTTTGTGATGTATTGCGTTGCCTATTCTTGTATGGATTTAATTCCTCAATAAAGCCATATGTAACAACAACAGATGATACTTTCGAAGCTGACATTTCCGATTCGATCTTAGAGGAGTGATTAGCTAAAAAGCTTTAACCTCCAATATGTGTAGGATATATGCAAACATGACATTATTTGAAATGAACAGATTTGGATTTAAGAAATATAATAAAAACTTTACTTGCGCAATGAAGATATAAAAAATATGTATTTTAAAAAAAATAATATCTTGAAAATGATTTCGAGGTAAGCTACGAAAAGGTGAAAATTAAGCGCAGTCATATCACGGAAACGAGAGATATCCTTCTCTCGAGTTCTAACCGTGCTTAGAACTGGTTCAACTTCAGAGATTTCAAGGTTGAACGCCGTACACTGTTAAATAAAATAAAATTTATTGAAAAAAGTTGCAGCTTAATGTTTGAAGAGTGCCAGGTTCCCTTGTTTTTGATAGGTTCAAATACTATTAATTTTCTTACATACATGACATAAAGTATAAGGAAAGTATTGTAATAAAGTCAAAACTTTGAATTCGAGTTTTTGATGGAAAAGAACGGTTTAAGCATTCCTGAAACCGAATAAAACGCTTTTAAAGTAATGTATGTGTGTATGTACGTTAGTGGTGTGCTTGTGAGTCTGTGGACACGACATCTTACGCACAAATGAAGCACTTCAAAACTAATTTGGCACTATTATTACAATCAGAGAATACTGTAACCTAATCGAATATAAAAATAAACAAATGATCGCCCCCCACTTTTCGAATGAATTTTTGGAAAAAAAACTCCATTAAAATTTCAGGGATATCTATAATGATAAATAAATAATCATTTCACACAAAAAATTTTCATTAGAATATGATTAATACAAATTTGAGAACGCTAGCATCAGCCGTTCTTAAGAAATTGCACATTTTTAAAATAAATGCGTCAAGAAAATTATATGAAATTAAAAATGTAGTAAATGTCATCAAACAGCTTCATTTTCCAGTTGCAATATTATGCGACAAATTTGTTAACATTATTTTCATGGATCCCATTTTTCTTTTCCTTTCACGAGAGAAGATATTTTTTGTGATAGTTTGCATTTTGACGCTCAAGAATTCGTCAATAATCATTTATTTTACGGGGTATTTATTAACCCGGGTATTTATTTACGGGGTATTTAGTATTACAGTGGGTTCCATGCAGACCCCATAGTAAATGCCTTTTATTACAGTTTTTACAATTTGCAATAGAGATGGCCACTGATAGTTCAAGTAATCTTATTTTAGATTACTTGAATTATGTGTGTTGAATTTAAAAATAGATTTGCGAGGGCACCATCGACACGTAAATGTAAGTAAATTAAAATTTTTAAATATTATATATTTTCAACACTATAAAAAGTCAACAGTTCTTATTCTGTAATTCGCGATTACGAATGAAATTTAAGAAAAATCCAGATGAAAAACATTTTCGATTTCGAGATTTTGATGCTAATATATGTTTTAGGACCTTCTGAACACGTTTTGGCTATTTTGGGCGTGATGTTTGTCTGTAGTCGGTTTCTCGTCTACATGATAGCTGCCACAAATATGGGTTTTTACGAAACTTTATATTTGGATTTTTTAACGAAAAATCTAGAATCAGGTAGAATTTTGTGAAAATTGAAAGAAATCTTATAATTTATTCGAAATTTTATATATTTTTTTGACATGGTAGCATGGGTCACATTTGGCATAGTCATGCATAAAAGGGGTTATGTATGGCTCAATTATTGCGAAACTTAATAGTTCAGTAATTGTGGTGAAAATTAGGCGCAATACAATTTTTGTGTTCGTGACGTCATTAGACCCCTGGAAGGGGGTGAATTGCTTTCATGGGGATACATTATTAAACTTGGTATCAACCGAAAGATTTTTTTAAGCCCTTTAAAATGAAGGGTAACGTGCTATATTGTGATCAGTTGGAACAATGATGCAGATTTTTCAAAATTTTTCTTGTAATTTGTCCAAAATGAAAAAAAATTAAATATATCACAAGCTGTTTAAAAACGGATTCTGATACTCGAGTTGATTCCCTATCTAGGTACTTTTTTTTATCATAACAGTTAAGGGTTAAATATCTATTGCATTTTGATGAGGATTTTTGAGCGTGATAATGAATAAGTCATTTTGTTTAACCTAGTAAGTTGGCAAGTGCGCCCAATTTCAATTTTAGTGATGCCAATTCAATGTCAAAAACCTTGTGTCCCAGTGGATCTTGTACCTGTTATTTTCGCTGTGAAAGAAGTAAAGTCACTGTATACTATGTAGGGATGCCATGTGCACCCCACATCAGATTTTTACATTCTCGCAGTATTGAGAAAGTATTGCTTTCACGAAATATTTTTAATTTCAAGATTTTGATGTCAATATATGTTTTAAGACCTCCTGAACACGTTTTGACTACTTTTGAAGTCAATGTCTGTGGTCAATTTATTGCTTACACGATAGAGGCCACAAATATTAATGGAAATTCACGAAACTTTATATCCGGCTTTGTTATAAAAAAAATCTAGAACTAGATAGAATTTTTCTTTAAAACCTGAGAGAAAACTTCGAAATTTATTGGAAATTTATATACTTTTAAAATGGCAGCATAGGACAAAATTTGACATTATCGTGCATAAAAGGGTTTATTTATGGCTTAATGATCACGAGATGGTATAGTTTCAATCATTGTTGTGAAAAATAGCCGCGATACAATTCTTTTGTTCGAGCTGTCATTAACTTCCCTCCGGGGGCAAGTTATCCGCCCCCCGGGGGTACATTGTCAAGTATGGCATCAAACAAAAGATTTTTTCAATCTCTTTAAAGTGAAAGGTAACATGCTATAACTGCAATTATTTGGGCTTATGATATTGATTTTCAAAAATTTTCCTTGTAAAATTTGAAACAAAATAAAAAGCTACTAAAAGAGGGTTCTGGTATGAAAATGTCGAGTTGAGTGGCAATCCAGTGAATTTTATTAATAGGCAGAGAAATTTATACACTGGGAACAATGCATTTTCAAAAATAAAAATAAAAATTTTTATGACCTCTGTAAGTACCCATTTTAATTCACCCCTTATTTCCACTTTACGACGGAGATGCACACCATCCGCCGGACTAGTCGGTAGAGATAAAGTACCAATGAAAGGAAATGGTCGTAAAATATCGGAGTGAATACCGAGAACCCATAAACATACTTTCCAGTTAAACAGCGGAGCTGATTAAAAGAGGGGACATAAAATCATTATCTGAAGTGGGCGAAAATCAGTTTATTTAGAAGATTAAGGATTAGTGAGAATGCCTTACGGATGTAAGTACCGAAGATTTAGGACGGGCGAGAGGTAGATATTAATGAAGGAATAGGAGCGCGGCGACAATTTTAAAGAGAGGTGTAAAAGGGAAATTAAGACAAATATAGCAATTAGGGAAATAAATTTTTACCCCTCTCAATACTCGCTTTGGCTTTATGGCTGTGGATTTTCTTAGGTATTGTGGTGATGAAATTCGATAATGTAATGAGTAGATATTGTAACGATGAAGTTAAGTTATTCAAAATTTTAACATAATTCTGTTTTTGTATTTCTTTTCTTATAATTCTTTTCAATAAAAAAATATTTGAAAATTGAAGGCCTTACCCTGGTTTGAGCTCTTTGACAAACGATTTCTAAAATTGATTAGAAAATTCTTTACAAGTTTCATTCTGTTTACTCTGTTTGTTTCAGAGGTATAGCGCTCTATGTGGGAAAAAGAAATTCTAATAATTAGGGAACGGCTTATGATAATTTTTTAAACAATGATGTCTATCAATTTCGTGTTAAGATTATAAGTTATTTCCATATCATGCAAGCAGTTGATAATAGTGAGTTTTTTATATTTTTACGAATGGTCCTATTTTAGATCAAAGCATGGAATATCTCGAAAGCGGTGTATGTTAGCATATTATAAATAATGACATTCGCGTTTAAATAGAAAATACAATGAAAGCTTTTGAAATCACTATATATAATTGTCTAACGTATTTATCTCTTTACAGACTTTCGAGCCGTCGACTTTATATCTGTCTTTCCAGACAGTTCGATCCCCTTTTGCAGACATTGGCTTCCATGGACGTCAATGTCTGCAAAGAGAGATTGAACTGTTTGGGATAGGGTATGTCAAATACCTGTCTTTTTGAGAGGTTCTTCGTTTGGGATGGACGCTGTCCCACACGTAAGCAAAAGGCTAATCTCGTTATTTATTATCTATCTTTGAAAATAGTATAACTCAATGTCACACTATCACAAAAAGTAACTTTACTCGTGAATGGAACGAATGACAACCACGAGAATGATATTACCAAATTTGTTGCATAATATTGCATAATAAAATCCCCTTCACTGAATTTAATTATTAAAACACACTTCCATATACATCACTTATGACATAATAAAATATCCATTAATAAAATTAACATTTATATTGCAGAATTTTTTGAAAAAAAATTTAAATTTAAAAATTGTAATTAATAGTAAGTTTTACAGAAGTTATAAATTTTAAAAATACGTCAAAATTTTAATTTTACTCAGTTGCTCTCTCTGATATCACACTATTATACCGTTCCTTATCACAATACATAAAAATATTATAAATTATTGGTATTTTAATGAGTAAGATAACATTTAATTACCTATCGATTATCGCAAAGATACGTCTCCAATGTTCCCTCTTAAGAAATTCGAAACATTTATCCTCAATTTGGAGGCATTCTAACATGAGAAAAAAATAATTCGAAAGAATTAGAAATCAGATCTGCACTTAATTTATTCTTGGAACAGTTCTTTCCAGTGAAAATGAGATCCGGAGAACATCTTTAATTAATATAGCAAGATTTAATAACTTCAAGATTTAAAACCTTCTTTTATCTCCATCTTGGATCCTAAATCTCCGGCACACAACATCAAAAGGTAGGGGACCTTTAAAAGTGAAAGCAAGGGCGCATTCAAAAGCTGTTAAAGATTTCCGCCGGTTCGAAATTTGCGTTTCATATTCTCGCTATTGCGCTCATTAAAAATTCTCCTGTGCTCTTGAAGAGCGCGACTTTCCAAAAGTGTTAAGTTGTTGGTAGTCTGCACTTAGCCTTTTCCTCAGCGTTCCTCGCTTTAATTGTTTATAAGTGATAGGAGATTAAAAGTGTGCTTTGCTCGTATTTGTGGGAATGGTTGAAGTAGAGTCAGTGAGGAATGTGTATTCCATATAAAAATATATGATCTGTCTAATATATTATTTTTTTTGCCAACTAAGAAATTTTGATTTTGCGTGAAAACAATAACAAATATATGAAATGCGAGTTTATATTCAACTGTCTTGACTTAATTATTAGAAATGTATATTCATAGTGATTAGGTCTTATTTTATCCGAAGCAGTATTAGAATATAAAAATATTTGTATTTTTGGTACGTTATTCTCAAGTTATTATTTTAAAAATTTTGTAAATATTTCTAAAAATTTTTTTAATTGGCAATAAGTATGTTAGCAGTGGCGAAGCGTGATAAAATAATTTAAAGGATACACAAAACCAGGGATCAAAATTTTTAAACCAAAGTTTCATGCTGTATATTTTAACAAGGTAACAAAGAAAAAAATAAAATCTAATAACTGAATTACAATGAATAATTTAATGACATTTTACAATTTTGTTATTACAGTGGAACCCATGTTTTGCATTTCTCTGTGGAACCTATTTTGAAACGTTATATGCTGGAAAACACAATACACGGGAAACTCTAATTTAACTAGTATATAAAAACCGAGACAAACAAGTAAGAAAATAAATATACCACTCATCAAGCTTTTCTTTCTCACTTGTTAAAAAGTTTAACGTATGAATCATACAGAAAATTCTAAATGTATCAAAATTTCGCAGCCGCTATAATTTAGCGATTCTCTAAATAAAATTTTAAAATCACTCACCAGAGTCCTCAGACAATAAACACTATGTTTGCGGAAGCGAAACGATTCACACACACCCGGGAAAAAGAAAACCGAAATCCTGTTATGAAGGAAGAAGATAATCTTCATTCCCTGAACTCCCGCTGCTTGGACACGTTTACACAGACCTATACGGCAGTGAAGTCATAGAATTGTCTTTTGCGCATTATCTTTTAGATCCACTCTAAATGCAATATAACCTGACGGGGTAGAATACGAAATATGCATCTCAAGAAAAATACGCCCGCACTTGAAGGTCTGACACCAGTCGGAGCAAACATATGTCTGCTTCTCCCTTAGTTTATTTCCAATGCGTAACAATGACTTTGTACGTGTAAAATGACGCATTTTAGGAATGCTGAGATGACTGACATGTATCTGGACAGAGGATCGAAAGCGGTAGTCTAGTGTTCGATCCTCGGTATTAGATTACCGCGTTCGACCTTGAAAACTATGTATCTACGCAAAGTATGGACGCGATACATCTGTATGTCCGAAAACCCATCCGGGATGTGATGAGTTAGGGGAAAGAAGGTAGGCCCCTGTGGTTGTCATCCCATTGGGTTCCACACTTAATTGGGTGGCTTACTCTAGTCCATCCAAATAGATACCATATACTTTTAGCTAGGTCGGACGGTCTGTGTAGTACGACTGACATGTATTTAGAGTATGGGACTGCAAATCGAAACGGATGAGCTGCTGTAACATTTACAGCAAATTTTGCAACAGTTCTTATTCCCTTTCCGTGACAGCCCCATACGCAAGATGCATGTTGTTTAACTTAGATTTCATGCAGTGCTCTATGATATACTTACAAAGTCATCGTTACGAATGATAATGGTGAAAAATAGCCAATTTCTGTACCGCACAGCAGCGCCTTCTAGCACCAAAGGGGTGATGTCTCCGTACATACACTCATAAACGATAATGGTTTGTTTTAATGTTCCAAATCTCCCATTAAAGCTTGCACAGAAAGTTTCGAATCACCCTTTATACATTGTATTGTAGAAAAAGTTAAAATAATTTTGTAAATAGGCAAAATAGGTTTCTTTTCATAATTTTAGAAAAAAAACCGAGTTCTTCCAGAAATGTAGAGGCTTTGAGTGCTACGTAGTTTTATGTGCCATCATCGAATGGAGTAAGTTTTCTGCATCGAATATTTTAATACATAAAAAGGTTGGTGGTGGAACTGTGTTGTGAATATGAAAGATAACCGTAAATTCAAAATTAATTCCCTCTAGGTGGATTTCTTAAGATAAGCACAATAAGAAGCATCCAGTCTCATTCACAGTCCAATCTTTGTTTCCATTGCCCCATTCAATCTCCCAGCAGTTGAATTGAGACAAAATCGTCTGTTTTCGTTTTTCAAAAGTACCCCATATGTTTCATGAAAACCAATTTTGGCAGAAAATGCATTTATCTAAACCTACCATTATTGCTTATATTTGACTACCCCTTTCTTTGCGTACCTCCAGGGATACGCGTACTATAGGTTGGTAAGCACTGGCATAGTGCAATAAGGATGGAGTACCTTGCTGTTATCCAGATGACACCTGAGACGATGTCTCAGGTGTCTATGTTAAATCATAGAACACACGATGTAATATATTCTTCTACACTATAACGTATCCGAATTTAAATAGGTTCCATTGTTTTAAATTAACTATGGGAATTTCCAAACGTATGTCTACAATGAAGGTTAAATAATTAGAGACATTTACCTCCAAGAGAGGAATTCTAAATCCTATCTTCATTTGATTTATACTTCGAACACCTCACTCTCCGATAAAGACGATGGCTCTGGGAAAACACTTAATTAAAGTGCCAAGATTTGATAAATTTAAGATTGAAAACCCATCAGACTAACGTCTTTTCCTTCGATCTTGTGTCCCAAATCTGCGACCCACATCAAATCAAGGTTCTTCGAAACTAACGTAGAGAATATTTAACAGCGGTTAAAGAGTTCCTTTTGTTCAAAATTTGTGTCTTGTATTCTTCCAGCATGATCTGATCGTTAAAAAAAAGACTAAAATAGCCCATAGGTTGACTTCCGAATATGTTAAACATCATCAATAGCCTGCCAGTCTCGATTTTATGGCGTTCATTGCTTTAAATATGTCATGTATCAAATAATTAAATATGTCATGTCAATTTGTATGGGATCATGAGCGGAACCAGGATTTTGAAATCGAAGGATCTGTAGCCGAAGAGGAGGTGGGGGTAACGGTGCTGGATTTTGTGTTCTAATACGTACCCTATGAAGCATTAAAGTAACTGTTCAAATAATGGGGAGGGGGGTCTGTGTGTGTGTGTGTAGGGTGATAATCCTCAGCCACCTGTACCTATATTACTAGTATGATTGATAGGACATAAAAGAGATAGATACTCCATGTTACGCTTCTATGATAAATGCTATGTAGTTAATATTCAATTTTTTAATAAGATTTTTTTAAGACACTTTTAATTTTAATGCGACATCTGATCACTGTTATTTTACAAAATTTAGTACTTTTGTACTTTTCCTGAATTAACAGCTGATAATAGAAGTATTTGTTGATTTGAACAGAATGATTTTTCTCAAAATGTGTAGTTTGACAGGGCTGTCAAAGCACATGAAACACATATCTTCACCATATGAGCTGATCATTAGAAATCTGATCATTGCTTGGTTGGATCTTTAAATAGCTCCCTCCAAATAAGACGAGAATCGGTAAACACATTTAATTAGCATGCCAAGATTTAATAACTTTAAGATTTAAAAATCCATCACAGTAATGTCTCTTCCTCTATCCCGAATTTCAAATCTTAAGCTCACGTCAACGAACAGAGGTCCTTAAAACTGAAAGCAGAGACTCATTTAAAAGAGGAAATTACGCCGGGTCGAAATTTGCGTTTTATATTCTCTGCTTAGAGCGATCATTAAAAATTTTTCTGCGCGCCCAAAGAACGACTTATTAATCTGTAAAGCAGTTGGAAGTCTGCGTTTAGTCTTTTTCGCGATGTTCTGGAGTTTTATTGCCTTGGTACTAAAGATGGTAGAAAAGAATATCCCACGTGAACAGGGTGTTTAAAAAAATGCTGTACTAAATATCTTTTGAACGATCGGTGGTAGACCCATAGCTCCAATTCAGAAAGTGCTTTAATTTAGACTATCATCGTGTTGAAGACCCAGATCATCGAGACTCACCCCCCTAGGGTATGAGCAACAGGATGAGTGGCTGGGACTGTCATCGTGTGCGAATTTTGATGACGTGACACCTTTCAGTAAAAATGTACAAAATGCAACATTTTATAAAAGTCTCCTAGAAAAAATGCTCAATTATAAACTACTTTCCATAGCCTAATTAGTCACACTAAGAATTTGAATTGTCATATGATTAAAATTACCCGAGATATAATTAATTATAGTTCTCGACGGATAATTAAGGACTACATAAAACTTTTGCTAAAGCTATGTACTCATGTAAGTTTTCGAATGAAAAGTTTACCTGAGAAGACAATTTCGCGGTCAATAAGAAATTGTCTAATGGAAGCCTAGACCAGATCACATACTGATGCCTGAGATTCAATGGGCGACCAGGGCAGAGTTAACAGAAAAACCTTATGCAAGAGAAGGGATGATGAGAAGAGAAGAGTCATTGTAGAGATGTAGTTGTGAGGAGTTGGCGAGTTTAAGTAGTAGTAAAAAGACAGAGTGCAGACGTTAAAATGTACGCGTGTAGAAAAAGGTGAAAATAAACTACAGGTCCAAATAAGGACATAGATCCCAATGAATCAACGCCTACTGCTGAGAATGACAAGAGTAAACCAGGGTAAACCTGTTTATTATACCCTATGAGGAAAAGTAGTTAAAATCTGATTCTAAGTCACTCAAAAATAAACATGTATCACACTAAATAACCACCAACAGAATACTTTGTTAATTAAGATAAAAATCCATAATAAGTAAATGCCAAATATTAATGTGAATTTTGATAATAAGAGTATTTATAATACAAATAATAATTAACATAAAAACTAAATTGGAACAAAAGATGTCTCTTCATTTTGCAAGGTTAAATATTTCAGTAAATGTATGTATATCAGTCAATTTACTTTCAATTTTACACTGTACGACACACACTGGTGGATTATTGGGGCTACAAGCAAGATATATAGTGCTATACATCAACTTAAAAAATGCAATTAATTATAATTAGTCATTTACACTACATTTTAGTGTGTTAAACACTTAATAATTAAATATGCGATAATTTTATTTTTATATGATCCTTGAAATCTATATTTCCACCGTTTCTTTTGATCAGGTGAAAGTGATTTAAGTTCTAAAACTTTGACAATTTTTTGGGGTCAGTTTTACATATTAGAGAACACGGTTTACTTGCAAAAGAACGTCAAACTAATAAGGAATGATTTTCTAATTGGAACTTCCTCTAGAAAACGCGTATAAAAAGTTAAAATTTGTAAATTTTTGCTAAACCGTGTCATGTGGTCCAAACTGTCGTAGAATGAAAGCCAACTTTATTTGAAGCATTTCTTAAATTGAACTCATGGGTTTACGACCAATCGTTCAAGATGTATTTAGTAGTTTAGTAGTTTTCGAAACACACTGCATATTCCTCTCTTATCAGCCTAGCAACACTTTTTAACTTGAATTTTTTTGTCGGACAGGGACCTTCATGAGGTCGGGTATTTAGATATTCGAATTATAATACTTACTGAAATACAGTTTTTAACTTTTTAAGATTTACTTATCAAATTCAATAAAATTTTAAATTGATAAGTTTTTAAATTTCATTTTAAGATACTACAAATATTTACCAATCCATTTTCGTAATATTTGCAGTTCATTTTCCTAACTTATTCTTTTAAACCTTATTCTGTATTTGGGCGCTACTCTCCCTAGAGAAAAGAAATAAAATATTTCTTTTGCAATTCATAGTTGGAATTGCATAAAACTCTTTATTTGGCATGGTCTATATATAGTTATCTATGTATACAATATGCACTGAACTACGTGAGTGAATGAGGGGATGACGTATCAAAATTATGAAGCACTTCCACTATAGCTAGAATTTCGGTTTTGTTGTCATTCGATCAGACTCAGATTCAAAATCAAGAAAAAAATCTAAAATTTCAAAAATTTGAATCAGGATTGATGGTGCAAAGGAATAATAGTAAAAAACAACAACTGAAAGCCACTTTGCTTTTCATCGAACATCAACACTAGCCATAAACTTGGTTTTAGCCTCATTGATCTGTCCAAGCTTCCAGAACAACGAAACAAAAAATCGAAAATCTTGAGAACTCGAATTAGGGAGTGACGATACAAAGGGATTTACAAAAAAAAAAATAGCCATTGAGAACAAACGAAGCGCTGATGAAACAGCTAATATCTATTTTTTTTCAGTGAGCGTATCTATGTTAATATCTACCTATATATATCTTGGAACTTTCTAAGACTACCTATAATTACAGCATAGCTAACTGATAGTTGATAGGTATAGGAAATCTGTAATCCTTCGCTAAGATATATAGTGCATCTATTAAATGCTATTAATAATTAAAAACAAAAATTCTACTGTTTAAAGTCAATGAATTAAGTTTAAATCAACCAATTCCTATAATCAAAATTAAAAATATATTATTATTTTTCACATTTGAATAAAATAATCCTAATTATTTTTAAAAAATCAAACTGTTACTATAGAAACCATCTAGTCAATGCATACATAATGAGCGCATGAAGACCATGAAAATGTGCTGTCAATGCCTTTCACCGTGTATTAAATATGTACCGTATGTTCAGTAAGTCGATATTTGTGTTAAATCACTTGCTCCGTGCCCTACTCTGATCGGTAAATATATGGCATCGGTAAATATATGGTAAATATGTGATCGGTAATCGGTATATCGGTATATCGGTATATCGATAAATATGTGATCGGTAAGTATATGGTAAAAATTGGTATATGGCATCGATAAATATTTGATGATTTGGCAAATATAATGCTAAGTTACTTTGTTAATAAGTAATTGAAGTTCCATCAGAATCTTATTTCCGATTTCTTTATAAAGTAACGAAAGTAACTGTTACAAGAAACGTTGTTACTTTTATTCAGTTATTACCTAATCCCGACGTAAAAGAATGATTATGATGAGAAACGTGTGTTGCTATGTTATATAAATGCTGTAAAATGTTATAAAATTTGTTAAGTGTTGATGACAACACACAACACTTATAAAATTTTATACATGATGATTTTATGCTTAATTAGCATATGTAACTGTATAATGAAAAATGTATTTAAAACTCTGATATGGGCAGCACATGACTTCCCCTACAGACTCATTCACGTTCTCTTTATTTCTTCAATAATTCACTAAACTGAGTTTCATTACACGAAATAACACGCATAATCATTTAAAATGACACTGAATTTGCACTTTTAATTCAATTTTCGTTTTCATTTGGTAACGACTTACTTTCAACAGAGATGAAGTGAAAATGCGAAAAAAATAAAATATCTCGAGAACAGCTAGTTCCAGAATTTAGGTTGGTCTTATTTTTTTATCGTCAAAAATTAGGTATGAAACAAGCATTTAATTGATATATTTGAGCATACGTGGTCTTTTATTTTAGATTTTGTCTATTTTTGAGGGACATTTCGCAAAAAAACCAGGTTATTTTTTTTCCGAATCGTACCAAAATCTAATCAGTACCAGAGTAACCCACAAATGACTTATTTACCAAATTTTGTGAAATTTGAAAAATTAGTTTTTCAGCTAGAGTGGATACATTCAATTTTTGCGGGCCATTTCGTAAAAAAGGCAGGTTCTTTTTATCCCGAATAGCACCAAAATCCAATCAGCATCAGAGTAACCCACAAGCGACTTATCTATAAAATTTTATGAAATATGGACCATTAGTTTTTGAGTTAGAGTGGATACATTCATTGCACAGACACACACATACACACAGACGTCACGCTAAAAATATTATTTTCATATTCTAAAGGTCCCAAAACGTGTACATCTGTCGAAAACTCGAGTTGCGATTTTCGACATGATTTCAATACTTTCCCTATACATTACCATGTATTGGAGGGAAAGTAAAATGTAGTAAATTTTATCAAACAGCTTCATTTTCCAGTTCCAATGTTATGCGACAAATTTGTTAAAATTATTTTTGTGTATTCCATTTTTAACACTTTACAACAAAGTTGAAAAGTGTTTATGACTTTGTTCATTCTGTCTGTCTGTCTGTCTGTCTGTCCGTTAGCACGATAACTGCCGTAAAAATGACTTAATCAAAATGAAATGTTGGTATGTTGTTCAGACGGTCTGTAGAACCTATGGGAATATAAATGAATAATATCACCCAATTAGTTTTGGATTGAACCCGGGTCGAAAAAATGGAATACATTGAGCCCTATGGGACCTAATTTTTCAAACATTTTTTAAGCGGATTTAAAATTCACAAATTGCTTCGAAAATTTTAAGTAATATTCAAATTGTTCCATAAAATATATAAAAAAAAAATTCAGCGAAATATATTCAGTAGTTTTTTAAATAAAAATTAAAATAATAATTACACCTCTTATATGAAACTATCACGTGACCATGATATGAAACGATCACATGGCCCACTTCAAAATGATATATGCATCCAACTTGTTTCAAAATCGTGATTTTTTAAAGTTCTTTTTAATTCATATTGAGTGTTGTATCCGTCCTAAAACTACTTTATTTTTGCTTAAATTCTGTGCATCTACATACTGAAACAACGCAATGACAATATATTTGAGTTTAAATGCTCATCTAAATTTGATTATTTCTACAAGTAAGCCTATTTTTCACCTATGTAAAATGTAAACAGCAAAATATATAGAATGAGTTGTATTAGAATTCCTGTATTTTTTTAACACAAAATAATTTAGTCCATGGAGTCTGCATGGCTGATATGAATGAAATATTAATTGATTTCATAAAGAGAAGGATGATTTTTTTCGATGAAGTTTCAAGCATAGAGTTTAATTTTTTGTAGCTCCATGGTCTTAAACAAAATGTTTAAATAAAATAAATTATTATAGTATTGCGATGAATGAAATGAATGAGAGAAAGTTATGAATGAAATCCAGTTTTTATAGAGAGATCCAGGCGTGTTATTTTTTCTATGACGTCATTTGAATTAATTTCAGTTGTTTTCGATGAAGTTTTCAAATATAATAAATTATCGTAGTATTATGATAATTCTAAAACTATTACCGAGGAATGTATAGCATTTTAGAGGTGTTTAAACCAGGCAATTTATATTTCAATGCCGTCATTTGAATGAAGTTCATTTTTTTCGATGAAGGTTTAAGTTTTCAAATCTAATAAATTAATGCAGTATTGTGATAAGTTTCAAAATATTACCGAGGAATGTATTGCATTTTAGACTTGTTTAAATAAAATTGCATTGAAGTTGGAAAGTGTTTCATAATCAATGCTTTAAGCATGATTGATCTTTCTTGTTTTTTCTTTTCAGGAGAGAAGATACTTTTTGCAATAGTTTGCATTTTGACGCTCAAGAATTCGTCAATAGTCATTTATTTTACCGGGTATATATTAACCCGGGTATTTATTTACTGGGTATGTAGTATTACAGTGGGTTCCATGCAGACCCCATAGCAAATGATTTTTATTATAGTTTGTAACAATTTGCAATAAATGACACTGATAGTTCAAGTAATCTTATTTTAGACTATATACAACTAAGTGTGTTGAATAAAAGACATATTTAAGCGGGCACCACCGACACGCAAGTGTAAGTAATTTAAAATTTATGTTTTCAACACAGAATAAAAAGTCAACAGTTCTTATTCTGTAATGCGCGATTACGGACGAAATTTAAGAAAAATCCAGATGCAATTATTGAACAGAAGATAAACAAGTTAAGAGTGTCTGCAGAAACTATAAAAAGCATGTATGTATGTCCCAAAAAATTGTGTGTAATCATTGTATTAAAATAACCTAAACTGAAATTTACCAGTTACGATTATTTGTATTTTGTATGAATGTGTATTTAAGTTTATTTTAAACATAGAGTTTCTTTTAATTTGGGGCATAATTTGTGACATAATTTATACTTTCTTGCACGTATTGACAAAGTATTTTAGTATTATAAACGCATTTTAGCACTCTACAAAAATGGCCTTGTATTCCACAACATTTCAAAAAACAAAAAAAAAAAACGTGTCTTGGAATCATATTGATTGAAAATTCATTGCTGACAGTCTTGTCAGACGCAGCACCTGCCAGTGACATGCGAGTTCCAGAATTTGAAGATATGTTTCCCAAGATAAAATATTAAAGAAATATACATTTCTTGATATATCTGAAGACAAAGATACAGTCTGGAAGTAACTACCTTTTTCCCAATGTTTAATTTCTCATGCTTAGTATTGAGAAAGTACTGTTTTCATGAAAATTTTCAATTTCGAGATTTTGATGAAAAAAAAAATGTCTTGTGCAACACGATAGCGGCCACAAATATTAATGGATTTTAATAAAATTTTATATCTGGATTTGTTCTAAATAATCTAGAACTAGGTAGAATTTTTTCGAACTTCGTAATTTATTTGAAATTTTATATTTTTTAACATGGCAGTATAGGACAAAATTTGATATAATCATGCATAAAAGGGTTTACTTATGGCTTAATGATCACGAGTCGTTATAGCTTCAATCATTGTTGTGAAAAATAGCCGTGATGCAACTGTTTGTTCGTGATGTCATTATCCCCCCTCGGAGCAAGTTACCTGTCCCCCAGGGTGTGTGTGTTCATTGTCAATCAAAATATTTTTTGAAGACTGTAATGCCAGAAATGTAAAGTAATAAATATTTGGAAGGATTAAAAAATAATGGAACCAGGAATGCGGGCGGATTATCCCCACGCTAAGCAGATGGGCGATAATATACAGGTGGCCCCATATCTTACATACCACGCCCATGTTTACATACCACGCTAAGCCGTTTGGCGGCAACCGAGACGGCGACGCCATGTCTACGGATTAGCCCTCAGCTCTACATTTCAGCACGTGGACCGCCGACCGAAAAAGGGATATAAGTGAGAGTTGCTCGAAGTGGGAGTCAGAATTGGTCAAGGCAGGCTGTTGGAGTTAGACTAGTCAAGAAGAAGCGACAGTAGCAGAGTTAAGAGTTGTGTGTGCGTCTCTGATATAGGAATTCGAAGGAGAGCTCATGTTCATCTGGTATTGCAAGTGTAAAGTGTGACAAAGCATCGGTGTTACCCAAGTTATATGAAAGAAGATCAGGTACCGTACAATTAAACTATATGAGGATAACCTCTTTGTCTAAATTTGTGTTTTTAAGGAAAAGCTAATTAATGCATCCCACCACGTGCTCCAACCAAATATCAATTCATCTGGCATTACACCCCCCGAATTACCATTGAGATGTATTCCACTATTGTGATATTTATTTAATTTGTAAAACTAAAGAGTGTAAATTGAGTATGTGATAAATAAATGTTTGTTCCTTTACTATTAACCTTAATTTTTAGTTTGTTAACTTAGTATCCCGTTAAGCACAGAAATAGGTGGGTTTTGCGGCCACCAACGCAATGTACACAGCAGTAAGTTTTAGAACAGATTACATGTATAATTAATATACTAATAAATAATTAATTTAATGTTAAATGCATTTTTGACAATATTAATTTTAATCAACAAAATTAATAATCGGCACATTTGGTGCTCGTGACTTTAGCAGTAACGGGAATAAAATAAGGATTGATGAAATTAATAAAAATAAAAGGAATAATAATAATAAAAAATAAATATTGATAAGGTTGGACAACTGGTGGCGACATAGATGATTGTGAAAATATTGTGCACAATTCTCATTTCTCCTTATGTTATATGTATGATTATGTAAAGTTTTATCAATGAAATGGAAAAAATGGTTCTTCTAAATGAGATCGAAGGTATAATTAGAAAAATGGGATATAGGAATGGGACCAGTTAAAAAAGTGGTGAAAAGTTCAATTATAACAAGGAGTTCAAGTTTGAAAGAAGATTCAAAAATATCAAATAAAAATTATAGTAAATTGGATAGAAATAATAAAAATATGGATATTCCAGTAATGCAGATCCTGCCATTATTTAGTGGGAGTAAGGAGGAAGATATAAATTTCTTTATAAAACAATTTGATGAATTAGCGGAGTTAGCAAGTTGGAAGGAAGAGCATAAAGTGGCTATCATTAAAACCAGATTAAAAGATAAGGCTATGCAGTTTTTAATTCAAAACCCTGAATTACAAAATGAAAAGGAGTTTGATAAAATAAAAATATTACTAATAAATAAATTTTCAAACAGAATAACGATAACGCAAGAACAGGACGCTTTCAATAAAATAAAACAAACGCCTGATATGTCAGTGGACGAGCTTGTGCTAAAAATAAAAAACGCAGCGCGTAAATTTTTGAACCTTAAGGATACAACAGATGGAGAGGTAGAGAAAATAACCAATAAAATAATGTTGGGAAAATTCATTAGCGCATTACGCCCTGATTTGGCAATTGAAGTGAAGAAAAAAGATCCGCAGCGGTTTGAAGATGCCATAAAAGATGCCGAACTGTTTGAAATAATTCTTAATGATAGGACTCCAGAAGAATCACATAACGAACTGAAAGAAATGTTACTTACAACACAGGTTCAAGATTTGACTTTAGAAATTAATAAATTAAAATTGCAAAATATACCAAATCAATCCATGGAACGAGCTGTTTTTTGCATAGGGTGCGGAAAAAATGGACATTATTTCTCAGATTGCTGGTACAATGAGTGTAATACTGCATTTGCAAGGAATCCCAAACGAATGAATTATCAGCAATATGGGTTGGAGCAAACAAATTATATCAGAGGAAACAGAAACGAAAATCTCAGAAATTTTGAACGAGGAGGATATAATAGAAATAATAGGGAATATCAAGGAAATAATAATGATCAAAGAAATTATTACGATCAATTAGAAACCAACGTAGAAAATAGAGAGAGGCAAAGTATAAGAGGAAATTTTAGGGGGCGCAACGGAAGAAATATAAGATCAAACACATATGAGAGAAACAATAATAATAGTAATTTAAACTAAGAGCTGGAATTTGGGACCAAGGAACGAATCGTACAAATTCCAGAGAAATAAATAAATTCGGTTCACAAACATATAGAAATAACAAAAATGGAGATGACTGGCAAAACTATACAAATTTGGAGAGAGGACAATATTATGAAAATAATGATAAAGCAAAATATGATACCAAAAGTATCCTTTCAAGCGAATGTGAGAACGTATCTAGCCCACAATTACCGATGGTAGAAATAGATTGCAAAGGAATAAAAATAATAAGTGTAATTGATAGTGGGGCTCAAGTTAGTATTATAGATTTGGAAACATTTCAAAAACTAAAACAGAATAGAAATGTAAAAATAAAATACATAACCAGAAGAGTAATACTTCAGACGTTTACTAAAGAAAATATAGAATTTTTAAATTGCATTCAATTTTCATTTAGAATTGGGGAAAAGGCATGCAAAAATTATTTTTTCGTGACAAAACAGAACTTTCAGGGGCAATATAAAATGCTTTTAGGCTACGACTTTTTATCCTCACATAAAGCAATTTTAAATACAAAAGATAACGAAGTACAATTTGGGAATACTGCGATTAAATTGTATAAAAGTGAAAATACAAACCCAATACAGAATTCAAAACAAAAACCACAAAGCCAGGGAATTCGCGATGAAAATAGATATAATAGTAATTATGAAAATTATAATACTGATGACGACGAATATGAGGAAATAAATAGTTGTTATAATGAATCCAATAATGAGAATGAAGATAGAATAAGCGATGATAATGATGACGACGAATATGAGGAAATAAATAATTGTTGTAATGAATTCAATAATGAGAATGAAGGTAGAATAAGCGAGGATAATGAAAGCGATAACGATAGAAAAAACGCTAATATGCAAAATTGTAGCACTCGCGATAATGTAAATGATGAAAAATGGTTACCAAGTTCTAATGAAAGTAATAAGAATAAGAATGTTAAAAAGAAAGAGGAAAAGCAGATTTTCGCTAAATTGAAAAGAAAAATAACATTAAAGCCAGGGGAGTCAGAAATAGTCCAATTGATTTTGTCACAGGAATTAAATGAGGGACAGGATGTTTTATTTTCTCCAATAAAAATGGCAAGAACATTAATCACGGATGAAGCGATCCAAAGTATAGAAAATAAAAATAAGATTAGAATGTTGTTATACAATGAAAAAAATTGCCAAATTACACTTAATAAAAATATGAACGTGGGTATAATAACAGAACAAATCGAAATTGTTGATACAAAAAATAAAAGCAGTAAACCCACGTTGGAAATTAATAATATTCAAAATTTAAATAAAACAGATTATCAACAAATTTGGGAATTAAGAAAGAAAGAAATATCTCCAGACGATTTTCAAGTACAGCACTTAAATAAGGAAGATAGAAATAAAGTTATTGCATTAATGATGACCAATACAGAGGTTTTTTCAAAGTCATATGCTACCCTAGGTAAAACATCAGCAATAGTACCGAAAATCGAACTTATGCACAATTATCCTATTCAGAGTCGACCATACCCAATTCCGAGAGCAGTACGAGAAATTGCGCAAAAAGAAATTAGGGAATTATTGGAAAATGACATTATTGAAAGTTCACAAAGCACGTACGCTAGTCCCATTATTCTTGTAAAGAAACCAAGTAAACCAAATGAAGAACCTAAATATAGACTTGCTATTGATTATAGGGCCATAAACGCGTATTTACCACTTTTGCCAATAAACTTACCAAAGGTGAAGGATATATTACAAAATATCGCTGGTAGTAAAATTTATACAGTTATGGATTTAAAGGCGGCGTTTTTTCAGATCGAACTAAGAAAACAAGATAGAAAGGCCTTAACGTTCACAACTTTTATGGGAAATTTTAATCCTAAAAGAATTCCGTTTGGTCTTAAAAACTCAGGAGCATATTTTCAACTTTTAATGAACAAAGTGTTAGGAGATCTATCAGAGTTAAAAATATACTTTTACTTAGATGACTTAGTCATATGCGCACAAAATAACGACGAAATGTTAGAGAAAATCAAAATTGTTTTCCAAAGATTGAAAGAAAATAATTTAACACTCGACCCGGCGAAGTTACAGATATGCAAATCGCAAATTGAATTTTTAGGATATAAAGTAAATGCGAATGGTATAAGCCCATCAATAAAAAACTGTGCAAAAGTGCAAAATTTCAAACAACCCCAAACGGTTAAACAAGTAAAAAGCTTTCTTGGGACAACAAACTATTGTAGAGGTCTGATAAAAAATTATGCACAAATTGCAGAACCGTTGGTAAATTTGACAAAAAAGAATGTTAGGTTCGAGTGGAATAATGAATGTAGAAAAGCTTTTGAAAAATTAAAAAATGCAATTTTTAAAGAACCAGTTGTAAGACAGCCTGATGAAGTAAACCCGTTTGTCTTAACTACGGATGGCTCAGGTAAGGGAATTAGTAGTATTTTGATGCAAAGGGTAAATGGAGTCGATCATGTTATCGAATTTTATTCAAGACCTGTGAACCCGGCAGAGAAGCGTTATCCTGCAATAAAGCTAGAATTGCTAGCTATACACGCATCCTTACAACACTTCAAAGAATATCTGTTCGGAAGGAGTTTCACCTTGCTGAGTGACGCAAAATCCCTTATGTACCACATAAAATTAGATAAAATGCCAAATATCATATCGAGGTGGCTAATTGACATAAGTCAGTATGATTTTAAATTCAAATATCAAAAAGGTGAAAATAACGCAAGTGATTATTGCTCGAGATATGTATTTGACAATGATAACCAAATCAAATATGTAAATACTTTAATTAAAAATGATGAGATAAATGTGGAGAAAATATTAGAGCAACAAATGGTAGATGAAAAATTAAGTAAAATTAGAGAGGAATTACAAAAAGGAAGAAACCGATATCACAATAACAAGGTATACTATATTGATAGCCAAAATAAACTGTTAATGGTAAAGAAGGAAAATAAAAGACAAACGTATAGGAAAATAAATGAGAATAAGATTGTAATACCGCACTCGCTAAAGGGAAAGATAATAGAGATAGCACATTTCCCTCATTTCGGAGTAAAAAAGACATACCAATTACTTTCAAGAAAATATTTTTGGATAGGGGCTTTCCAAGACGTGGAAAATTTTTGTAAGTCTTGTAATCAATGCTTATTAGTAAAACACAAAAATATACCACCAGCCAGACTTCAGGCTATGCCAGAAATATTAAAACCAGGAATATATTTACAACTGGATTGCGTAGGAAAACTACCGCGCAGTAATGGAGGAAATAATTTTGTAATTACAATTGTAGACATGTTTTCACGATACTTTGAGGCCTATGCAGTCAGAGACATTACTGCTAAAACAATAGTGAATAAGCTAACAAACTTCGTGACAACTTATGGAGTTCCAATTATTATTCAAAGCGATAATGCTCAAATTTTTAAAAGTAAAGAATACATAGATTTTACAAATGCATTAAATATTGAAAGGCGATACAGTTCGGTTTATTTCCCAAGTTCTTTAGGTCGTTGTGAAAGAATACACAGAGACATGAAACAATGTATAATGTGTTTGTCAAAGACTACGTTTGAATGGGATGAATCTTTAAAATGGTTTAAGTTTTATGTGAATAACACTATAAACAGTAATACAGGATTTGAGCCTTCATTCCTGTTCTATCTTAGAGATTTATCATTGCCATTTGAAAATATTAAACAAGCAAACATACCAAGTAAGGAAGAAATAGATATAATGTATAGTGATGTAAATAATTATAAAAATTATGTGGCACAGCATTTAAAAAATATAGATAAAGTCGTGAAAGACGCATCGGAACAACAAAAGCTGATAAATGACAAACAAATAAAGAAATATAAAATAGTGAGAAAAAACGATATATTTATAGGAGCGACAGTGTACCTAAAAAAGTTCCTAAAACCAAGGGTATTAGAGGATCGATATGATGGACCATTTAGAATTACGAAATTAGTCCGAAATAATAATGTTATAATATGTCTTAAAAGTGATGAAAATAAAACTTATAAAGTGCACATAAATAAACTATACATGGCAGCGGAGCGAAAACAATATTTGAAAGATAGTGACGAAAGCGAATCAAACCACACACACACACAGGACAAAGAAAAAAATCAAAATGAGAAAGTGATTAGAAATAATGATCAAAGTCAAATTAAGGAAGGGAAGGTCACTAAAGAAAAGCAATTAAACTGTGAAAATAATAGAAATGATGATGAGGTTTGTTATAATGCCAGAGGGTATAATTTTCGCCCTCGAATTGTTGTAAATAGTAATTTCATAAAACAAAGAATATGAAAAATATGTAAAAAGTTTGTAATTAATGTCATAAATAGAAAGTGATAATTGAGTGTATATGTATATGTTTTTATGTTTTAAATTGTGGATATAAGTATATTTCAAAAAGTATGTTATGTATTTCTGACATTACATATATGGCAAGTTAAAAAAAAAAAAAAGTGAAATAACAAAGTAATTTATAAATAATATGGTGGTATGGAATTCAACCATAACCAAGAATCGGAAGTTGATAGTTGCACTACTACAATATGTTACAAAATGAAATGATAACAAGAAAATGTATAATAATAATAAAGTAATGAATGCTGTTATGTAATGATATGTCGTATGTAAATAATTATGTAAAAGGAGAAATGAAAATTATGCATTGCAAATAATATATATCAAAATTTACAATTTAATAATAATGTGAATGTTGGTAATCCTCATGTAATTTATGGTACATTATGTCAATTATGAATAATGGACTAACTTGACAGGGAACTATCAAGAAACTACAAAGAACTATCAAAGCTATGAGTTGTACGAGGCTAAAAAGTGGAACTCAGCCTTTCTCACGACGGATGAACTTATGTGTTTGCGAGGAACCATTGTGAACTTAATTTCTTACCACTGGGGTGAAACTGTGGGAGAGTAACTTTTGGACTTTTTTTTCGCGGGGGGGTGAGAATGTAATGCCAGAAATGTAAAGTAATAAATATTTGGAAGGATTAAAAAATAATGGAACCAGGAATGCGGGCGGATTATCCCCGCGCTAAGCAGATGGGCGATAATATACAGGTGGCCCCATATCTTACATACCACGCCCATGTTTACATACCACGCTAAGCCGTTTGGCGGCAACCGAGACGGCGACGCCATGTCTACGGATTAGCCCTCAGCTCTACATTTCAGCACGTGGACCGCCGACCGAAAAAGGGATATAAGTGAGAGTTGCTCGAAGTGGGAGTCAGAATTGGTCAAGGCAGGCTGTTGGAGTTAGACTAGTCAAGAAGAAGCGACAGTAGCAGAGTTAAGAGTTGTGTGTGCGTCTCTGATATAGGAATTCGAAGGAGAGCTCATGTTCATCTGGTATTGCAAGTGTAAAGTGTGACAAAGCATCGGTGTTACCCAAGTTATATGAAAGAAGATCAGGTACCGTACAATTAAACTATATGAGGATAACCTCTTTGTCTAAATTTGTGTTTTTAAGGAAAAGCTAATTAATGCATCCCACCACGTGCTCCAACCAAATATCAATTCATCTGGCATTACACCCCCCGAATTACCATTGAGATGTATTCCACTATTGTGATATTTATTTAATTTGTAAAACTAAAGAGTGTAAATTGAGTATGTGATAAATAAATGTTTGTTCCTTTACTATTAACCTTAATTTTTAGTTTGTTAACTTAGTATCCCGTTAAGCACAGAAATAGGTGGGTTTTGCGGCCACCAACGCAATGTACACAGCAGTAAGTTTTAGAACAGATTACATGTATAATTAATATACTAATAAATAATTAATTTAATGTTAAATGCATTTTTGACAATATTAATTTTAATCAACAAAATTAATAATCGGCACAAAGACCTTTAAAGTGAAGGGCAACACGCTGTAATTGTAATCATTTGGATCCATGATATCGATTTTTAAAAAATTTTCTTGCAAAATTTGAAGAAAAAAAAATGCTATTAAAAATGGATTTTGGTATGAAAAAGTCGAGATGAGCTACATTTCAGTTAATTAATTATGGGTTTAGACAATTTAAGTGTGTTTTATTATTTATATATCATGCACTGTAAAAATATCCTTTTCTTTTACTAGAGAGGAAAGCGTTTGGAAAAGTCAGGTACCTTTTAGGAAATACAAAATTTTTAGAGTAAAAGAAAATATTTACAAAATATTGTTTATAGTCGTAAACACATTTTTTCCATAAGGCACTTTCGCCGAGTTGTAACTATCATCTGTAATCGATCGGCTCACTCTCTGGTCTTTAGATTCATAGGAGCCGGGTTTGAATTTCACACGGGTGGAGTATGTTCCTGTAGTGCAAAATATTCCACTTTAAACTGCTAAAAAAGAGCTTTCGTGCTCCTAAAAAACAAACAGAAAAGTGCGAAAATAATCTACTTCCCAATACTATCTGAAAGTTTTGATTTCTTGTGAAATTCCTTACTGAATAAGTAAACTTGTTTTTTACACGATAACTAGATTCCTTTTCCCTACAGATAATAGTATACGGTTACGAAACGTATTCTTTGGAATCGTGAGTATACAAGCAGGATACAACAAGTCCTAGTTTCTGGATAACTAACGATTATTCACAAGTATAAAGTAAACAGATACAATACACACTTAAACAGCACTTAAATGCTCCACTAATTGCGCAAAATAACTGATATTATTTACAGAATGTTGACGAAAGTAGTTTCACAAAACAGCAGCTGGTCGGACGATCTGGGTCTCTACAACAACAAAACAGCAGCTACTTTTCTCAAAACATTGACAAAAGTCACAGTTCAATGTATCTAGTGTCACGTCAGCTGGTCAACTCCACTCAACAGAGTGATGAGTCCTTTTTGTAGTCTCTCCATATAAACTTCTGGAAATCTCCATAGCTCAAAGAGTAATCTTTCTATCGAGAAGTTTCTGGAACATTTCGGAGGTCGCCAAATATCGCCAAATCGGCGATAAATCACCAAATCTGGTAACCCTTCTTCTAACTTGGAAATCTCGGCAACCTTGAACTTACGTCATGCTGACGTCATGGACTGTGTGTTCTTCGCCTGGCCTTCGAGACAGACGAAAGAGGAGGCACCAAACGGAACATATTTTTTTTTAATCAAATGGCCAGGCACTTGACTTTCATCATTCGTCTATATATTGGCCAGAACGTGAACTATTTAGCCGTCCTAAGACGTTGCCCCAGACGCACCAGAGGGGGATGGAACACACTGCGCCCAACAACTCAACATCCATGCCTTACGTGGGACTCGAACCCACAACGCAGCCGTCGAACAATTGCTTGGAAACGCTTGCCTTGACCGCTCGACCACCGCGTCGGCACCAAACGGAACATTGCGCTTTCGCAACAATACACAATAAAAACACAAAGAAATTGCGATTAAAAGTCTGACAATCCAGACAACTCGGAGATCAAGGTCTGGTTTTCTGATTTTTGGGCGTTGGTTTTAAAGTTTAAATTTAAGGAGTTATACAGAAGAAAAGTAACATGTGAATTATGCTAGTTGTTTTGACAACAAAGTATAACTTAATTCTTAAAAACATCTATGAAAAACGATCATTTTGATAAAAAATACTCAATTTTGAAAACAAGAATTATGAAAACAGAAATTTTAACAATATAAAATGCAATGATAGTTTAAAACTAGCATTTTTATATACTTTGGGTAAAACTAACTTAAATACACTGGGAAAGCGGCCTAATGATACAGTTTTGTCTTCACACGCCCATTTTACACACATTGATTATACTCACGGAAAGGCTAACTTGAACATATTGTGAACGCTATTCCGGCTAATTATTCAGTTTTGTTTT
The DNA here is from genome assembly GCA_951213105.1 of Amaurobius ferox. NCBI lineage: Eukaryota > Metazoa > Arthropoda > Arachnida > Araneae > Amaurobiidae > Amaurobius > Amaurobius ferox. Next base: position 100,769,531 of record OX578136.1, read on the forward strand.
CATACGTCCATTATACTCGTACGTACATTGATAATGCGTACATTGACTAGTTGGTTATCATAGCAACATCATTTTTAATATCAATTTAAATAAGAAAGATCAATCCTGTATAAAGCATTGATTATGAAACACTTTCCAACTTCAATGCAGTTTTATATAAACATCTCTAAAATGCGATCCATTCCTCGGTAATAGTTTTAAAATTATCACAATACTACATTCATTTATTATTTTGAAAACTTCCTCGAAAAAAAACGAACTTCATTCAAATGACGGCATTGAAATATAAATTGCCTGGTTTAAACATCTCTAAAATGCGATACATTCCTCGGTAATATTTTTAAAATTATCATAATACTACAATAATTTATTATATTTGAAAGCTTCATCGAAAACAAATGAAATTTATTCAAATGATGTCATCGAAATATAAATCGCCTCTATATAAAAGCAGCGTTTCATTCATCACAAAACTATAATAATTTATTTTATTTAAAAATTTGAAAAATTGTTATCTACCATATTTATTTTAAAATGTGTAACCTTTCTAATATATAAAATAATGAAACTCTTGGAAAGATATATATTAAATAATATATCTCATTTTTCTTTTTGGAGAATATAGCAAAAATCAGAATTTAAGTGAATTTGTTTTTCTCCTTATATTAAATAATTTTTATTTAAAAAACTACCTAACATATTTTACTGAAATTTTTTCTATATATTTTATGGGATAATTTGAATATTTTCTAAAACTTTCGAAGCAATCTGTGAATTTTAAATTTATTTAAAAAATGTTTGAAAAATTAGGTCCCATAGGGTTCAATGTATTTCATTTTTTCAACCCGGGTTCAATCCAAAATTAATTGGGTGATATTATTCATTTATATTCCCATAGGTCCCACAGGCCGTCTGAAAAATATGCTAAAATTTCATTTCGATAAAGTCATTTTTACGGCAGTTATCGTGCTAACGGACAGACAGACAGAATGAACAAAGTCATAAACACTTTTCAACTATGTTGTAAAGTGTTAAAAACTTTGAAATATAGAACGTTATGAGTAGAATTTGTATATTAGTTGATAGAAATCGATGGATGTGAACTCAAATTACTGTTTTTCAAAAGTAATTTTAGTTTTTAACACTTTACAACAAAGTTGAAAAGTGTTTATGACTTTGTTCATTCTGTCTGTCTGTCCGTTAGCACGATAACTGCCGTAAAAATGGCTTAATCAAAATGAAATTTTAGTATGTTGTTCAGACGGTCTGTAGAACCTATGGGAATATAAATGAATAATATTACCCAATTAGTTTTGGATTGAACCCGGGTCGAAAAAATGAAATACATTGAGCCCTATGGGACCTAATTTTTCAAACATTTTTTAAGCGGATTTAAAATTCACAAATTGCTTCGAAAATTTTGGGTAATATTCAAATTGTTCCATAAAATATATAAAAAAAAATTCAGCGAAATATATTCAGTAGTTTTTTAAATAAAAATTAAAATAATAATTACACCTCTTATATGAAACAATCACGTGACCATGATATGAAACGATCACATGACCCACTTCAAAATGATATATGGCTTCCATCTTGTTTCAAAATCGTGATTTTTTTAAGTTCCTTTTAATTCATATTGAGTGTTGTATCCGTCCTAAAACTACTTTATTTTTGCTTAAATTCTGTGCATCTACATACTGAAACAACGCAATGACAATATATTTGAGTTTAAATGCTCATCTAAATTTGATTATTTCTATAAGTAAGCCTATTTTTCACCTATGTAAAATGTAAACAGCAAAATATATAAAATGAGTTGTATTGGAATTCCTGTATTTTTTTAACACAAAATAATTTAGTCCATGGAGTCTGCATGGCTGATATGAATGAAATATTAATTGATTTCATAAAGAGAAGGACGATTTTATTCGATGAAGTTTCAAGCATAGAGTTTAATTTTTTGTAGGTCCATGGTCTTAAACAAAATGTTTAAATAAAATAAATTATTATAGTATTGTGATGAATGAAATGAATGGGAGAAAGTTATGAATGAAATCCTGTTTTTATAGAGAGATCCAGGCGTGTTATTTTTTCTATGACGTCATTTGAATTAATTTCAGTTGTTTTCGATGAAGTTTTCAAATATAATAAATTATCGTAGTATTATGATAATTCTAAAACTATTACCGAGGAATGTATAACATTTTAGAGATGTTTAAACCAGGTAATTTATATTTCAATGCCGTCATTTGAATGAAGTTCATGTTTTTCGATGAAGGTTTAAGTTTTCAAATATAATAAATTAATGCAGTATTGTGATAACTTTCAAAATATTACCGAGGAATGTATTGCATTTTAGACTTGTTTAAATAAATTTGCATTGAAGTTGGAAAGTGTTTCATAATCAATGCTTTAAGCATGATTGATCTTTCTTGTTAATTATTAATAACATTTATTAGATGGACAACATAAGTTAGAGGGGATTTACAATTTTTCCTATAGCTTTGTATTATAAAGCTAGGTTTGCGAAAATAGAGATGCTTTAAATAGTAAAAGAAATCATTTTGAATATATAGTTAGAGTACTTTTTATCGAAATATGAGAAACCATGAATATAGCTTCGAATTTTAATTATAGGAATCGTTTGATATTAATTCAAGCCTTTCGTTTAATACAGCAAAATTTAGTTTTTAATTATCCATTGCGTTCAATAGATAAACTGGATCTATAATTTGTTGGTGGTTTATAATTTTTCCTAAACCGATTTACAGTTAAAAGCTTTGTCATAAGTATAGTAAACAATTGATTGAAATAGAAACTGATGCATTTTTTACAGAAAGCTTATTAACGAAACATTGCTGTGGAAAACATATCTGAAAAACTCGAATGCTACGAAAACATATGTCAGCGAATAAGAATAAAAGTGCGATTTTAAAAAGTCCGGATCCTTAGCATGTTCAGATTATTGGTCTTTTAATAGAGACAAATATACGTTAGGCTAAAGATTCGTGTTCTAAATGTCCAAAACGTGGAAATTCATTTGAAACTGGAATTCCATGTTTCCCCATTTTACTTCTGTATCGTAAACGCGACACCACCAAGTTGGAAGAATCGGGTTTGACACAAGAACCAAAAGCGAACTCCTGATCAAAGCGTCGTAGACGAGCATTAACACGCTGAGAAAAAGACGTCGCCAAAGTATTTAATAATGCCCCATGAACGTTCGTTAAAGTTTGCTTGTACATTACCTTGCATGAAATACATTTGAAATTTCTTTGACGAAGTTGATCATTATGCTCATATATTTTCTTATCCCCATTAAAAAAAAATTCATTTATCTAAGCCATCTCCTGTTAATTAATCATTATGGTTTTCAAGCAATTGTAAAAATAAAAATTCTATTGACAAAATAAAAAACTGTATTCTTTGTGCAGAAAGGATTTGTGATGGTATTAACCGATTTACGAGTTGCCTATGCTTTTAATTATTTTCTGATTATTCTAATTAAAATTTTACACTGTTCAACTTTTAGTTTGCATATTTTTGTTTTGTGTTTCCTTTTTAATTTTTTCATTTTTTTCGACTGTTTCAAGCCTTTTATTCAAAATTCTTTCACTGCAATTTTGTATAATTTTATTTAATTGTACTATTTTTGTATTAATTAACATTCTGTATGTCTACGTATATTGTCTGTGTATGTCTATGTGTTTTTTATTTTGTATTTTCACTGGTCGATTCTTGAAATTGCTGTACAATCTTTGGCTTAGCTAGACGACCTAGGTAATAATTAAATAAAAATTACCTTGCACGGCAGGGAAAGCAAAAGAGGGCTGTACGGGCCATGCAGCAAAAGACAGAACCCCAAAGACAAATAAAATTTAGAAATATTAAACACATATTTTATCTACATGAACTGTAACTACCCATTTGAAATCTACATTTTAGATTCTTTCATTTGCACACTCATTTAAAATTCTTTTACGAGATCTTGCGCTGAGCTCAATACGTGCGAACGTCGCTGACAGCATGCGCTTACTCCTTTTCTTGGCGCAGTTTTACATTAATTGTTTAGTCGCTGTCTGAAGACGGCAGGATGAAAGGAACTATCTTCTCAAGAATATCACGAAAGTAGGTCAGACATACATGCTACGAAATGTTACAGATAAATTCGCCGCTCAGAAAATATGTCGCATCTTTATAATAATGTTATATCTTACATAATAAAAGTTGCAAATAAAAATAGCTCAGCATGAGAAAAAATACAGCGTTAGACATTTTTGGTTTAAATAGGGATCTTAATGCGAGGATAAATGATAATATAACTTGCCAAGTTATGATTTTCTGTATATAATTGTATTTAGTATTTACTTACGTATTTAGTATTACGACGTACTAAAAATATTATCCGTGGAGAATGTACTCTGTTTGGATCGCGCTTCTACTGCAGATTACAGCATCTATGTACATGCTACGTTCTTTTTATGCACTCGTCAGCATGGAATAGCTGATATCGGGGATGGAAGCAAGAAATTTGTTATGTGCTGATATACAGGGTGTCCCAAAAAGATTGAAACACGCTTCAATTTTTTACCTGTTGGAGATAAGTGGGCAATGTAAATTGCAAAAATGTTGAAAGTAAGGTAGGATATAAGAATACGTTAATGAAATAGTCCTCCCATTCATTTTCTAAAAGTTACACTTTTTAAATTTTTATACGACCCCCTTAGACAAATTTGGTCAATCAGAAAATTTTCTCACAACTTCTGATGAAAACATAACAATATGTTTAAAATGAAACACATTTATAATTGACCATTAATTATATATTTTAAATGCGTATACATCTCAAAATATATTTAAAAATATATTAAATGGCAGAAGGTGGAAAAAACATGTTATTTTAGGAGATAGCTTAAAAACATATATAAAGAACCTAAATTTTGGAGGGGGGATCAGGTCTTTGATGGCCTCCGGGCTATGTTCTTGGATCTCAGTATGAATATATACTGATTGTGATTCAGAAAACACATAAAATATTGGTTTATTGTTAAAGTAACAATGGTCAAAGTAAGTCCTGTTCATACAAAGAACAGTAGAGGGCCAATATGATCCGTATACTAATCAGAGAGCTTTAAATCATTTATTGAAGCATGAATTCTTTAATTAGAAAGTAAACTTTTTTCATCTGACAGGACAGCTAGATGCGTAATTTTTTATGGTGCAGTTTAGTAAAAACCATTTTTATATGAGATTTTGTCAGCTAATTATTAACTAAGAATTTAATTAGAAATTAAATATATATTTAATTTTTCAATTTAACTAAATCAAATATTTCGATTCATTTAATATAATTTCTGTTAATAAGCAATATTTAAATCCTATATTTATGCACAATCTATCATTTTCTCATATAGAAGAAAGTAATAGTTTTGATTTTATTGATACTACTAGTATTAATTTTTCAAGGACTATCATTTGACACATTGAAATGCATCTTAACAAAATCTTAAAAGTTTTAATAACTCTTGCTCTGATCATGTAAATTGAAACAAAAATCTATCCAGTTCTTGTCAATTACGAAATTTATCTTAATGCACAATGCAGAATTAATGCAAGTTGTAAAGGATTCACTATCTCAGCCGGAGATCAAACCGTGGATCTTCAAAGTGGACAACTGATGTTTTAACCAATGAGTTACTGACACACGATTCTGTCTTCTCGTCAAAGTGGGTCTGTCCTACAATTTTCTTCCTCTGGAGTCAAATTGGTGTGCAAATGCCGATTTGAGGGACCGCCTTATTTTCTCTCTTTTATACAGGCTAGCATCCTGTGTAGTTGTGATATTAAAACTGACATCATAATTCGTAGGATTTCCACTGAAAATTCGCAACAGGAATTTTTTTAGAACTCCAGCATCATCATTGCATACATCCTGCCGAGTTTATCTGTTCGGGCGGCATAACCATTGTGATAGTCTCCAGCTGGGGACCGAACTACACAGACGATACTTAAGCCATTGAGCTACTGGGATGAGATTTCAAGTTTATCTCGTCAAAGACCGCCCAATAAAAATACATTATTAAACGTATAGTATTCAAAATAAAATTTTTTACCAGCATTATCTCTAACGAAACAACAATCTCTTGCCATGTTGTATCAAAACAACAATTTGCCCTCTATCTCAAAACAGAGACGGATCACCGCCATAGTAGTAGTATAACAGAAATGAATGGATTATCGTATAAAAACAACAGTTAAAACCCACAACAGAAGGTCTTTATTTCACTTCTTATAAAACGTACAAAAGTTTAAAAAAAGGCCATAGCGCTTTCGAGCATAAGTACGCTTTTCATCAGTGGCTACACGGAAATAAAGCTTGAATCGTTCATATATAGACCTGATATAGCGACAAAATTTGCATAAACACAATTTACAAAAGAATCTACGTTTAGACAAGGATGAATCGTAAACAATTTTTTTAGAGTTTTAAAAATTTCAACAACAAAAGAACAGCATATTAAATTACAATTTAATTACAGAAATCGGAAAAAAAGGGGGGGGGGGTGGCAATCAAGCATAATCCCAAAGAGGAAGACGTCACAGATAACTTTGCAGGGACTTGAATTGCATGGAGTCGAGAATGAGTCGCCAAGCGTAACTCAAATTCATAACAGGGTCAAAATTACAAACGGACTCACGGTAAATATAAATAAAAAGGGATTCAAAAAGGAGAATATCACGAGGGTTATTACAACGCATCAAAAGGAAAGTCTTTTCAAAAAGGGCCTGAAAATTATCGTTAACAACAAATTGAGCAAGAGCCGTAGAAAGTTTACTATCCCTGACATCCCGAGCATGTTCTGCTAAACGGATGCCAACTGTGCGTTTAGTACTTCCAATATAAAATTTAAAATTAGCATCAGTGGACAACAGGGGAACAGCACACACTCCAGCAAAGCTTTTAAAGCCATCCTTATCACCCAGTTTATCAGACCGAATACGGTTAAATAAAGAAGAAATATTAGAATGTGCAGGTCTGAAACCAAACTCAGAACAAAAATGGATAAAGGGGCGGAAAATCCGAGGATTGCATGGAAAACTAGACCTATAAGACAAACGATCTTTCAAGGCAATAAGTTTAGTATCAGAAAGCGTATATTTAGGGTATATATATTATATATCAGAAAGGGTATATTTTTGCTTAAATTCTGTGCTTCTACATACTGAAACAACGCAAATACAATATATTTGAGTTTAAATGCTCATCCAAATTTGATTACTTCTACAACGAAGCCTATTTTTCACCTATGTAAAATGTAAACAGCAAAATATGTAGAATTAGTTGTATTAGAATTGCTGTATTTCTTTAACACAAAATCATTTAGTTCATGGAGTCTCCGTAACTGATATGAATGAAATATTAATTGATTTTATAAAGAGAAGGACGATTTTTTTCGATGAAGTTTTACGCATAGAGTTTAATTACTTGTAGCTCCATGGTTTTAATTTTTAAATAAAATAAATTATTATAGTATTGTGATGAATCATATGAATGGGAAATTATTTATGAATGAAATGCTGCTTTTATAGAGAGAGTCAGGCGTGTTATTTTTTCTATGACGTCATTTGAATGAATTTCAGTTGTTTTCGATGAAGTTTTCAAATATAATAAATTATCGTAGTATTATGATAATTCTAAAATTATTACCGAGGAATGCATCACATTTTAGAGATGTTTAAACCAGGCAATTTATATTTCAATGCCGTCATTTGAATGAAGTTCATTTTTTTCGATGAAGGTTTAAGTTTTCAAATATAATAAATTAATGTAGTATTGTGATAAGTTTTAAAATATTACCGAGGAATGTATTGCATTTTAGACATGCTTAAATAAAATTGCATTGAAGTTGGAAAGTGTTTCATGATCAATGCTTTAAGCATGATTGATTTTTCTTGTTAACACTTTACAACAAAGTTGAAGAGTGTTTATGACTTTGTTCATTCTGTCTGTCTGTCTGTCCGTTAGCACGATAACTGCTGCAAAAATGACTTAATCAAAACGAAATTTTAGTATGTTGTTCAGACGGTCTGTAGAACCTATGGGAATATAAATGAATATTATCACCCAATTAATTTTGGATTGAACCCGGGTTGAAAAAATGAAATACATAGAGCCCTATGGGACCTAATTTTTCAAACATTTTTTAAGCGGATTTAAAATTCACAAATTGCTTCGAAAATTTTAGGTAATATTCAAATTGTTCCATAAAATATATAAAAAAAATTCAGCGAAATATATTCAGTAGTTTTTTAAATAAAAATTAAAATAATAATTACACCTCTTATATGAAACGATCACGAGATCATGATATGAAAAGATCACATGACCCACTTCAAAATGATATATTGCATCCATCTTGTTTCAAAATCGTGATTTTTTAAGTTCTTTTTAATTCATATTGAGTGTTGTATCCGTCCTAAAACTACTTTATTTTTGCTTAAATTCTGTGCATCTACATACTGAAACAACGCAAATACAATATATTTGAGTTTAAACGATTATCCAAATGTGATTATTTCTACAACGAAGCCTATTTTTTACTTATGTAAAATGTAAACAGCAAAATATGTAGAATGAGTTGTATTAGAATTGCTGCATTTCTTTAACACAAAATAATTTAGCCCATGGAGTCTGCATGGCTGATATGAATGAAATATTAATTGATTTTATAAAGAGAAGGACGATTTTTTTCGATGAAGTTTTAAGCATAGAAGTTACTTACTTGTAGCTCCATGGTCTTAATTTTTAAATAAAATAAATTATTATAGTATTGTGATGAATGAAATGAATGGGAGAAAGTTATGAATGAAATGCTGTTTTTATAGAGAGATTCAGGCGTGTTATTTTTTCTATGACGTCATTTGAATTAATTTCAGTTGTTTTCGATGAAGTTTTCAAATATAATAAATTATCGTAGTATTATGATAGTTTTAAAAATATTACCGTGGAATGTATCGCATTTTAGAGATATTTAAACCAATTTATATTTCAATGCCGCCATTTGAATGAAGTTCATTTTTTTCGATGAAGGTTTAAATTTTCAAATATAATAAATTAATGTAGTATTGTGATAAGTTTTAAAATATTACCGAGGAATGTATTGCATTTTAGACTTTTTAAAATAAAATTGCATTGAAGTTGGAAAGTGTTTCATAATCAATGCTTTAAGCATGATTGATCTTTTTTGTTTATTTTTACTGTGAGTTCGTTTGTAATTTTGACCCTGTTATGAATTTGAGTTACGCTTGGCGGTTCATTCTCGACTCCATGCAATTCAAGTCTCTGCAAAGTTATATTTCACGTCTTCCTCTTTGGGATTATGCTTGATTGCCACCCCCCCCTTTTTTTTTCGATTTCTGTAATTAAATTTTAATTTAATATGCTGTTCTTTTGTTGTTGAAATTTTTGAAACTCTAAAAAAATTGTTTACGGTTCATCCTTGTCTAAACGTAGATTTTTTTGTAAATTGTGTTTATGCAAATTTTGTCGCTATATCTGGTCTATATATGAACGATTCAAACTTTATTTCCTTGTAGCCACTGATGAAGAGCGTACTTATGCTCGAAAGCGCTATGGCTTTTTTTTAAACTTTTGTTTTTCTTATAAGTGAAATAAAGATCTTCTGTTGTGGATGTGTGCTTAATTTTGCTACTTTAACATCAGACGTGATGCCAAATTATTTATACGGTTAAAACCATTTAGATTATTTGCGTCATCCTTATCATATGCGAGTATCGCACTAAAAACATCGAACTGATTCAAGAAACCGTGAACCATTTACAGTCAATGACGCGAGAAGTCGGTTCAAACGCGTCGAAAGGGCATTACCATGACAAAAAGTTCACGGTTAACACACATTCAGCAATGAATCAAAAACATCTAGCTGCATCAACTCACAAAGAAATCGGACAAAGAATGTTCTGCTCTGTACAAAATGTGATAAATAAAAAGTTTATTTTTCTGAGTTTAATTTAGTTATGTATGCAGCGAGAATAAATGTGTTATGATTGAATGTTGAAAATTTTTATGAATGCATATTTGTAGTTTCTGATATATTTATTGGCGCTGAAGTATGCAAATAGACATTATATATATTTTCATGTTTGCTTTACGATGTTTTCATATACTATATGAGGTTCAATATAAATATTTAGCTTCAGATCTGAATGAGAAATATTTTCTGAAAAAATAATATTAGTTGTAGAATATAAAAATATTATTTATACGAATTGAAATAGAGAATAACAAATTGGTGCACATGTGAATGATTTTATAAAACCCTTATCAAGAATAGCATTTTCTTAATATGTTCATTTGAGGGGTGTGCTTTGATCCAAAACATTAAAAATGCAAACTGATGGTAAAACTATTTTTTCGATGAGATAGAGATGTGAAATTAGAAGCAATGATCGTATGACAGGAATAAGACGGAAAATTACAGTTTGTAAAATTTGCTATTTTAGAGGGTGATACACATCGAAATATTTGATTTAAGAATAATAAATAAACTCATTCTTTTAAGTGAGATATAAACTTAAAATTTCGCACACGGGTCAATCGGTCTATTAAACTCACTGGTAAAATAGAATTTTTCAAAAACAATCACTTGAGTAGGTGTTGCACACACAAAAAATATTCCAAATGTAAAATAATAGAAGGACGCAATTCGCGAATTTTTTGCAAGAATAAATCGATTAATTGTTAGATGGAATAAAATTTCAGTTTTCGAATTTTTATTATATTAGGGTTATTATACACCAAAATATTCGATTTGTAGAATAAATGCGAAGCACCTTGTTTCATCTCAGATAGAGAACTGATATCTGGTACAGGGATCAATTTTTGGATAGCAAATTAACAAAGAATCAAGTTATTATAAAATCTAAATTTGAGGGTGGAGCTAGAAATGTAAACGTTCGAAATATGGACTGTTTGGGAAACGCTCTTCTTGATGAAATAGCGATGTAAAATTCTGTGTCTATGGAAATGGTTCTATAGTATGAATATGGAAAATTAGATTTTTACAATATTTGTTATTTTAGGGGTGCTGGGTTCCAAATAAATATTCGATATGAAGAATTTAATGTGAAATGCTATCATTTAAATAAAACGTATATTACATTTAGTACATGGGCTAATAGTTTGATAAAATCTCCCAGTAAAAATTGAATTGTTTAAAATTTACATCTGAGGGGGTAGTCTATACTGAACTGTTCGAATTTAAATCTGTTTAGAAATCGCCCCTTTAATAAGGAAGAGACAAGATTTTTTTTTTAAATTCTATATAAGAGTTATTTTTTAGATAATATTAAAAAATTCGAAAATTTACGTTTGACGGGGTGCAGCAAACCAAAAACGTTCGTAACGCGTACTGTTCGAAAAACACATTTCTTCAGTTCTTTATAAGATTTGATATTTGGTATCAGAGTAGATAAGAAGATACGATAATAAGAAGGGGGATAAGCATTTAAAATATTTGCTATTTTAAGGGTGCTGTACACCAAAATGTTTATTTTGCTGAATATAAAAAAAAATACCTCCCCTTTAAGTGAAATAGAAAGATGTAACTAGGTACACCGGATCAATGGTTTAAACAACTATTAAGAGAGAATCTTGAAATTTAGTATAAGATAGATAGCCTGATAAAGATGACGAAACATTCCAAAATTCTGATCATTTAACAATGAAGGAACACTTTAATTCTCACAAAGATATAAATACGTATATTATTGTTTGGGATTTGTTTAATGTGACACCTATGATGTTCAACTGGTATTCGGCTAGTGTGTCTTCTAATATTATTTAATGTATAAAGAGAGCTCCTTCATTGGACTTTTCCTACATCCATATTCCGCGGTATTCATATATTATTACAATGATTCCAATACTACTTAAGTCCCTCAGTTAAGTTTCTAGTACCCATTATCTCCAAAAATCTTAAATTTCAATAATGCCTGCTTTAATCATGTAAATTGCAAAATTTTTAATCAAGTTCTAATCTTTTACATAATCTTTCGAAATGAAAAAATATCATCACGCGCACTCATTCTTGACTTAATGTCATCATTGCATCTTGCATGCATATGGATAAACATTATTCTAAAAGTGTTAGAAATGTGCTCAGGCCTTAAAACATTTTACGCTAAAATTGGGAATGTGAACATTTACAGGAAAACAATAAGTTCTCTGTATGACGAAATAAAGATGACAAAAGTAGGCTTTTTCATATAGAAAAACCCTGAATACTTATATATATTTAAAGAATCTTAGATTGTTCCACAATTCAATCTTTCTAAAAGGGATTAAAGGGATTCTTAACCTTTTCACCAGACCTCCTTCGAACGTGAACTGATTAAATTAGCCCATTATGTCTTAATATCTCTTGATCGGTAAATTTGTGCAAAAGTTGTACCACAAGAACGAAGCCTGTAAAGCCAGTGTTTTCAGCAAGGCTGTAGAACATTTACTAAGAAGTTCTGTTTAATTGATGACAAGTTCGTATGAACAATTCTTGCGCCTTCTGTCGGGAAACATAGTGCTTGTCAGTTGTTTCATCCTACAAACGGTTCATCTAAGAAATTTATTGAATGAAAAAAATGGAACTACTGTTGAAGAATATCTTGTTTTGGATACCAATATCCTTGGAGTAATCGTATGCTGCTTTTAACACCATCTATTGGTTGTTTACGACTTTATTATCTCATTAACTGTGCATCCCAAAGAAATGTCATGATTTAAAAAGAAGTGCAATATAAACCAGAAAAATTTTAAAATAATAAAGTTAAAAAGTTAAAATTTCTAGATTCAAATTATCATATTGGAATGAACAAAAGGTCGTAATAATGTAATATACCCATTACTATAAAACTTATGTGCGTATCCTTTTTGCCTTCACACTCTCCTGAGACTGATTTGCATATATTTATATGTCCCATATTTTTCCATGTTAACCATGCAACAAACTGATACATCTTAAGGTGGTCTTCACATCTCACCACTAACTTTGCAAGAACTTTGTGGAGATACCGATGCTAGCAGCGAGGGTAAAATATCACTTATAAGGTCTACTTTTCAGATTAGAGTCGCAGACAGTACAAAAATGTTTGACCTACTTCGGAAGACAGTTTCAAAATGCATCCTTTGGAATTGGAATCGATATTTTTGCTTCGTTTCATCTTTTCTCTCTCTTTAGCACCCATTCTTCAATTCTAAAAAAATGTTTTCCAAATGAAGTAAAATAGTGGCAGCAATTCGTTCGAAACGCTTGCTCTCTCCTATCTGACACGTTTTTGTCAGTAGAAAAAAAATAAAAACTGACAAAAACCTTATTTTAAGGTTTTCTTAAAATATGCCGAGTTCCTGAAAAACTCACAATAAGTATTTTTTTTTTTCATATTTACGCCTTTGTATGTTGTTATTTTTCAAATGCCTCTATACTTATAAATTTTTATGTTAAAAATGTAATAAATATCGTCCATGACGAGTTATTTCGGTTCTAATGACTCACATGGGTAAAATAGAGAAATTTTTTAATATTAGCAGATTTCGGGATGAAAAATATTAATAGCATCATGCATATATCTACGCATTTATTTTAAAACCAATCTATAAATATTTCATAGAAATCCCTATAGTCATAAAATCTTTAATTAATGTAAATTTTTAAGAATATTTTAAAATTAATTTAGTTTATTATATATTTCTTTGATATTCCTACTGTTATTTTACCTTTTATGAATGTAAATTTAAAAAACACACACAGTCATACACACACTTACACTGCTCACAACTGAAATCGCAACACCATAAAGAAATTTATATATCCTTATGAAATTTACAGAATATAATTGTAACATGAAGATGTGCAATGATAAAAAATTCATACTTGAAAATGAAAGCATAGAACTTTATTGACATTAGATCAATATGGAATAGGCCCATCGCAAGCGGCTATACAGGATTGAATTCGACGAGGCATCCTGTCAATGAGATGGTCAATGGTGTGCTCAGGTATGGCATTCTACACAGTATGTAATTGGGCTTGTAACTGAACATGGTTTGCTGGAATTGGGAGTTCTCTTAATCGGCGACCCATGATATCCGAGATATGCTCAATTGGTGACAAATTCGGAGAATATGCTGGCCAAGGGAGGATATCAAAACCTTGTAGACTATTCATAGTTACCCGTGCAGTATGTGGCCTGGCATTATCCTGCTGAAAAAGCAGTCCAGGCATGGTTGACAGATATGGTTGTACCACAAGTCTCACAGTGCCAGAGATGAATCGTTGTGCCATGATACTGCCAGAAACGTCGACCAAAGGTGTTCGTCCACCAAATGTTATACCACCTCAAGCCATGGAACCACTTAGGCTGTGTGGCGACTGATAGAAAAGCATCCTGGTGGCGTTGTTGAAAGCACCGCCATACGTGAGTACGGCCATCTGCTATGCCAAAACAGAATCGTAATTCATCCGTGAACATAATGTTTTACCATTCTGTAAACCAATTGCGTCTCACTTGAGACTACTGGAGGCGACGCAACCGGTGAAGACGTTGAAACGGTAGGTGTCGAAAAGGTCGTCTACCTCGGAGTCCTGCGTCATGCAAACGGTTTCGAATTGTTTGCGTGGAAGCCACATTACCTGTAGTGTGGGATAAATGTAGTTGTAACACGGTTGCTGTGGTAACCGACTCCCGCGCAACGCTTTCAGAAGCATACGATCTTCACGTGGTGTGGTGCACCTGGAAGCTCCACCACCTGATCTTCGTGTGGTTTCGTTTTCTCTCACGAACTGTAACACACACCGTTGAACTGCACTCACATCACGACCCAATAGCTCAGCGATCCTTCGAAGGCTCAATTCACCCTCACGTAAAACAATGATTTCTTGCCTTTCCCTTGACGACAACTGAACGTGTGCGATATGTTGACGTTCTCTTGGCACACTGTGATGGTTTTTACAACCTGAAACCAATGACGCTGCAATTTAGCTGTGATATTGCTCCTCTTTGACCTGGTGCTTTTATTCTTCTGGGCAAAGTGTTACGTCGCTATGCGTAACGAAACTGTGGTCATTTGCATATCTTGCCTTACTGTTTTCATTGCCTGATTTACATAAAGCTACACCCACAACTTTATGGTGTTGCGATTTCAGTTGTGAGCAGTGTACATTAAGTAGTAAAGAAAAGTACATCTAATATAATATTAAACTACTTGTAAGTTTTTACTATTAATTTGTTAATATAAATGGGTGTTAGTATGATACTAATAACTAATATCATCTATTAAATTAGCTAAAATAATTATTTTTGTTCATAGATACATTGTAAACTTTTTCCTAAGATGTCTTTATTACAAAGAAAAATTTTTGCTTAAGTTGTTTTTCAGGAAGCAAAGCATTTCAGAAATCTCTTTGTAAAATATTATCTACGCAGTTACAAAATCACAGAAATTCTACCTATTGTTGGTTCCTCGTGAATTGTAAAATCCAATTAGGACATAACAATTAGTACTCTGATCTTAGTGATCTTTGGATTCTGAAGTGTCGTCCATCTTCGAATTCAGGGTACAGGTGGGTCTGGCCCTGAATATGTATGCATGTTTATAATAGTTGGTAACCCAACTTAAACCGTAAGTTTCAATACTGTAAGTATGAACTGTAAGTCTGTTGCCTTGGTAAGCATAAAATGACCGTATAGAGCTAGAAGAATTTTAAATATAAATTAACTCAATCCGCGAGCTGCAAGTTATCGACCGATTTATAAATTATTTCTTTCATAACAACGTTTTCTTCATTCTACACAGCTAAAATTCTTAGGAAAAGAAACTTCAGCAGCTGGTTTTTGCTGTATACTAATAGTAATAACAACTCATTAGTGTTCATGCTATAATACAAACCCCATTAATTGAAAATTAAGGTCTTGATTTTGATATTCTGTTATACGATTTCCCTTTACATTCATAATTTTATTTTCATGAATTTTGTAATACATTTAAATATTATTTATTTGAAAATAGAATTTAAAAAATAAGAAAGTATTTAAAATAAACTGGTAGTTATGAAGTGACAAAATTTGTTATACTATTGTTTTTACTTCAAAGTTTATATTGAAACATCTATTTCTCGGGATTTGTTATTTATAGAGATTAGATGATGACTAAAATAGATTTAGTATCAAATTCAACATGAAGTACAGTGTTCACCAAAGATTTCCACTTCTCTTTCAGTTTCCGATTTAAAAATTTCCATTTTACTTGAAATGTTTATATCTCAAGATTGGTTACAGATAGAGGTTAGAATATAACTGATATGGATTTAGCACTAAATTCTGGAGTAGGAAGAGCGGTTTACTAAGGATGCTAACTTCCGGTTCTTTTTCCATGTTCGATTCAGACATTTTCCTTGAAATATCTAAGATTAGCTATAGATAGAGATTAGATAAAGAATGATATGAATTCAGCATCAAATTCCGGAGAACCTAAGGGGTTCTCTAAGGTTGAAAAAGCCTTTTTTTCATTTCCGGTTCAAATTTTTTTTGAAACACTTATTTTTCAAGATTGGTTATAGATAGAACTTAGATAGTGATTGATATGGATTCAGCATCGAATTCCAGAGGGGGGTGGGGGTGAAACTAAGAATTTCCAGTTCTGGAAGTGTCACTTCCGATGTTTTCGAAAATTCGTATAACTATATGAAATACGTATGCAAAAGAAAATAAATTCACTTGGTAGCTCCGTGAAAAATGAATTGTTACCACCATTTGCCACCCTATGAAGGCTCTTTCACAAATTTCTTGTTTTATATGCAAATATGTTCAACAAATTTCAAAGTATGCCATTATAACCTGCGAACGATTTTAAAATTTTCAATAATAGACGACAGAATATATTTTGCGTCGGAAAGAGCTCAACGAAAACTAATGCACTAACTTTGAAGGCGAATTTTGTCACGTTTTACACAACAGAAAATTCAGAAATTTCATTATCTAAATGAGACAAGATTCAAAATGCGAAGAAAAGTATGAAAAATCCTGCATAGGTAACCGCATAGGTAAATGCATAGGTAAATTCCTGCATAGGTAAATTCAGAAAAATGACCGAAATTTCGTTATTACCCCAAAGTTAGAACTCCATAGAAAATACTAAAAGCAAACAGGGAAAATTGACTCAATTAAATAAAGTTCTCTTTTTATTTTGCAAGGGAAATTTTCGTCCACTATTACACCCCTTGATTTCTGAATCCCTCCAGAACTTATTGGCTTGCCAATAAGTTCTACATTAATAAGTTCTAATGCCGTCTATATTATTCTGACCTCTCGGAATGTTGGTTAATTCAATCAGAACCTCTTCTACCTTCTCCTCCACTCGTCTTTCAAGACGTCTATAAAACGAACCCAGATTCGAAAAGTAAGAGGGAGGCAAAAAGATAACTATTAAATACGAAAAGGAATTTGGCCATTAATTCAATTTATTTTTTTAGCCATTTACATCTGGGCCATTTATTCCAAGCCTTCGGTAAATTAATTAGATCTGAGAGAAAAGTGTTTTTGTTCCAGGCAATAACTTGGCGCTGTAAACCCGAAGAATCGTGGCCCCCATTTTATATCCCTCCGAGTAATTTTCTTTATACATAGTATAAGTAAAATAAAAGCATTGTAATGGGGTCAAAAATCAGAGTCTTGGATTTGGACGGATTTATTTATTTTAACATTAAACACGAATTTACCTTTTTCATTTTCTAATACAAATGTAGAGAAAGAATTGTTTTATAAAAAAATTTCGAATTTGAGGTTTTGTTTACCTTTTGAACCCATTTCGAACACTGTTGGAAATATGTTTGTTTATGTTTGTGTGTGCATGTATGCGTTTGTGTGTATGTATGTGTGTAGGTAGGTATGTATGTTGGTGGAGTCAGGATACGATAACTTAAGAACAAATTCTATAAAATTTTAGGTCTAGATACAATGTGTGAAAAGCTAAAGCTATAAAGAATTTGTAGTAATTTATAAAATATGAATTTGAATTACTCGAATTTTAAGATTTTTATAGTATTATTACCTGTGGAAAACAATGATAATTATCAGAACAATGATGGTAGTATAAGCGAGTGTTTCGGAAATTCCTTACATGATCTTAATTTCTTCAACAGTTAGTCGCAGACATGTTGTTTCAGTTACAAAATTGTTTTAAATACGATATCAATTTATCTTATAACAATTACGATTTTGAATCGAGAAGCATATTTGTCATAAAAATATGAAATCTTACTTTTTATACAGTCCCTCAATCCAACATTTTAGAATTATTAAAAAATTCTTCATTAATATGTAAAACTAAATGTTCGATTCTTCTACGAGCACAATTTATGGATATATGGAACATTGACTTTTATGACTTGAATTACTTTCCAACGTTTGCGAATTCATCATTTCAGCCTAGCGTTGTGGGGGCCGGACAAAATATATGAAAATTAAACATTTTAGGATATTTTTTTATATTTTATTTAATCACATATATCCTTAAGGTTTATCAGAGTGCCCCAAAACGTCCTTTAACAGCTAACAACTTGTTTAGAAAATAAAGTTCATTTTCGGTCATTTGCTGATATATTGAAGTCTCGCAATTCATTTTGTGCACAACCTACAACTTCTCAGCAAAAACTGTTGCCAATTTGAGCTATTATACCTCGTTAAATTTTGCTCGCAAAATAATTGACCTTTTCTTAGTTTTACATGTTGATCTAAGAAGAAATTGTTTGTAATTGGAAAATTTTGGATAGAGAGACCGCATAGTATAGAGGGGAAGTTGATAATTTGAACTACGCTATGGTTGTTAATGGTTTTGAAATATGAAGTTTATATTAACACAAATAAGTCAAATGCATTCATATAAGTTTGTAAAGAGCCTTGCTGACCCAACGGAAATCGAACTACTGATTTTTGTACTGGCCGATACTCCAGTGATGAGCTAATGGGATGGAATTGCAAGCTCTTACCGTTGAAATGAACTCTGCATTATCCTCCTGATAATGTCAGATTGACATGCAACTTGACAATTTTAATGACTACCTCCTGCTATTTTTACTTCAGGTTAGTATTTTACGTGGTCGTCGGCCTACCAATTTGAAATCGTCCACAGAATCCGTACTAATTGTATTAGTGTCACTTTCAGATCATTAATATCACTGTACTAATTTGCAAAGTTTATTTGTCCGGATGCCATTGTAAGGAACATTGATGCCGCAACTGGGAATCAAACCACTGATATTCATACTGCACAGCCGACGCTCTAACGTTGAGCTACTGGGACGAAATTGAAAGCTCTTACAGTTGAAGTGAACTCTGCAAGTTCTTGCCAATTTGAAAAAATAATCTTTTGAATTTTTTTACGAAATACTTTAAAAGAATAACTTTTTACAAAATTTGGAAAATATGCATTTTTTTTTATATTCATATAATCATTGTGATAGAAGAATTCAACACAAGGGAATAAATAGAAAGAAAGTTGATTGGAGATTCACAGTGCATATATTTGTTATACTTTTCCATGATATTGAAATTTGTTGCTTGGAAAATTTGTTCTTGAATATTCATGTATTCGATATATCGGTTTATTTTATATGCTTTGTAGAGTAAAAATAAGGGGAAATTTATAAATAAGAAGAAAATGAAGGGGCAAGACTGGGTGTGTGAAAGTAGAGGGTGTAATGGTGTGTGAAAAAGAATGGGAAAGCGAGGAGCGTTAAAAGCAAGTACTCGCTCGAATTCAGATCGCGTTAAAAAGCCAAATACTGTAAGCATACAGTTTTCTAACTTATATGCTATAATGTTTCACTTTATTTACTTTCCCTGTAACACAATGTATAGGAAACCTTGCGATCAATAATGGTTTCAATTTGGCATTTCGTAGAAATTACACGTTTTCAGTGTTCTGGAGTAAATATAAATATTTGTTGGCCAAAGTGGTAATCGAGTGTGGAAATCCTAGATTTTAGGATAAATTACCAACTGAACTATTTGCTGTTGGAAAACCGAATCAAAGCGCTATCATCGTGCTTAGGATAGATTTATATATAGATATATAATTTTTAATGCTTTCAGGGTACTTAGAATTTAATATAAAAGATTTTCATAAAATCATTTCGATATAAATGGCATAAAACTATTGTTTCAATAAATAAAAGTTTAAAGAAACTAAATAATAAAAAATCTGATGTGGGCAACACATGACTTTTCTTACATAATGCAATGAATTTACTACTTTTACAGTTAAAAAAATGTTTTTCTTATAGTAGATACTTATATTCTTTCCAAGATATTGAATTTTCTTCAATGAGTTGTCATTTTCATTGATTTAGCGTCATTTTTCTCAATTTGGCGAGATTTTTGCTAATTTGGCAACAATTAAAAATGTCGCCAAGTTGGCGACATTCCGCCAAATTCGTCGCCAAAATCTCGCCAAGCGCTATGGACGGAGAAATAAATTATTCTTACAGCAGATAAATGACTATTGGCGTTCAAATACAAAAGTATTACTAAAAGTATCTTTTTTCATGACTGGAACGAGCTAGATCCACGAGAATAATATCACCCAATTTATCGCATGGTATTACATATGAAAAGTGAATATGTTTCTCAATAGGAAATATATTTTTTTTATTTTATATAACTTTTTGATAATTGTTTTGAAAAATTTGCAATATCTCAAGAACGGTTCATCTTAGCGTTCTAAAATTTATGTCAATCGTTTTCTAATGAAAAATTACATAAGAAATGTCTATTTGCGTAACTTTATTAGCGGTTTTGATTTTTTGACGATTTTTTCAAAATTTCACTCGAAAATTTAGGGGGGTTCTGAACATTCGATTGCGTATACAAACAATAAGCTTCCAGCGTTTATGGATTGTGATTTTTGTACCAAATTTCGTTCGAATCGGTTAATTCGTTCGTCAGTTATCGTCTCCACAGACTCATTGACACACACACACACACACACACACACACACACACACACACACACACACACACACACACACACACACACACACACACACACACACACACACACACACACACACACAGACATCACTTCAAAAATGTTTGATTCGTGATCAGGGATTCTTGAAACGTGCTTTCCCGTCGAAAACTCGAATTCGAATTTTCGACCCCGTCACAATACTTTCCATTTACATTATGTATATAAGGACAATAAAAATGTAATTAACACATGACATTTGCTCCATGCTAACAGTACTATTTTAGCACTCATAAAAAGTTTATTAATTTTTACTTTCCTTATATACATAATGTATAAGGAAAGTATTGTGACGGGGTTTAAGTATTGTGACAGTTTTGTGAAAGTATTGTGACAGTTTTGAAGTGATGTCTGTGTGTGTGTGTGAAAGTATGTGTGTGTGTGTGTGTGTGAAAGTATGTGTGTGTGTGTGTGTCTGTCAGTGAGTCTGTGGAGACGATAACTGACGAACGAATAGACCGATTCGAACCAAATTTGGTACAAAAATCACAATCCGTAAACACTGGAAGCCTTTTGTTTCTATACGTAATCGAATGTTCAGAGCCCCCCTAAATTTTCGAATAAAATTTTGAAAAAATCGTCAAAAAATCAAAACCGCTAATAAAGTTACGCAAATAGACATTTCTTATATAATTTTTCATTAGAAAACGATTGACATAAATTTTAGAAAGCTAACATGAACCGTTCTCGAGATATTGCACATTTTTCAAATAAATTTATCAAAAAATCCCATAAATTAAAAAAATATATTAACTGTTGAGAAACAAGTTCACTTTTCATATGTAATATCATGCGATAAATTTGGTGACATCATTTTCGTGGATCTAGCTCGTTCCATTCATGAGAAAAAATACTTTGAGTAATACTTTTGTATTTGAACGCCAATAGTCATTTATCTTCTGTAAGAACAACTTATTTCTTCGTCCATAACGCTTGGCAAAATTTTGGCGACGAATTTGGCGGAATGTCGCCAACTTGGCGACTTTTTTGAAATGTTGCCAAATTAACGAAAATCTTGCCAAATGGATGAAAATGACGCTAAATCAATGAAAATGACGACTAATTGTCGAAAATTCATTATCTTAGAAAGAATATTAGTATTTATTATAAGAAAAACCTATTTTTTTACTGTAAAAGTAGAAATTCATTACATTATATAAGAAAAGTCATGTGTTGCCCACATCAGATTTTTTAGAAATATATTGAAGATTTACGGCTTTTAATTGGGATATTACGAAACTTGATAATAGCCAAGAATTTCGCTAAATTTTATTAGCAAGCATCAAAATGAAAACTTTTGGTAAATGGCGGAAAATGATACGATAGACGGCGCAAACCCAGGTTTGTATACTAATATGAAAACAGGGTCATCGGAATTTAGTTCTGAATGAATTGTGTTTCTAAATCTGGTGAAAATTAAGCCTGAAAAGATACTTGAGAAAGTCGAACAAGCAAAGCAGATGAAGAGTTCGAAATAATGTAGAGCAAAAAAAAAATTTCTTCATCACACCAAGCCAGAACTCAAGAACTAAAAGCAAACACGGAATACTGATTTAACGCAATAAAATATTCTATATTCAGTTTAGAGCAGAAAAATGTCATTCTTAAACTCCTTGATCTCTGCATCTTTCCCAAATTTTTGATGAGTACATTAGGATTATTATAACCTTTAGGATAATTGGTTAAATAAATCAAAACTTGTTCCTTATATAATTTTCAAAAGAGTTTATAAAATGAAGGAAGACTTTAAAATGAGGATGAAGAAGAAAACATGATAACTATTAAGATCAAAGATGATAGAGAAAAATTTTTACATCCTATTCTTCATTCCAGCACTAACCATTTAATTAGATTTGAGGAAGAAATGTTTCATTTTTTCAGATCGGGTAACAACATGACGCTATAAACTTGGTTAATGGAGAACAAAATCACGTTTTATAGCATTAGTTTACTTTTTGCTGAGTTTCTTTGCACAGTAAAAATAAAGGGAAAAGGAAAGAGAGCAAAGGGAAGGAAAATCAAAACCACACACGAAGGTGGAGGGAGTAATGGTACATCATAGAGAAAGTAGAGAAGCATATACGTTAAAAGAGAGTAATTTGTTGAAATGGAAATAATGTTCAAAAATCTATATACCCCTACTGGAGAGTAAGAGTTTTTTTTTACTTACATCTTGTTTATCATTTTATGTATGTTACATACAGTATAAGGAAAGTATTGGGACGGTGTTAAGAATTTCAATATAACATGACTACTGTTACACAGATGACCTTCAGATATTTGTGCAAATTGAAACAATAAATGTGACGCAATATTTCCAAAAGACATTAAAAGATCAAGATAACGTAGTAAATATTCATTCACTCAAACAAATATTTAGGGAATATGCAATTTTACATTAAATATGGAAAAAAAATGCCCCCTTTCAGCTAGAATAAGCTATTTTCAAGGCAGCGTAATATCGATGAATTTCGGTGAAACATTTGATGAGTTTGCATTGTTTTATGAGTTCTAATTGCGTTAATTAAGTATTGTAGATATAATATAATTTAGAAATGAATATTTTTATATATGATTTTGTACTATAAGATATATAATAACGCATTTAATGAATACCAATGAAAATATGAAAATGAATAGGAAAAAAAATCATCTGTTGCCACATCAGATTTCGAATTTATTTTTGAGAAAACGATTTCTTACAAATTTACTTTAAAATTTGCTACTTTAAAATACGAAAAGATAAAACTCGTAATGCTGATAAATTCTGCAAAAACAGCTGAATGTAACAAAAGGAAACTTATTTTTTTCGTTAAGTTTCCCAAAACTTTTTTCATATTAAAAGAAATAATGCTTTAGGATTACGTTGTGTAAATGAGATTATATTTCTAAATCCGGCAAAAAAGTATGCAAAGTCCTAAAAGGATATTAGAGTTTCATTAAGATGCAGGAAGTTTCATTTTTTCAAGAAGCCAGAACTCAAAAAAGGAAATAAAAGCTAACACTGGATGTTGGACCAACATTTTTTTTGAGTTAGGCGTGGAAAAATGAGGGTCCAACCTCCTGATTTCTGCAGCTCACTATTTTTTTGATGAGTTATTACAATTGAAACAGATGCGGCTAAAGCATTTGAGGAAAGTCGAATTTCGGAGCATTTGCGGGTATATGCGCAAGATTATCAGAGAAATGAAAAAGCTATTTTATGCGATTTATCGTAGTAAAAGTTATAATACCTCGAGATTGGTTCATAATAATTTTAAACTGCTGTAATAATCATTTTCTGGTAGAAAGTACCTACAAAACATCAACTCAATTGATAACCGTCTCAATATGTCCTTACAATCTTGATACTTTTTGAGAGAAAATTTTAAAATTATGTATATTTAAGAGCACCTCTCTTAACTTATTGTACAGAAGTAATTTCACTGAAACCATTTTGTCAGTTATCTTTTCATCTCAAATGTATTCTTAAATTCCATTGGCCGCAAGTAGTCTAAAATTTGACTTTGTGGTGGGGCTGCATTGCGTCACTCACTGCTACGAAACACATTCCCGTTTATTCCCTTGGCCTTAAAAAAATTCTTTTGGGCCTGACGGCATAGCGCGAGATCAGCAATCTAAAGGTTCCGAGTTCGAACCTATCTCCCACCATCGGGGAGCTAACGCCCCCCATAGTTAGTGACTTTGGACATACGAGGACACAGCCTTCTCTCTCTCACCAACGATCTCACCTCTGTCACAAGATGGCAGCACTACAGATGCACACTTTCTCCTCTCCTGGCTGACTACGACTCACGTCACGACCCCGCACGTTGAGGTACGACACGCCTCCCGGCTATTCAACTCCCGACTGAGTTTCAGCTTAGGGCGTCACCTCCGAGAGTAGCTCTTGAAGGGTGACGCTTGAGGACGCGTTGGGGTTTTCCGGCTGCCCCCCTCCTCATTGAAATTCTACCAAGCTTCTCATCCGTAGATATTCTATCTACGTTCTCACCGGGAAGGAGAGTATGTAGTGGGACTACATTGCATCACGCACTGCTATGAAAGACATCCCCGTTTATTCCATCGGCCTTGAAGAATTATTTTGGGCCTGAAGGCATAGCGCGGGGTCAGCAATCTAAAGGTTCCGAGTTCGAACTTATTCCCCACCATTGGAGATCTGCGGTCCCCCCCCCCCCCCCCAACTTTATGCAAGTGCTTTAGTGGCATTTGCATCCAACCATCATTACGAGCCCCCTATTTCCTAACAGAATTGATTTCGTGTTATATTTAATTATTTCGTAATATAATAATTAATTTGATATTTCGAATATATCTAATAAAAATATAATATGCATTCTAACAACCTTTAAAATAGTAGTAAATTATATAATTAACCAGAATATTCAGTGAACAGTATTGTAAAAATTTTTAAATTAACTAAATATTTTAAAATTCATCTTCATTAATTATTCTCTAATATTTTGTCATAGTTACATTTAGTAATCACATTTAGTTTGACTTTAAAATCACAGTTACTTTTCGTACATCTATTTACATATATTAACGTATATAATGTTGTATACCTAAGTGATGTATTTTAAACTATTATTCCCTATTGGCAACATTGGTATTACTTATATTCTCTGAGTGGCAACGGATGATGATGTTGTGTCTCTTTTTAATACAAGGTGGGTTTTTGTCTTTATTTTATCCTTCAATTCTGGTTTAATTTCTTTTATTGTTTTTGATTTTATGGTAATGGTTTTTCTCAAAGTTTTTTGGGGCGCATCAAAACCTTTTTATTTATTTTAACAAGGTTATTTAAATAAACGTACTTCAGAAGGAAAAGAGGTGCAAGTGCTTCCTGATGATTTTGCATATTCTTTACTTTCCATTGTTATTCATTCTTTTATTACAACCCCCCCCCCCCCCGCCAACGGCCGCACCGTGCTGAAATCACCGGTTCTCGTTAGATCACCGAAGTGAAGCAGCATCGGGCGCGGTTAGTACTTGGTGGGTGACCAACTCGGAACGCCGCGTGCTGTTGGCCATCTCGGGTGCGGTATCCCCGTGGTTTGCGCGCTAGATTTGCACGCTGCCACAAATGCCGCCGTGTTCATGCGGAGTACGATCACGTTAAACATGTGGGTCCGTAAGTCCTTCCGAGAGGTTGGTGGTAGGGGAAGGAGGGTACGGTCCCTGTGGATGCCTCCCCCACTGGGTTCCGGTCTAAATTGGGTGGCACTTCCCGGCCGTCCATACAGTTACCTTACACCTTTCTGGTAGGTCGGACGGTCTGGGTCTCAACAACAACCCCACCCCCCCACATAAAGTCATGAATGTTAACTAGTGTCTTTAATTTTATCTTAACCTTCACTATTATTTAGGAAATAACTTCATGAAATTGAGTAGTTTAAATGAGATGATGTTTTTAAATAAAGAGAAGAATATGGAAATACTTAACAAGATAATATAGTTTCGTGAAAGTGCAGGAATCTCCATTAACTCCTAGCCGAAACTCAATAAGGAGACTATTAAGCAAACCTGGTGCGTTGGTCCAATTAAATAAAGTTATGTTTTCGTTACAGAACAAATTTGAGTCTAACATTAAAAGCTTTCTTTCCAAAAATCTTCTCTCAAGAACTATCCACTAGTAAACACGAGCGAGTCTGAATCATTTTGACCTTTATGGGTACCGGCTAATTCGATCAGAGATTCTGCTGCCTCTTCCTCCTGCGTTTAAAGGCGTCAATAAAAGGATTAAATTCTTTTAAAGTATAATGTGAGTATGACTATTTCTATAAACTCAAATTATTTTCATTATTTTATTAATTATGTTTATTATAACGACTTTTGTTGAAAATGAACGTGAAATAAATATTTTCTAAATTACATCAAATGAAATGTTGAAATCACTTTTTCATTTGGCGATCTGGTAATATTTAAATGGCGCCAACTCGCTAAGATATAAGAAAATAGAAAACATCTATCTTGGTGGGGATATGGGACGGCAAAAACGAAATATCTGGAAAACATCGTTCTGAGAAGAAATTTTTTTAAAGTTTTTACAAATTCTCAAATGCTATTCAATAATATGGAAATATATATTTTTTATATTTTGGTGACAAATTGGTCTAAAAATAATTTATTTGCATACCTCTAAATTTTATTACATTTTAAAAATATAATTTAAGCATATTTCTTATTTACATTAGTTTTCTATATCAATTGTAAGAAATATGTTTGAAATATTAGGGTTTGCTTTTTTCGGTAAATATGCTCAAATTTATGTACAGCGTTTTTGCTCAACAATAGGCTGCACTTTTTAATATGTACATCATACTTTTATTCACATATCTGTTTTATTAATTTAGACACGCCCTCAACAAAAATTCCATACCATTAACTCATTAAAAGAAAGCTCAACTAGCACTGTAATGGCAAAACGTCTTAACTTGGGATACGTCCTTCTGCTGTCAGAAAACCAAGTGAGAGTAGTTTAATTAATTTAGTCATCAAAGATTGCATGAAAAATAATTTGATTAATGAAACTAAAATATTTCTTTTTTTATATCACGTTTTTCAACTTTACCATTTATTTTTTTTAATAAAGAAAACGTGTCAGTTCTTTTTATCGATTGGAATCATAATCAAATCTGCACAAGGATAACATACAATTAATCTAACTAAAAAATTTCAAGGACATCGGGTGGATAGTATTTTTAACTAGAGTGGATTACATACATATTCATGTGTGGTTACACACTTGACCACATGTCACACTGGAATAGTTAATTCGTGTGCTACGGTGGTCATAAAGTTTAGATCAGTCAAAACTTCAGTTTCTGACTTAATCATAATATTGTATCCATACACTCATACACATACTATATATTATATATAAAATTAAGGTGGAATGGAAAAGCTTACCATTAAGACGATACTAAAATGAATTTACATTTCGTCATTTATTCCAAGCATTGAACCATTTATTAGATCTGGGGGAAATGGTTTTTCTGATCAGCCACACATTGCCCCGTAAACCTGGTCTATTAAGAACCATAGTCCAGTTCTATATAAGGAACTACTCCTTCTTAGTTGCTTTGCACAGTAAAAAAATAAAAATAACGGGAAGAGAAGCAAAACAAAGGAAATCATAGAACATTAAAAACTAGTTATCTGTCCGAATTGAAATCGCGCTTATTAGTAGATTTACTATTACAGAAGCAACGATTTCTAAATATACACCTTATATCTTATTTTATATATTTTTTCAACTTATACAATAGGGGAATTTGCTGGCATTGAAATTTTAACAGATTAGTTTAGCTAGCAAGTTTCAAGAACATCTATCTGAAGGAGTGTTTTATAATTAGAGTGTATAACGTGATTGCACATGTATAAAAACATGTCACACTTAAATAGCTAATTCGTGTTCCACGGTGTTCATAAAATTTTAATTCCTCAAAAACTCAACTTCTTGACTTTATTACAATATGTTATCAATACATATACCACGTATTGTACATCAAATTAAAGTCGGAATGGAGAAGATAACCATTAAGACGACACTAAAACGCAATTTACATTTCGCCATTTATTCCAAGCATTGAACCATTGAATTAGATGTTGGAGAAATAGTTTTTCTGATCGGCCACACATTGCTCTGGTCTATTAAGAACCGTAGTCACGTTCTATAAGAGGGGATACTTTCTCTTAGTTGTTTTGCACAGTAAAAATAAAAGGAAAAGTAAAGGGAAAAGAAGCAAAACTATGTATAGAAGTAGAGTGAGTAATGAAGTGTGAAAGAGAAGAAAGATAATGGAGAAAAACGTAGAATGTTAAAAATGGGCTATTTGTCTGAATTCAAATCGCGTTTATTAGTTGATTTACAGTTAAATAAGCAACGGTTTCTAAACATATATCTTATTTTATTCATTTTTTCAACATATACAATAGAAAAATTTGCTGGCATTGAAATTTTACCATATTAGTCTAGCTAGCAAACTAGCAAATTTCAAGAACATCCATTGGTCGGAGAGTGTTTTAGTTAAAGTGCATGTGATTACACATGCACGAATTACACTACACTAAAGTAGTTAATTATCATTCTACGGTGCTCATAAATGTAAATTAGTTAAAAATACAACTTTTCGACTTCTTTGTTATATTTTAATTTTATCTATACATATACTGTATTGTACAGAATATTAAAGACGGAATGGAAAATATAACCATTATGAGGACACTAAAACGCAGTTTACATTTCGCCATTTATTCCAAGCATTGAGCAGTTGAATTAGATCTGGGAAAAATATTATAAAACTGTAGGGTGGACTACAGAAGAACAAACTGTCATCTCTGTAGTTCAACGGATAGAAAGTCGTCTGACATACCGAAAATTGGTAGGCAAAAGCCCCATTGAGACATGAGTTCTTCAAGAGGTAACTAATCAAAAGGTACTACTTTTCCCAAGTGCGAGTTTATAATATTCTAGTATTTTGTAAAGAAAATAAATTGCACTATTTATTAAAAATATCATATGCAAATAATTTTAGTTAAACACGTTAAAATAATTACTTTAATTCTTTATCAATCGTTTCTGATAATATTAGCTATATAATGATAAATTATTTGGAGCTTATATTGAGAACACTTCTTATAAACGAACGAGCTTCTATTGCAGTATCCATGGACCGGTTTTGGGCTTATTAAGCGCTTATTAACATGGAACAATCGATATCTGCAATGGCAACAAGGAAATTTGCTAAGTAAAGCACGTGACACCCAATCAGTAATAAAGTGGCTTACAACGTAAAATGCAGCACATATGAAGATAAAAAAGCATATGTACATTTCGAAAATCAACTGGATTTCCTTCTTCAATGAAGAAGGAAATCGAGTTGATGTCCGTTTATTAATTCCGATTTGCTCTGCATTTTACTTTGTAAACTAGTTCATTATTAAACTTGCCGCAAATTATTAAAAGTGCCGCAATTTTGCGAAAGTCTAAGGTGATTGAAAAATTTCCGTCACCCACCTAGATAACATCAAGTTTTTTGTACTGTCATTGTAGGTATCGACTATTTCATGCTGAAGAGCACATAAAAGTGATAAACAGTGTCATGAATACTGTTACCTGCAAAGTCTGTTGTCTGTGCTTCCTGCAAAGATTGTCGTGGTTAAACTTTGTTCCCAAGATCTATTGTAAATACATGATATAAAATTCAATAAGTTCAGTTCAAAAAGTGTTCAATAAGTTTCTTTTTCATTTTCAATTTTCAATCTAAACTACGTTTCTAGTAGTTATAAAACATGTTAAAATGCTTTAATATCATGTTACTTTTCAATAATTAATTAAAATGGATTAGTTAATACTTGCAATGGTAATAAACTTATCGTAAAAATTTATATCGCAATTGAAGAATGATTATTCTGTTTTTCAAAATGTTTAACGAATATGCTCATCCTGCAAAATGACTACAATGATCAACCCTTACAGAAATTATTAAAAAAGTGTGGTGCTTTAAGATGAGTTTTAAAAAAGGGCACACAGATTAAGGAAAGGAGTAGTAAAGTAGGTTTCATGCTATAAAAAGGTTACGCGAATGTTAAAAATTTCGGAAATACTGTTCTAAAAGTTAACTGACTTCGACCGAAAGCGCATAAAGCTACATTTCCCCGAAGCCGGAACTCAATAGACTAAAAGCAAACACAGAATATTAATGCAATTAGATAAAGCTCTCTACTCTGTTAGCGGAGAACAAATTTGGGTCTGATATAAAACTCCTTGATTTCTACACCTCTCAGAAACTTTTCGCCAGGTCAATACGAGCGCGCCTGTATTTTTCTGGTTACAGGTATACTGGATAATTTAATTAGAAAACTCCTTTTTAAAGACGTCGATAAAATAACCTAGGCTTTAGGAGGAGGACGGTGTAAAAAAAGGCAACTGCTAATGCGATACAAAAAAAGGGCGTTTTATGTGTTGGGCATTTCTTCCAAGCGTTGGTTCATTTAATTAAACCGAGGTAAAATGCTTTTTCGGATTCGGCAAACAGCGCTCTAAACTTGGTCAATTAAGAAGCTTTGTCACGTTTTATATCATTGTGTTACTTTTCCTTAGATGTTTTGCAGAGTGAAAATAAAAGGGAAAGTAAAGTGGAAAAAAAAAAGAAAAAAAAAAGCTAAACGATGTACAAAAGTGGAAGGAGTAATGGAATGTGAAAAGAAGAGATTGGAGAGAAGCACAAAATGTTTAAAGCTAGCTATTTGTCCGATTTTCCTAACTTACATTCTGTGGTTTTCATTTTGTTTTCCAACAATAAATTGTATATATAAGGAATTGTAATAGGATTTCAATGTCACAGAATTTACTGATAGGTGATGGGGTGGGGGTCTAAAAGCTAAGAATAAGCATCCTTGGATCCGATTTGGAAATTTTTAATGCTTTGGATTCTGGTGCTTCTTATGGGAAAATTCTGTGAACGGCTATTGTAGTCTAAACCTAATCTTTTTGAGAAAACAGATTAGGTTTAGACTACAATTAGGTTTAGCTACTTTCTAAAGCCAGCTAAATGATATGATAGAATTCGCTGGTTATCAGAGATTTGCAAGATATTTGCAAGATTGTAGTACATAGCAAGATGTTTTGCTACCAGTTCAGTTATTGGCTATATTCCACGAGGAGGAGTGCTAAAGTTCGCAAACCATTTCAAGGGAGCTGATAGGAGCTTGATTTATATGCATTTCAGTTTTACATTTTCCCGAATTTATTCATTTTGAAAGGCTACTAAACACAAAACATATTTCTATGTGAGAATTGTAGGGTATATTAAAGTTAGTCATTGGAGATTGAGTAAGTTTGTATTTATTGTACCACAAAGAAGTTTTACGAAAACGATTATATTCCCAAACGTTTTTCTCATTTAATTTTTCAGCCTAAACATACAAAAATGGAATAAAAACTATTGGCAAAGAATAAAAAAAATTGCGGTTTTTGAAAACCAACGGAATAAAAATCTACAGAAAACTCAACTCCTGATTCCTTCTTTTATCTTGTTTGCAACAAGGGCACGCTTTTATTGAGTCTGGTATTCTGGTTAAAATAACGATGTTAAAAAAGGATA
Organism: Amaurobius ferox; assembly: GCA_951213105.1. Classification (NCBI taxonomy): domain Eukaryota; kingdom Metazoa; phylum Arthropoda; class Arachnida; order Araneae; family Amaurobiidae; genus Amaurobius; species Amaurobius ferox. The sequence goes on from OX578136.1 coordinate 100,801,742, forward strand.
AAATGCCGCGCTTGCTTTAAAAAGAACGTTCAGCAGATTTATATTTGTGTTACCATTCAGCAGTTAGTAAATGCAGAAAATATATATCCCCACAATAAACCAAGCGTTAGTAAACTTAAACTTGATTTTCATAGAATTCATACAGCATCTTTAAAAATAGAACCCGATAATTTTGAAGGAATGTCATTCGTAAAATATATTTTCTCATTTTGTTCTACAGGCTGTTTATCAAGAATCTGCGAAAGCAATACAAAACTAACGGTTAGTTGTAGAAGTTTGAAATATGAAAAATAATCGGCAAACAGAGGAATTTATATATAGTTATTGCACCCCCCTCGAAACTGAAAATTTCACAAAAATGCAAACTTCAATTTTTTGTACAGTCCTCTAATAAAAAAGATATCAATTAGTAAAACTTTCACCGCGCTGAATTAGAACGAAAGGAAATTTATTCGGTATATTTTGCTAAAAAATTCGCTGAGATATTCCAATTATTGCTATTAGGTATTTTTTGTTAGATTGAAAATGACCAGCAGCGAATAAATTATTCAAAATTAAATAGTAGTAAATTTCAATTGACTGTTTTTCTGTTTTAAATGGATTTGTTGAAGTCCCCCGTATTTACTTTCATGGAAAGTAAACTGTAAACATCTGCAGTTAAGGTAAAGTGGAATAATTCAAGGATGCCAATTGTTATCGATATCTCGGCGAAATTTTTTTTTATCAAAAAGGTATTAGGTAAATTACTTTAGCCCTAATTAAATACAGTGGAAGTTTTACTAATTAAAATTTTTTTAATTGGGTGGGGGCGTATAAAAAATTAAATTTTTCATTTTGTACACACCCTCCCTTCATGAAATTATCAGTTCTAGGGTTAGGGGGATGAAATTCATACCGATAAATTCTCCCCTGTTTGTAGATTATCTTTCATATTTCACTTTACTTCTACATCCGACCGTTCATTTTAGAATCCTGTCGAATGCTTTTCGTGAAACACCCTGTGTAGAAATGGTATTGTTTAACCGAATTTTTTTAAATTTGAAATTTTGATCGAGAAGCACATTTTAAAACCCGCTGAACAATTCGAGCACTTTCAGAAATATGTCTATCCCTGTATGTGTATGTTTATGTGTGCTTATGTGTGTGCTTATGTGTGTACTTATGTGTGTGTTTATATGTGTGCTTATGTGTGTGTTTATGTGTGTGCTTATGTGCGTGTTTATGTGTGCTTATGTGTGTGTTTATGTGTGTGCTTATGTATGGGTTTATGTGTCTGCTTATGCATTTATGTGTGATCATGTGTGTAACTGTGTACGTTTGTAAGGTGTGGACATCGTAATTCAAAAACTAATAGCAGTCATTCCTCTACAATTTCATATGCTGATACATTACGTAAAAAACAAAACTAGGTAGATTTCTTTGCAGCGCGTTGGATTAGAATAGGAATAATTCGGAATTTAAGATTATAGAATTAAGATTATAGAATTCAGATTATAGAATTCGTTTTTACAGAGAGGAATAATTCCGGTGGTAATGATAATATAGCTAATACTAGAAAAATTATGGTTTAAAAATTTTTATGCTTGTAAAAAGGTATTAAAATAATATGTATTAACACATTTTATCGGATTGCATCTAATTCATTAGATTGACTGACCTGTTGTCAAATTATATATATAAAAATTGCAATATTTTAAAGAATAATTTGCAAATAAGAGCAGGAAATATACCTTTTTTATTTTCAAGAAAAGTATAAAAATATGAAATGAGAATGTATAAAAAAGTTGAGTGGTAACTTATAGTCCAAATAATTTCTTTTAAAATATTTTTACAAGGATTTTTATTTCTATACATTATTTTTTAAGAGTGATTGTGAATTCAAAGTTTATAACACCCATATTTATTCAAATTCTCGTACTTTATCATTGCAACATCAAATAGTATTGTAGTATTATTAAATAATGTGTGATAAGTAAAATTAATTGGTACTTAAAATCATATGTTCGCGTTGTATTGAAATCCGCAATAACCTAGCTAAAATTTGCTTGTTACTCTTGTGATAGCTGAAAACTTGCTGAATGGCAAATATTAATTTTTAAGTTTGTATAATAAAGCTTGAGTAATATAAGCTATTTTTAAAAATTATTTATTTTAAAAATAGCTTTTAAAATCATTTCATTAAACTAAACAATTATTAATAAGCTAATATTTATAAATATTATCTTATTCATGATACCAAAAATTACTTTACAAAACTATATGAAAATGAATCGTATTAACAAGTAATAAATTTTGATAGAGGCTTGGGAATGTGATGACCCACATAAAAATACCACCGATCTGAGAAATTGAATAATTTCAACAAATTTCCTACATTAAAGATTTCCTCTAAGTAAATTATTTAAAGATTCACAAATACCTTTACCAGGAGTGGAAAGCTGAGGTAAGCGAGGTCTGTAAAATATTTTTATAAAACTTTTCTATAAAACTATTTTTTAGATTTTTTTTTCAAATTTTTGAAGATTCAATCGAGTTCAAAATCAATAGTGTTCCAATATTCGTATATTGTAATAATTTTACCAATCATCACTTGAATCGCCGTATGTGTTCAAGAGATAAGATATCGTGCCAGTAGGCAATCCTAGACATGTACACAGCCATTTGTTTTTTAAAACTCTCAATTCGAGTTAAGTGATGATCATAACGTGTCTATCCAATTCTACAGTATAGTCCCATCACAATACTACCCTACGCATTATATTGTGTATGCAGAGTAATATCAGTGAAAGAAAATTGTAGCTAACATCTGTTTTAGATTTAAAATTTATTTATTTTTATATAAATGTACAAAGTTTTTGGCAATAGAAAATATTTAATTTTTTAGTTAATACGAACGAGTAAATAAATTACAAACAAAAACGATCCAAATTAAGTTTCTCGAATACATTTTATAACACTAACCTTAGGGACCCATTTATCCAAGTTTTGACATACTTAATTGAAATTAATTCACGAAACTCCTATTAAAGTTTTCTGAACACGTCTTTAATTATATATTGATTACTTCGGTCTTTTTTCCCCATAAAAACACGACAGTTCAGAACTTTTTCTTTTTCCATCAATCAATAAAATTAAAACCACTACAGTTTCAGTTGACTGAAATACTTCGAAATTGAATTTGCATGCAATTAAACGGTTATGCAAATAAATATCGAAATGCGATTTGCATTCTACATGTTTTGATAAAGAATTTTGAACTTTCGATTTTTTTCTGTAGCTTCATTAAGATTACAGCAAATGCATGACAGTCACATGACTTCAGGTGCTGTTGATCTTGATCTGGTAGACAATGATTTTGACATAACCCTACAGAAAATAATCCAGTGGTGCTAGATCTGTTATTGATCTCTTCCACGGTCACTCGCTGTCGCATGCGCGTGAGTGGGTACCAGTTGATGTAAACATGTGAGCGGCGCATTAAAAAAAAAATTTCAAAAGATTCCTCAGTGATGGGGCAAACCAGAAGTTTATATAATAAATGCTTTCAGAGATATATTTTTATACTTTTGAATATCTTTCATCCGGACACCTTGTATTATGTATGGATACATTACGTAAAAATCTAGAACTAGATGGAATTTTAGTATTCGCAATAATTAGAACATGAATGATTCAAAATGGAGGTTTTTATACCATTATTTTTTAGAGAAAAATGATAATTTTAAAGACAATGGTTGTCGTAGTATGGTTTATGCAGGACTATAATACACTGGTGTGTAAAACTTAAGGAACACTACTATTTTTAAAGGTTATAACCTATAAATTAAACGAAACGACATCTAACGATTTGATTAACCAAGAATATTCAGCAAGGAATCTTGTGCATATTCAAATTTTCGTGTCGTTACGGCAGACGTGACGTCATGGGGGTGAAGCGATAAAAGGAGAAGGGGCAGTAGTGTCTCCGCACACGTTGGACAAGCTGATCATCATACAATTGAGATACAACTCATGGACATTTACAATTTTTCGATGTGGGGGATAAGTGTTAATAACACAGGCACCCCGAAAATGAACGTCTTGGCTTGTCACGTTGGACACTCGTTGGAGCAGTGAGCACGGGTGTTGTAGACTTTTAGTGAGGTTCGTTTCGCATGAGATAGAAAGATATGACCACTAGGAACCATTTAGACGATTTTACACACGGTATAATCGTTGTAAAACTGGAGGAAGTGTGAGGAGTGTGGCCGTCGAGTTCAATGTCGGCACTAGCATCGTTTCGCGGGTATGGAGAGTGTTCCGAATGACAGGTACAGCTGTGCAAAAGGCTGAGGGTTATCGTCCGCAAAAAACAATGGCCAACTTAAGTTATGCATGCCAGTGCAACTACGCCGTGATTGTAAACGGTATTGTAATTTTTATGTATTAACACAAATCAGTGAAACTCATTCAATATTTAGGTGTAACAGACCTGTTGTCAACTTCAAAAATAACGTTTTTATGAATTTTTATGCGCATTTTAAATGAATAAATTTTAAACGGAAGCCCATAAAAAGATTTGAATCCATTCCGATACTGCTTGAGATAAAAGTGAACCGCCAAAAGACTGGAATATGAGTATATGAGAAAGCCGAATAGAGGTTCATATATATATTTCCTTACATTCATAATTTATAGCTTATCATTATGACGAATGTTTGCAGTGGCATGAGAATTCTGAACTTGATATTATCTTAAGCATTCTTTCAGAAGACGCTTTTGTCGAACGCAGGATCTAATAATAATGCCACTTATGACCGAGCATTTATTAAAAGGTGGCGTGTAATATTGTATCTCTTTAAAACTTCAGCCATTTCTATCGCTTTTTTACGACTTGACTGTAAATTGCAACATTCTCCAGGCAAGAGTCGATACCGTTTCATTCCGTGGCAGCCAGGGCTTCAATTTCGATGACTTCTGAAGAAAAATTTCATCCAGGAAATGTCTCTAGTGACATTTGGAACTTTTTCTTCCAGATATATTGCGAATTGACATCTTATTTCTGCTCGAGCTGGGGCATTTATGCGTCTGCAGTTAGTTTTTTTGGTTTTGAATGATTGAGTTGAAGGCCTCCGGCGACAGTTGCTGAAGTTAAAAGTTTTTCTAGCCAAGTAATTCAATGATATTTTTTTGCGTCTTACTTAAAGCCATATTGAATTGCATATTTCGAGAGGATCTCACGATACACGTGAGAATTAAGGTCTCAAAACATACTGGAAGGAATTTCTTGGAACTCTTGCATATATTTATATCTTTGTTTGTTTTACATTTCTGCAAATGTGGTTTTTGGCGTGATATGTGCGTCATTTTATATCATTAAAGATGAAAAGTACTAATGCACCAGGAGTTGACAAACAAGTTCTACTTTTAAGAATAAAGTTGACTTTATTTTTATTTAACAATTTTCATGTTACGTTTACCATATATAGTATATGAAATATGTAAAAAGAACGTATTGTTATAAAGTCAAAAATTCGACTTTCTGATATGGCCGATTTATACGTTTAGTAAACTATTTTCTTACATTATCTCAATTTCTGTGTGTGCCTGTTTGTACAAGAGTCTGTGGGCACTATATCTTTCAATAAAATGGAGCAATTCGGATGTCTTTGAAAAAATCGTAACTTAGACTTCTGACACTTTAGTAATCCATCACACACATAAACACACACACGGACATATACATTGTGTAGCGTATTTAACTAGTTTTTGTCTTTCAGGACCCTACACAAGTCACCCTTGTTAACCTAGAAGGTTGAAGCTTCGATTATTTATAGTATTATCCATCGGATAAAGCCTAATATAGTACGATTTTTTATCATCCCCTTCTGGGGCAGAGACTATGTTTTTTAAAAATGTCCTTCCAAAGACTCAAGTTGCCTTCTAGAGGTCTTAAAGGATGAAGCTTTGCATATTTATAATATTGACCATTGAACCGAATTTAACTAAACCGTATTTTCGATATTTCTCCTGGAGTGAATAAACTGGAGGGGAAAGATTTTCAGAACTCTCCTGAAGTACCTACCTGGGACATAAAAGGCTGAACTCGGCAACCGGACAGAACCTAAATAAGCAAATTTTCAATTGAAACACTATTTTTTATGCTAATGACCATACATTATCAAGCAAAATAAAACTTATTAACAGATTACAGCTTTAGAGTTACTTCTCCTGTCTTCGACAGGCTTAATTACTAGTTGCATATAATTTTCAGGACTAAGTTGCTCGAACGCCATCGTAAAGAACTTCTGTATCAACAGGGATTCAATCCTTGAATCTTCTACTAGCCAGTCAACATCCAATTAATTAATTCATTGGTAAGAAAGTATATACCTTCTACATTTGAAATAGACTGACCTCACAGATTTGTGAATAAGATTTTAGAAAATAACCACAGGGCAAATATTTCACGAACTACACATTATAAGTCAAATAAATAATTGTATTAAGCGGTTCTAGAGAAAAATCATGCAACGTCTGTCTTTAGAATAAAAAGACAGAACAGCTGTATCCACGAAAGCTAGAAGATATCTTCAGACGCCTTTCGGTTTTCATTGGTTTGATTCCTCTGCCTTTTATACTGAAGAAGGAAGTCAATTTTTTACCTTTAAAAGTTGTAGTTACAGTTAGTCTTATGTATTACTCAATTACTTAATAGACTTATGTCCGACCTGCCAGAAAGGTGTAAGGTAACTGTTTGGATGGCCGGGAAGAGCCACCCAATTTAGACCGGAACCCAGTGGGGTAGGCATCCACAGGGGCCGTACCTTCCTCCCCTACTACCAACCTCTCGGAAGGATTTACGGACCCACATGTTTAACGTGATTGTACTCCGCGTGAATACGGTGGCAGTTTTGGCAGTGGCGGGTATCGAAACCGGGCCTACCGAGTGCAATTCCCGCGCGCTAACCACTGGGCTATCGTGCCCTAGATTTATGTCGTCGAAAGCCCAGACCATCCGACTCGTCCGAAGCCTTAGAGCAGCCGATTGGATGGTCGGGACTAGATTTATGTCGTGTAATTTCTGATGTTCTAGCCATGCAATTAACTTTTACAGTAGATGTAAGCGTTTTAGTTAAATATTTTTGTAGTTTGGTGATGAATTGTGGCTTTGGGTAGTCAAAGTTGCATTATCGTTTGAAATAGAAGATTCTGCGGTCATTTATTAATGCAGAGCATTTTTTTTGCCCAGATATGTATCATTCTAATATGATATAGAAAATATATTATGATTTGCGAGTGTAATTTTTAATTTTTCCTTGTTAAACTGAGTAAAATAAATATTTATATATATAATAACGTAAAGAAAATGCCATATGTCAGAGTTTCCACTTGACTTTCGTAATAATATTTTATGATACTCATACTTTATATTTTCTGCGTTCATTTGCATAATAATAAGTGTCAGAGTTATAAAATATATTATTTTATGAACTCTTTGCAAGTTATTTTACAAATATTTTAATTAAAATAAATGAAGTTGGCATCAAGGGTCAAGCTGATAAATTTGATGATCAGCAATTTTTGCGTTTACAGATACAATGTTAATACGTTTTAGATGCATGATAAATTTCAAACTATTTGTTTTTAAACTGACAAATATATTGTTTTGGAAGTTATCAATATTTTCTGTAAGTAATGTTTTGAAAATATTAAGGTTTGAATAATTATCATTCTTAATATGCAGATTATAAATCATATTATTTAAAAGGAAGAAAGTTTGCTTCTTACAGAATGCATAAACACCAAATTTTATAGAGATACGAGTATTTATTGAGTTATTGTGCTCCCTTACGATTGTGGTTATTGTGCTTAGACGGACAACTTTCCGAAAATGTTCAAAAATTGCACAGTTTATGGCAGGGCCATTTTAGCAAGGGACTATCATAAACAGGAGCTCGGGACCAAAATTTGTTTGGTGCCATTGAAATAAGATTTTAAAGAATACTAGAATAGCAATAATCTATATTTTTCCGTTTTCATACATATAAAAGTATGACAAAAACGATAGCAATTAACATAAAATACATTGCATTGGAAGATATTCTGCAGTAGAAGGAACTCAGGGAAATTTTGAAAAATGATAAGTAAAAAGCATTTCTTGATCGATATTTTAAACCAAATGCTGGCAGATATCATCCGGAACATTCCAGTTTTCCGAATAAATTTATATAACTTCTTTTATTCAATGATTTATTGGATTTATATCTCATAGTTTCCTGTGAATTACTAATCAGAACAAATTCTTGGCTATCAAAATGTTTAAATTTGAAAAAAAAAAATGGTTTCCAATTTCCCCCAATTTTACGACGTCTTTTTGAGTTCTTTACTACTTTGAAATTCACAGTAGAAGCAACAATATGACTGCTAACCAATCTCGGGAGAAATGAATTTATTACTGGCTAAATAGAAAATGCTGTCAAGGATGCAACAAAGAGAAATTTGAAAAATCATTCAAAATTGAAACCAACAGTAAAATATGTTAAAAGCTGCCTAGAATCTGTTATCCATAACACTGACCGCCAAACGATAAGGGACCTCAACAGAAATACATTCAGTTTTATTCGGAAGTTTTATTCGGAAGTTTTATTCGGAAGTTATTTATTTTCTTTTAGCAAGTTCGAAAAATATTGAAAAAACATTATTGTAATTTACGGAAGGGATTGAGCCTCTTAAGGAAATTTAATGAATAACTATTTTGGGTCCTTGCTGGTTGTGGAAACTCTTAGCCCTGGGCTTCACGGGTTCACCCAATAAGACGCCACTGGTTTTTATTCGAAATGTGTTCGAAATCATTTCGAATTCTTTTTAAAAAGTGTTTTTCTATCGAAATCACAAATTTGAAAATTTATGCAGTAGTTTCTTCATACACTTTTACTAAAAAGTAAAAATCATTTATATGCATTTCCAGTAATATTTACTTTTAGTCAATATTCACTATAAAATAAACTCGTCTGACCTCTTCTTCACGTCTTATTCCTATAATCAGAGTGACAAAGTATATAAACGATTCCTTTAGAATTCCCAGTTGCCTCTGTTAGTTCTGATATATTCAATATGCAACTTCTCTTCAAGAAAAATGAAGTTCGTTCTCGGGAATATTCTACTAGTGTTATTTTCATTGGCTAAGATTACTTTTACAAAATAAATTTCCACTCTTATCATCTATTCTGCTTCTTGAGTACTTTGCCAAGGCATAAATGAGGTACTTTGAACACAGAAAGGCTTTTTGTCTAGTTGCGTTTTTTTTCGATTGCCACATTATACGAAGATAAAAATGATATTAATCTTTTTCTCGTGATCGGCCATTGCATTTTTTCTATATATAACAAGTTTTCGATATTTTAAAGTAAAACTAATTTTACTTTATATTAACCTCTTCATTACCAGCCTATGGAGAATGTTAACAATTTTTTGAATACATAAAATTGAATACATATTTTTTGAATATAAAAATGTATTTCATTTCAAGATTTTCTAAGGGGCGAATTAAAAAAATTCTAACTTGGACATTTTAATCAGAATCACGCGATTTTTAGGCATAATACTAGTAATAACAACGTGAACTTATATTTTTAATTTCAATCATAATTCCGCATAGGCTGGTAATGATGATGACACAAATTGGGAAAAGTGGTGCTCTATCGAAAATTTTCGAATTTGAAAATTTGAAGGAAATACCGTCTGAACAAGTTTTAGGCGGCACTTTTGGAATCGTCCATGTCTGTATGTATGAGTATGCATATTTGTGAGGTATGGGTATGATAACCGTAGCCGAAATGTACGTATCAAAATGAATTATCATATTTAGATAGATCGGTAAAAGAACTGGAAATAGACCTATTTTTGTAAGTTAAATAATTAGAATGAGCATATCTTGAAATTTAAGATTTCCATAACAATATTCTCTAGGGAGAAGCAAAATGAGCTGGAAGTGTATTTTGTGAGGTAAATACGTATAATTAGAATGTTTTAAAATTTTTTTATAAACAGATTTGTCAAAGCTATAAATAGGTTGATTAAGTGCGCACGCACACACGCATACGCATAAGCGAATATCTTTCCAAAGGTGTGTAAAGTGGTTCAAGTAATTCTAAATGTGGTACACATTTAAAAATAAGTGAAGCTATACATTAAACTCATGATTGAAATTGGCCGCAACAACCCACCATAAATTTTTATGCGGGAGTTCCTAAAACATAATTATTAATTAGCATACTACACAACTGGCGTCCACAATGTTAAAATAAACATTATTTATTACACATGTTGTAATTATGATTAACTTACATTAATTATATATGCACTCTTAAAGGGAACCTGCACATGTGAGACCAGGCTTACTATATTTGCCCAACATTATCTATTCGACCTTTTACAAAAGCAGATTGGCACATACCTCTATTTGTCATAGAAGCCGAAACACACAACGCTAATCGGTACATTCTGGACTCTAATTGTCCAGGAAGGCCTCTTCGACGGCCATTGTCTCAATTCTATGAAGCACACTCTTTACCATGTTGGACTTCCATTATAGTCGCAACGCTATCGAACGGTCATTCTTAATTCACTCATTGTAAAGCACAACACTCTTGGCCGGTCATTATCAATTGACTGACTTTCAATCACTGCTTTGGCTGGTTATTCTCAATTCACTGTTATACGAAGTTCATGTTACTGATTTCTGAATATTTCTTGTTGAACTTTCTCTTCTTGTTGCCACATCATTTCGCCTCATGTTTAGATACGCCCTTCGTATCTCATTGGTTGTCCTCAGCGCGATGTAGCAACAATTCGTCATTGGTCACCTTCTTAACCAATCTGCATGGTTTCAGTGTTGGCCCCCATGGAGATCTCTGACCCAACCACACCTGCAATTTATGTGCACTGAATTTATTGGGGTCAGATCTCCCTGGCCGTTAACTGGTTCCTACGAGTTTGCGCTTCTGTTTCGCAGTACATATATTGTAAATCTTCGTAATATTAAAACGGCCTAAATGTCTCCTGGTCTCACACTAAACATGACTCGCATAGTTTAACTGGTAGTATTCCTGGATGCAATCTAGGAGGACCAGATTGGGCTAAATTATACACAATTATATTCTCCCGATTCGGCAAAATTTTGCGAAATGAGATACTTGAAGCCAGAGTAGGAGACGAAAGGCAGCACCATTTGTATTTGATTTCATATTTAGAATACTGATTTCGTTATGTACGAATATAAATTTTAATTTATTTTTAATCCGAAGTATCAAAGAAAATAACATGGTTTAGAAAAGCACCAATTTGCTCAACTTCGCCGTTGTGGAAATATTTTCACGTACTCCGCTAATTGTCCTTTTGCGTATTCTGCCAATTGTCTTTTTACGTATCCCACCAATTGGCTTTTTACGTACCCCAGGTTGGAAAACGCTGTTGCAGATGGTAGCATGTACAGGGACAATCCAGGAGATCTAATTTCTATCCCTGTTTCTGAAGTTTACTGTTTTGAGTTTAAATTAAGTCTAGCACAAGTACTTGAGATAGGCCCAGGAAAAACGAGCATGGTTTCACCGTCAAAATCTTGAAACTGAAAACTTTGGGAGAAAACCACACTTTTTCTATACAATATAATAAGAAAGAAAAATTCTCGGTGATAGACATCGTTAGAAAGGGAACACAATGCGACTTCCAGATACAGCTTAATTTTGTTGAATTGCGAAATAAAATCGCGTGACTACAGGAACTGTATCAGCTTGAAACTCGTCTGATAGCCTCAAATTAAAGTTTAAAGGTCTATACGTGAATGGGTTTCCAGATCATCAGCTCTTTGATAAGTGAACACGAAAGAGGAAAATCAACAGTCGATGCATATAAATATCCAAATGGCCTATTTGAAGGGAGCCATTGATTCTAAATTGCGGCGACTATTATATCACATAATTATTAGAGCGTCAGTGATTACGCTGATGGCAAATATTAGCATGGTTTTGAATGCTTGCGTGCCATGTATTCGATTAACAAGTCGCATAATATTGTAATGTATGAAATATTTTACCTGTAATAGTAGTGTTGCTTCCTTTTCATTACTAAATATGTTGTCTGTAGATTGAGGCATACATTGGGCTTTAATCGCATGATAAACAATCATTTCCGCTGCATTCTCTTTTCTTGAAAAATACGATATAACTGTGTTAATTACTATACTCGATGCAAGGCTAACTTGAATACATTGTGGACGCTACGACCAGTGAGTGACTTGGTGTTGTCTTTATAGGTCCCTTAGACGTACATTGGACAAGTCGGTTACCATAACAACGGAATTTCTTTTGAATACGTTTTTATTAAAATACAAAACAATATGAGTAAAAATTTGAATATTTGTTTCAGAAATCAATTGATCTCAATTCAATCCATCGGATTTATAAAAATCACTTTAGTTTTGAATTATTAATACCATTTTTCAGATGGACTGTATAATTTAGCGGAGGCGTATAATTTTCCTATACCTCTGCAGTGTTAGGTTTTCAAGTTAGGTTTTCCACGAGTATAGGTAGCATGTCATTTCGAATAATATTTGGATAAACTTACAGCTTCTCCTGCTGATGAAGTTTTTGGCACGATTGTAAAGTATTAATCTTAATTTTGTCTCAAAATAATAATCGTCTGGAACAAGGAATCGAACTAGGATGTACCGAATTGCTTCCAATTACTCTACCACCTGCATTTCTACTATGTACTAAATTCTCCAATAGCGGTTTTACCGTCTTGAGGACAGTAAGCAGTAATGAGCTACAATGAATTTTGGATTTCCTCTCCCTTGTTATGTAATGTTAATAGAATTAAAGGTTCCCAAATCTTTGATCTTGAAGCACTTTTTATGCTACTATAATTTAATAGAGCAGTGTTTCTCAACCGCCGGTGCCGGGCTGTGGTGAGAATTATACAGAGCCGCGAGAGATTCTCTTGGAATGTATCGTGTTAGTTTTTTAAGTTTTTTTTATGAATAAATATTTCACAGTGGAAATAGTCTAAGGAAAACAATATTCATGAACGTGTCGAAAAGTTCAGAATTAGAACGCCTAAATAAATTACAATATGTCTAAATAAATTACAATAACGCCTGAAGAAATTATAATATGCTACAAGATTTCATGAGTCCAGTGATTAATAACTTATTTAAATGTAATTTAATATTTGTCAACATGCCTCACCGTATACATAAATGCACTAATACATTTTATGATTAGACCACGATTTATACTAATTTAATGTATGAATTTAAAACAACAATTTGAAAATGTATTCGTGGGTAAATTTATTGGGATTGGGTCCTCGCCTCATAAAAAATAATTTACTGGGTCGCGATCTCACAAAGGTTGAGAAACACTGATGTAGAGCACTTAACTTTTGCTCACGCTTTGTTTCCAAACGTTGTAGTATTAATGCACAATGTATCTAATATATTTTACAAACCAGATAATCAGTACGTATAACATAACTGAATAGTCAGAAAACAGAAAATAGAAAACTATGATGCAAAAGTTAGAATTATAGATGTTCTACATAATATTGTTTTATACAAACATTTCAAACACGTCCTATTTTTAAGAGAATTCAAAGGCAAAAAATTCAAGTTTCTGTTACAATGAGATTTGTGTTAGTTTTCTGAATCTTAAGATTGCGTAGTGTTTGAAAGAATGCTGGAAAGTTTAAATTTTTACATGAGTGACAATATCTAGTCTCTTTCTATACTGTTTTTTACTAACACCATAATACACAAATCTAGTCATAGTAAGTATTATCTAAACGAAGAAACCCCAAAACCACTAGTATACATTTGGTAATTCTTCTATTAGACCGAATGAAAAATTATACAATGAAAAATCCTGAAAATTTGTTTTTAAAACCGAATGAAACTTTACGTATGCTATACCATGGTTTATTAACAACAGTATGTGATAAAACAAACATTTAATAAAAACACAATTAAATTCACATAAGGTACATAATTATGAGCACAAAACTCGTGTTTCAATTCTGTACCTAATGCGAATTTAATTATGTTGCAAAACGCGTGTTTCGAACACAAAACCAGTGTTTTCTTTCAACAAACAAAAATAATAGCACACATGGTGCTGGTTAAGTTCAGACCAAATTGTTTTAAGTTTTTTTTATAGGTGACGCTAATAACGACGTCTTTATGATATATATCTTTTCAATCAATGAATTTATTCATCTTTTCATTTAGTAGATTAATACCGTTTCTTCTCTAATGGAACAAAGTTTATGTTTTCAGCATTTTCTCACCTGTGTTCTGAGGATCAAAGTTTAGAAAACGCTGAAATAACGCTTTGTTTAAATCGTTTGCTTCTAGCAATAAGGCCTTCTAATAGGAAAAATCTGCTCACGCGAAAGTTCCTCTGAAGTTTAAAGAATCCAATTTTCTTTTTGCTTTGCATTGACTAAGCTTCAACGAATAGTGCCAGAGAAATCGGTCTAAATAAAGTGTAAAGAATTCTGAGCAAACACACTCTGAAGATCAAGCCCATTTATTCTATCATACTGAATTTGATGCAAAGCATGGGATGAATTGGTATATTTCAGAATAAATAGTAGGAGTCATAATTGAAAATTATATTTTGCTGCTTTCACCACAAAATACTAAAGCTGTTTTCACCACAAAACACAAAAATTTATAATTAAGCTAAACTACAATACATTTAAAAATACATTGGTGACTGAAAATTAATTGTATCAATATTTAAATTTTAATATTATAGAAGCAGGAGTTTATAGCAATTTAGATATTTAACTGGGGAAGGGGCGTATTTCTATCCACTTGTACTCTCTCTTCTGACTATATAACTGCTTTTGGGCCATTTTCAGCGACCGCATATTCTGCGTATTGACCTTCAATATCATTAGTTTATTTTGGCATTAACATCGATAATATTTATTAGTATTCCTAATTATTTGTAATTTCTAACTCTATATAAGAACACTATTGTATAACATGATAAACATTCTGAAGACAAAAATGCTGCGTTAAAGTAACAATATAAGATAGTTGATTAATTGTATCAACAGGTTTCAAAGGTAAAAAGAGCCACCCTCTTCAGGATAATTGAAATAGAGCAAACACAAGGGTAGTAAATATTTAGATAAAATGGCCCTTCTTTTATAGAACTTGGGACACATACATAATTTCCCCTACCTTTGCTGTTGTGACTGCCTTGTCTTAAGTATCCTGACGAAGTGACTCTTTTTGATTTGAATAACATCTGTGGTTGGGGTATCTATTGCTGAAATGGGTGCGTTACGCAAAATGCAAAAACTTTGGACGCTTATTGTATCTCCGAACCCAATAGATAAAATGCAAACAAGTTTTAACTATTTCGTCAAAAATATGGTTCCATTTGTGAATATATAAAAATAATTTAAATATATTTTAATAGTTTGTACTTAAAATTAATAAAACAATCTTAAATGTTTTTGTACGAGTGAGTTTTTGCGTCCTTTCACTTTAAATATCTTCTAATATATATATATATATATATATATATATATATATATATATATCTGTGTGTTTTTCCACTCGCTTTAACGATTAGATGTAGCATGCTGCTGCTGTATGTTCAGCTGCAAGCATTGCGACTCACATGTGGGATTGCACCTGTAAGTATATATTTCTGTTTTTTATATTTCTGGTTTTTAATTCTTTTGGATTTTATTACTTCTCCTTCTATTAGCCAGTAGACAGTTCCAATGGGGTTTATAGTCAAATACTATCGTCATTGTCAGAAACTGGCTATTCTTTCGTTTTTATTCGGATTGAATGGCTGTTTTGACGAATTGTGCAATTTCGAACTAACCAACATATTTTATTTAGTTTCAACTGATTGTTCTCCACGTCTTGATCTATTACCTTGAGCTAATTGTTATTGCCTTTTCTCATTTTTTCCATTTTATATATATATATATATATATATATATATATATATATATATATATATATATATATATATATATATATATATATATATATATATATATATATATATATATATATATATATATATATATATAAAGAGAATTTGAAACGAAAATAATGGGAAGACCAAATGCATTGCATAAAATGGTAGAGGGGGATTGTGACCTCTCTTTCCCGTTTAAAGCAGCTTTACAGCCCAGGCAATGCTCACGGAACCAATGCAATTCAATGGTCAATCCCCCGTAAATAGCACGCGAAAGGACAAACAAGAATATCAAAGTATGAAAAGACGGAATCGACGGACTGAAAATTACTGAGATTAACTGTACTACATAAACATCACTCACGCATGTGCGGGGTAATACAAGTTGCACAGAGGTACTAAAATAAAGCAATATCCTTATTAAAGGAATTGTCTTCTTCATTATTATTGAAAATGGAATTATAATATCTTCTCATAGTTCCTGTTTATGCATAGTCACATGCTCTGCATAGTTGCTGTTTATGTAAAAATTTCAGGAATTCTACATCGGAATGGAAGGAAATGCTGTATGCGGGTGTAAAAAGGTTATAGAAGAAGAAAACAATGCAAAACAAAGAAAATAACGACTTTTTTTATCCAAAGGAAAGGGTTGAAAGAAAAAGGGCCACAAGACGAGTGTCAACCTCAGTGAAACAGGATAATTAAAACAATGTGATGGTGCAGTTTAATATGGTGTGTGAGAACCTCAGGTAGCCACGCATGTTGCACAACGATTTCCCATACTTTTGTCCGGTAGAAAAGATCATAAGATATACTAAAAGCATTCTAAACACTTATAGAATATACCTAAAATTTAAAAAGGTTCCTTTAAAGTCTGCAAAGTTCTAAATACCTAAAACACATGAAATGTACCTAAAAACATTCTAAAATCTGAAGGGTTCCTAAAAACAACATTCCAGAGAAGTACTAAATACACAAAAATATGCTAATCTGCAAAACATAAAAATGGCACTTTCCTGAAAATAGAAAATAAAAAAAAAGAGAGAGAACACAAATTAGATTTCCAAAATTTAACGTTTATTAAAATTTTAATTTCACTTTTAAAGAAGCATTAAAATTTACATCTCATTAACCAAAAAAATTAAATTTAACATCATAAATAAATTAAATAAATAAATTGACCGAAAGTATAGTGGTAGTAAAAACGTTAGAATATTAAAAATTAAAGAAAACAGCCTTTAATGTGTATATTATGTTAAAATTATTATTGAATTTTTTGCCAAACTACAACTTAGAATAAAAAAAGAACATCAGTTAACCAAA
Organism: Amaurobius ferox; assembly: GCA_951213105.1. Lineage (NCBI taxonomy): Eukaryota > Metazoa > Arthropoda > Arachnida > Araneae > Amaurobiidae > Amaurobius > Amaurobius ferox. The sequence continues at coordinate 100,819,060 of OX578136.1, forward strand.
AAGGAAATTTAAACATAATAAATGTCCCAACTAAAAGTTCAAAACCCAAAGAAAAACTACATAAAATAAACTAGGAACTGGAGACTTAAAATTTATAAGTCAAAGGGTCTTATTCATACCGAATTAGAATATATACTTATTTAACTGTTGAGAAATAGAATTAAAAAGGATATCACCCATATACGGAAAAACGCCGAAATAAAGTCTCGCGAAGGAAGTCGATGTCATTCATCATCAGCTCGGTGCCTTCTCTTGCTCCAGAAAAAGCCAATGGAGACGTATGTCTCGTAAAGCAGCGGTACATCAAGTGAGTTCAGCCATTTTCATGGAATATGGTGCTCCAACACCTCACGAAAAGAACACTCCCAAACTTGATCAGCACAAAAACGGGCAGCTCCTTCACATCATAGAAAACTCAGTTGAACGTAGCAGATTGCCAGTGGACATCGTTCGAAACAAAAGCACAGAAAGTTCCATCATCAATACCCGAGAAGTAAACATTTGGAGGTCCGGTCATGTGGCTCGGAAAATTAAACGACTCAGTTCATCATGAAAGAACAAATCTGACCTCCCGTTACAAAAACAATTATTCCAAAGGCACCAACGTTACTTTGGCAGACAACGACTACATTGCTCCCAACATTATTTCGAGGAAACAACTCTCTGCCATCAGGGCACAACACATTCAGAGCCTCTTGAGTGTATAGAATAAACCTCGCTTCCACGGCAGAAAATAAACGGAACAATTTTAAAAGGCCGCGAAATAAAAACGTTCGTTCCACAGAACGCGTACCTAACGGAACAGGATAGTTTAAATTTACATCCTTAAATTCTATTCAAAAGAAGAGAGAAGAGAATGAAAAACAGTGCGATGCTATTTATATACTGCCAAACATCGCTGCTACACATTGCAAATAGAACTTTATTGACAAACGATTTTAATATTACGGTCAACCAATCAAAAACTCAAAATTTTAAAGACGAGAACAGAAATTTCAAAGCATAAGAAAATTGAAAAGAAATGAAGTGAAACGATTCGGAATATACGAATTCGGCAATAATGGACGATTCTGAAAATTTAAAAAAAGCTGAAAATAGAATAAAAATGAAAAAGCGCGATAAGTCAATTAATTCTTACACAAGAACAACAAATTTAGAACCAAATCAAAGGGAATAAAATGAGGAATAAATGGAACTACAGATTAGCCAATTTAAATAAATTTAAATTGCTGAAACCTAAAAAGAAAAAACTTTAGCGATTTCTAACACAAAACCTATGGAATAGAATGCATTTGGAACGGAAGAATATAAAAAATCTAAATAAATGGAAACTGGATAACTAAATTAAAAAAGATAATAACTATGTAAATAAGACCTTAAAAAGGGATAATTATGTAAATAAGACCTTAAAGAGGATAACTATGTAAATAAGACCCCTGAACCCATTTAGTTTAAAAACGAAATTCCTAAAATTATTAAATAGCCAAAAGCAACCCAACACTTTTGATGAGGGTTTGGATGAGTTACATGCTCAAAAAGTGCCAAGCCTCACGGAGAGCAGTTTTCAATCCCGGAACGGAGCTTGGTGATCAGCGGAGGGCTGCAAGATGTCTCTCTAGGATATCCCACACATGCTCTATTGGATTCAGATTAGGAGAGTTGGCAGACCTGCATGTGCTGGATATTTTCAGTTTGAAGGAAGTCGTCGATCAAGGCCGCATGGTGAGGAGGCGCGTTATAATCCATGAATATGAAATCTGGACTAACAGCACCTCGAAATAATCGAACGGTAGACTCAAGGACTTCGTCTCTGTATCTTTGACCGGTAACCGACCCCGTGTCAAAGATGTGGAGGTCTGTGAGGCCGTTCATCATGATGCCGTTCATACAGACCATGACTCCTACAAACGGATAACGATGCCTTTCCATGATGTTTCCCGGGTGAAAACGCGTTCCACGTTCTCTCCAGATCGTGGTACGACGAGAATCACTGTGCAGGCTAAATCTGGACTCGTCACTGAACATGACATCGCCCCACTGTTGTCTACTCTACTGCCGATGTTCCAAACTCCACTGTAAACGCGCGCGTTTCTGTGCAGACGACAAGGGGATGCAAATTGCTGGTCGTTTGGCATAGAGACCAACGTGTCTGAGTTTCCTGTAAACAGTTTGTCTCGAAACAGTGACTCCTGTGGCGGCTGTCAGGGCTGGACCCAGTTGTCTGGCAGAACGGTTCCTCTGACGTCGCGGAGTTATCACTAAATATCGGTCTTGTCGAGCGGTTGTTACCCTTGGCCGACCTGGTACTGATCGTCGGGTAACATCTGTAGTGGTTTGGAACCTCTGCCATAGTCTGGAGATCACACACTGAGGCACATCCAGAATTCGAGACGTTTCGGTTTGAGGTCGACTGGATTCCAGTATTCCAATAATTTGTCCCTTCAAAAACATGTCCAGTTGGCATCTTTCGTCCTTTTGATTGTTAACAGCGCTCCGTACCATAGCAATTGTGAAATTCTGTCTCAACTGGCCATGCCGTTCGAGGCCGTTTTATACTCGTTTCGACGTGCGCCGGTGCTTTGCGCATGTCGACGTCGACTGAACTGTTTTGCATATGTACACTGATTTACCTTCATCCCACGATTCTTCACAACTGATTGTGAACCATTGTATTCATATTAACTCCAAATGTTTCGCATTTTACGAATTATGCTTAACTTTTGGCCATGAGTGTATGCTAGAGATGGTAGTTTTCGATTAAAAAATTATCAGTTTTATATATATATATATATATATATATATATATATATACATACACACACACACACATATATATATATATATATATATATATATATATATATATATATATATATATACATATATATATATATAGTAAATAGAAGAAATGTTCTGCAGCAAATCTAGTTTCTAGATTAATCATGTGTGTTTTTTTTAAGTTCTTATTATTTTCGAAAAATCGTTTTGCCAAAATCAAGAAGATTGAAAATGTTCTGTTTTCAAGTTTGTAATGTTTATATCTCAAAAACTGAAAGTGCTAGCTATGAACTATGAAAAGCAATTTGTAGCCCTTTAAAAACCCAATAAAGATATGTAATGTGATTTTGGACCAGGTTCTTAGTTTTTGAGAAATAGTGGTTATATTTGATATTTTTATTTTTTGAACTGTTGAAAAGTTGGTTATAATTTTGATATTTTATTATTTTGAACTATTTTGAAGAGGTGGGTCTAATTTTTTTTTTTATTTAAATAGTTTGACCTGTTTTGATATGTGTAAAGGAGGCAAATCATTCACAGAAAGAACAATGTTAATCAGGCAAAACAATTTTGACTCTATCAGAGTGGAACCACTGACGATTTTTTGCCATTAAAACCCGTTGATGCATTTAATAATATACGAACAAAGTATTGTATTTTCCGATTATTTAAGGTTACAGCTTGAGTTAATTTCTTTCATATAAAAAAACACCAGTTCATATAAAACACCTATAAACACCCCAGTTTTCATATAAAACACCTCAGTTAGTATTAAACACACTATAAACTTTCATATAAAACACCCCAGTTCCCCAAAAAATCGTATGAAATCTTCATTCTTGAACAAACATGTTTTAAAAATAATTCATATTGATAAAAGAAGATAACAACAAGCGACATATAATATTTCACGAGAAGGTCACTTCGTTGAAATTTACAGCAGTTTTAAAAAGCACAACACGTAGATAATACATTTTTGGAAATGGCAAAGGGAAGTCGCAAAATGCCAGAAGTTCCTCTACATTCGGATATTAAGCAATTAATTTTCGTTTAGAAGACATTTATAGTTTCAAAAGCGGAATATTTTTCGAACTGAAAGGTGATTTCTTTTGGGCAAAAATAAGTAGCCCAATACTTTCTAGCTCGAATACTACTTAATAAAGTGTCAAAGAGTAACTCCATTATTTAGAATTTAGGTCGCGAAATGTCAAATTCGAATTAGCTCAATTGCATTTTATGAAATATTTGAAAAGAGCTGAAAGTTTGAGTATAGGTAATTAATACTTTAAGGTCATTAAATAATTAAAATAAGTGATTAAAATTTTATAATTCAATGGTTCGAAAAAATTGGTGGATAAAAATTATTTCAAAATACATTATTTTCCTTACATATATGATGCAATGTAGTATAAGGTAAATATCCAGAAGGAGTTCAAGTAAGGCAAATATCAGAAGGCATTCAAGCAAGGCAAATATTCAGGAGTTAAAGTAAGGCAAATATTCCGAAGAAGTTAAACTAAGGAAAATATTCAGACGGAGTCCAAGTACGGTAAATATTCAGTTCAAATATGACAAATATTCAGGAGTTCAAATAAGGCAAATATTTAGAAGGAGTTCAAGTAAGGCAAATATTCAGAAAGAGTTCAAGTAAGGCAAGTATTTAGAAGGATCTCTACCGCTTTTTAATAATAATAAATATTGTAATTAAAATATTTCCCCCCGAAATTAAAAATGCACATTGAAAGCATCTGCCGCTTGTGATAATACAAATTAATTGTAATTTCTGGATAGAAGCAGATGAATGAAAATTGATTGCAATGTTTATACGTCTGCTTCATCTAATTTTTATATTTCATCAAACAGCATAAATAATTCTGAATTTGATAAGAATTTTAGATTACAAGTCAAAAATAAAAATTAAACAATTTTTTCTGTAATTTTATATTAATAAACGAATGCCTTTAAATTTGGAACAGCTGCAGGAACCGTTTTCGAGTTAATGCACGTTCTTAAATAAGCCTTCCCGGCCGTCCAACTAGTTACTCTAAGTCCTCTGGACGAGTCGGACGGTCTGGGTCTTCCACGTTCTTAAATAAGTTTATAAAAAAAATCTTATAAAATTTAAAATGGTGTAAATATAAAGAAGTGTGCCGCCCGTTTATATGAAACAACCAATAAATCGATTGAGATCGTTCTTTTGGAGTTTCTACGTACTACTCCGTGTTATAACAAGAAATAAGCTGGAATCGGCGTGCATAGGTACGTGCGCACTGATCAAGAAACCGGTTGTTACTAGTTCTGAGTATTCTGTTTCTTTTTATAGGATATAATTCTTTGAAATAGCTAGTTCTAATATTTTCTACACATAAAATTTATTCTACATATAAAATTTGTTCTGAACATAAAAATGTTCTATACATAAAAATGTTCTATACCTAAAATTAGTTCGACACATAATGTTGTACACAAAAAAATTATATCAGTAGGTGCATTCGTTCTTGAGTTATAGTGTCGATACCTCGCGCAACCTACACATACAGATGGAGATTTTCCCAAAAGTGTTCGAAATGGGATCAGGATATCTTAAAACATGTTTATCCGTCAAAATCTCGAATTAGAAAATAATACATTCTTCATACAACAGTATGATAAAGCAAAAATTACTGCGGCTCCCAATGATGCAATCAGTTCAAAATTGGCAAAGCGTCCCTCCTTAATCATACCGCGTGTTTTTTTTTTTTTTTGAACACATGTGAAATCTACTTTTAATAACAATAATCCTCAAAATTACGGAACAGAGGTGTTCATTTTTGATTGGAGAACTCTAGAACCGCACCCTTATGTAAGTATGTCCATAAAATATTCATTTGGAGAAAATATTTTCCAATATGCTAAAAGTGCAGGAGTTACACCTTCTATGAGGAAGATGTGAGCCTATTTTATGTAATTGAAATATCCAAAATGAGCGAAAGGACAATAAAAGAACTCTTCTCCGTCAGAGGTTGTTGTTTTGATGGGTAATTCGCGTAATTGCGGTTGTCTTATAAATGCAAATCATCAGAATAATGTGTATTTAATTATTCGCAGTGCTCTTTTTTTTAATAGGGGGAGAATATAGCTGTTTAAGTGTTACGGAAAGGTTAATTGCTATATTCTATTATTAGCATATTTTGATTGATAGTTAATAGCTAATATTGGTTAATAAAATTGATAATTAACATAAATTCTTATATAAAAATTATGCTCACACTGCCGAGAAATCTTCGTTAAAAAACAATTTACTAAAGTGGGATCACACATGTACTTACAGCTAATAATATTTTAAAACTAACTTTTTTATTATAACACCTAAACAGTGTCCATTTATTTCTGAGTTAAAATAATTTAAAACGTTGATTCATCTGATAATAGTAAACTTCTTTATTTTTGAAATATTTTTTCTATTTTGGAGTAAAAGTGTGAAAAACCCAGACCACACGACAGACCAGAAGGCTTAGGAGTAAAAGTGTTGTTGAAACCCAGACCGTCCGACCTACCAGAAAGGTGTTGAAGACCCAGACCGTCCGACTCGTCCTGAGGACTTGAGCATCTATTTGGACGGCCGGGAGAGGAGTTGGCAGGCGTCCGGCCGATGTCCGGGTGTCCACAACAACCAACACCAAATTTATTGAATCTTTAAAAAATTTTTACAGGAGTGGTTACAAGGATATAAGCTAATAACATAGTTTTGCTAATATGAAAATATATCTGAAGACTTGATTACATTTATACTCTTGTAGACTTGAATACATTTTGTTGACTTATTTACATTATTGAAGACTTGATAGTATATTTACAAATGACATAATGATCTGAGATAATATAAGTATTATGATAGTAGTTGAAAACATTTTGAAGTTGACTATATATTATAAAATGGGGTGCAACAACTAAAGACAACACAACAAAAGCAGACGACACCACCGCAGCAGACCACACACATACCAGAAAGGTGTAAAGTAACCGTTTGGACGGCCAGGAAGTGCCACCCAATTTAGACCGGAACTCAGTGGGGGAGGCATCCACAGGGACCGTACTCTCCTTCTCCTACCACCAACCTCTCGGAAGGACTTACGGACCCACATGTTTAACGTGATCGTACTTCGCATGAACACGGCGGTAGTTGTGGCAGCGTGCAAATCCAGCGCGCAAATCACCGGGCTACCGCGCCGAAATGTGCCAACAGCACACGGTGTTCCCAGGTGGTCACCCATCCAAGTACTAACGGCGTCCGATAGGAGTAAAAGTGTCGAAAGCTCAGACCGTCCGGCTCATCCTAGGACATAGAGCAATAAAGTGGGCGGTCGGTAGAGGAGTAAAAGTGTGAAAAACCCAGACCACACGACAGATCCGAAGGCTTACTGTTGATAGGTGTGTGACCGGAGGAGTAAAAGTGTTGAAGACCCAGACCGTCCGACTCATCTTGAGGACTTGAGCAACTATTTGGACGGCCGGGAAAGAGGAGTAAAAGTGTTGAAGACCCAGACCGTCCGACTCGTCCAGAGGACTAAGAGCAACTATTTGGACGGCCGGGAAGCAGGAGTAAAAGTGTTGAAGACCCAGACCGTCCGACTCGTCCAGAGGACTAAGAGCAGCAATAGGAGTAAAAGTGTTGTTGTTGTTGAGACCCAGACCGTCCGACCTACCAGAAAGGTGTAAGGTAACTGTATGGACGGCCGGGAAGTGCCACCCAATTTAGACCGGAACCCAGTGGGGGAGGCATCCACAGGGACCGTACCCTCCTTCCCCTACCACCAACCTCTCGGAAGGACTTACGGACCCACATGTTTAACGTGATCGTACTCCGCATGAACACGGAGGAGTAAAAGTGTTGAAGACCCAGACCGTCCGACTCGTCCTGAGGAGTAAAAGTGTGTAATATCTCTATGTGTATAAAGAATGGCTACGTTTTTGAAATATTCCATGCTTTCTATCAATGTTTTGTAATAATTGTTATTGTTTATATTAAATAACAATATTTATTATTATTTACAGTAATCGTTACATTTATTTCTACTGTAATAACATTAATTATTATTAAGTTATTAATACAGTAAATAATGCTAATGGTTTTTGAATAAATGATTAAATACAAAATGATTATTTTTGGTGCAATTTTTAATACAATTCCTTTTTTAGATTTTTGAAAAAAAAATGTTAGGGTCTGTTTACATACTGACATACAAACATCGTTGAAAAATAGCTGATTCAAATTAAAATATGCTTTATAACATGTAAATCCATCACAACCCGAGAGTCGAATTATAAATTCCATCTAAATACTGTTTTTAGGTACACTACGTATTGAAGGGAAAATAGAAGTATGCAAGTTATACGGATATCAGCGTAGCACTCAAGAACGCATTTCAAAACGAGACGTGCATTAAGTTGATTCAAAACAGATTGCTACCTTCAACAGCTTAACAAGTGAAACAAAAGCCATGTAAATCAATTTCTTTTGTTTATTGTTTCTGGAATCAGAATGAGTTTATGGTCTAGCCGTGTTCTTTCGTGTGTTGTTAGCAGGCACAGTTCCGCCAAACATTTCGTTCCGTGGCGACTTCCCATGGGCACGACATGACGCGACAGTTAACAGTGTTGCCACACCCTGTATGGTAACGAGAAAACATTAGAAACAAATGTCGAGACCCAGATTTAGAATATTTTAAAGAAACTTAAAAGATTTAAAATTAGCTGTACACGGTGCAATAACTGCATGGGAATTGAGAATATTTGCGCAGACCTTCGAGATTTTAAGTCAATCCAAAATGCAAATTTTTGAAAATGGGAATAGGAAAATCGAACTCGGTTTTATATAATAAGCAGAGCACGATATCATTTCAAAAACCATCTCCGGACTTGAGGTGTCAACATTGGTTTATGAATATTGCACTATACTACCCCGCCAGTAATTAAAATGAGTGATTCATATTGTGTGGAATCCGAAACCCAAAGAGTTGCAAAGGTTTCACTGTTCTAGACAGGGATATATCCAAGGATATTAGAACTGTCCAGTCGATGCTCTAACTGCTGAGTTACTGTGACAGGATTCCAACATCTATTCGCCGAAGTGGGCCCTATAATTTTCTCCCACTTAAGTCAGATCAGCCTGCAACTGTCGACATGAACGACCACTTTCGTGTTCTCTACTTTTTTTTATCTAGGCTAGCATCCTGTATGCTCGTGCTATTAAAAACTGCGCCAAAATTCACAGAGTCCACTGAAAATGTATAACTTCCCCCAATGTCATAAAGGTGGACATAAAGCTAGTCGATGTTGCACATATTACAGAGTTTGCTTTCCATGTAAAATATTCTGAGGGCGCCCATTTCTGCAGGGTTAATTCGTCTGAGCGCCACTGTAAAACCTATTTTCGGGGATCGAACCGGGGATCTTTGAACTGGCCAGCCAATGCTCTAACTGTTGAGCTACCACAGTAAGATTCTAGCTTCATTGTAGTGGATCCTATAGAGTTAAGGTCAACAACTGCGGGATTTTGATGCTTAATGCTTGTAATGTTTATTAGTTTGTTTTAGTGTTTTTAAATTTTATACAAGAGTGAAGTTCATTGAGGGGCTCTAATAAGAATGAAACCGGTTCACCGATGCAAGTTACAGTATTGGGAGTAGGATTGAGGGCATTATTTCAGTTTTGAACCCTTAATATATACAAATCTTTTCCTTCGACACTAAACTTCAATTACTTCCTAACTTATAACAAAATAAAGGACGTATGCAGCAAGTACGTTCGAAACCTTTTGGCCTAAAGGGACCCAAGGATCGTTATTTCGTTTAGTCTGAGACAGGTAAAAAGCTCTCTCTCCCACTCACCCTCTCCTTTTCTCTCTCCCTCTCACCCTCTCATTTTCTCTCTCCCTCTCCTTCTCTCTCGCCCTCTGCTTCTCTCGCTCCCTCTCACCCTCCCCTCTCTCTCCCCTCTCCCCTCCCTCTCACCCTCTCCTTCTCTCTATCCCTCTTCTCTTCCCTCCTCTCTCTGTATATATATATATATATATATATATATATATATATATATATTACTTTAACTCTGTAAATAGCAGTTTCTTATGGATTTAAATTTTTCAGAGGCTGGGAATGACTCTCCTGCCAATATTTTCGCGAAAAATTAACTGATAATTTATTGTAAATCAGATACTGAGAAAGATTTGAAATATGAATTTGTTTTAATAGTATGGAAGAACAATGATACCTTTAGGAATAGACGAATATATAGTGGCTGCAATATTAAAGTGCTGCAAAATGAAGCGTAGTTTTTCTTTTTTAAAATTTACCCTTTTTGTCTGACATCGATAATAATCTATTTGTACAAAAAACTAACTTGATAAAGTTGTGATAATGATTGTTTTTTAGTATTTTTTCTATAGAGTATTGTTTTTCCGAAAATTTTTGAGTTTGAGATTTTGACGAAAATATAAAGCGTTCTAGCCTCCTGAACCCATTTTGAACATTTAAAGATAAACACCTCTCTCTCTTCCCCTCCCCTTCTCTCTCATTACCATTCTCTCTCCCTTTTCCCTCCATTTTACAAATCCTCTCCCTCTCAAAGGCACACACATGTCAATGTCTTTGACAGGTGTGGATAGGTTAACTTAAGAATGAATGAACGTAACACCTTCCTTCTTTGGGCGAACAATAAATTAAGGATTTTCCCTTGGTCAGCTTATTCTGAAATTAAATTGATGAAATAATTTTACACAATTCCATTCAAATCGCTCCATTTATTCAACGTATCTCACTCACAGACAGATAAGGCAGCTATTATTGAAATGGGTTTGACAACAGCGTTAAATATATTTTGACAGTGTTGAACAAAATCATGGACTTCGTTTGGCTTCGTTTCGATCATTGCAGGCTTTCAAGGCACTCCCAACTCCAGTCGTCGAAAGGGGGGGGGTTGACTAATCGATCTGCCAATCCCAGGCAATCATCCATGCCCAATTTCAGTCTTAGATTCTGGTAAACTTCCCAAATTAATGGATCGGATTTTATCGCTTCTCATTCCAAGTTTTCACTATTCCTCATCTTAAATGCTCATTTAATGGATTTTAAAACACTATTACCAAGTTGTTTTACTCGTATAAAATGTCTACTTAACTTCACCCGGTTGGATTCACAATACAGTGGATCATGTAAAATATCATAGAATTGGGAATTTATTTAGTAATATATGTATATATTTTGAATGAAGCACCAGAGAAAGCTAGACTGAAGAGATGCAAGTTTGATTCCTACTAGCAAGAGACCTGCAACATATAAATACATTTAATATTGAAATATATTCAAAAGTAATTTATAGTGTTCTTAATATCTCTATCTATTTGACTAAATAAGGCGAATTTCAAGCTATGTTTTTAATTGCAAGATTATGTGTATATTTGTCGTAGAAAGTGGAAATTCGACCGTTGAAGCACATAGATAAGATCTATTTAAGATACGAGTAATATGTGGATTGAACAAAAGTGTAACTATATAAATTTCAATATGTGCTCAAAATATGACTGCGAATAGTTTTAGTCTAATATTTTTAGCATGATATCTAGTGAACAATTTTATCGCAGTACAATAAATTGAGCGTCATTAGATTCAGAAAAAAAGAAGACTGTACAAAATATATGATAAGCAACAACAAATTAGCAAAGTATTAACTATGGGTTTAATGAAACTTAAATAACTTCATTAAAAGCAGCCTACAGTCCAAAAATAACAGTATCGGCAGGTTTTGAAGGCAAAAACAGCTTTTGTCGTTAAGACACACAAGGAAGAAACTCCCAATTCCTGAGAGCAAGATCGGCGACTTGCTCTCATAAGTGAAATTCGGGCTTCTTGTGTGTCCTGACGAATAAAGCTGTTTTTACCTTCGAAAACGGTCGATACTATTATTTTCTTTTAATAAAGGACTTAATTACTTTAGTAGAAATTTGAGCCGTATGTTAAGACATGTTTTTTAATTTTTATGAAAATACTCAAATTTCATTTTATAGCGAAATTACATACATATTTTAAACTTTCTCATCTGCGTTCACATCTACACAATATATGCAGTACACAACGCCTATATTTCAACCAAATCACATCTTAGGATTTTGAGATTACGAAGGGCTTACGAGAATATACACACACACACTGATTTTGATAAAATCTCGTTTTATAGGTAAATTATATACATTCTTCGAATTTTTTTTTGGGTTTACTTTTAGACAATGTACGTAGTGTAACACCCAAATCTGATCCAAATTGCTTTAGGGTATTTCAAGATTACGAAAGACCAAAGATTTTGACAAAATCTTTTTCTATAGTTAAACCATATACATTCTTTGGAATTGTTTTCTGTGTGCAAAAATATACGAAACTTTCTACCCAAATCAGTTCCAAATCGCTTTAGTGGTTTTTATGGTTACGAACGTTTTTGGGGCCAACGATTTGATACCCACCTACCACTGACTAAAAATAGTAATTTATAACTATCTACAGATCCCACCAATCTGCGGGTCCCATGATGTATTTACAATAAAAACTCAACTGGTGTTTAAATCGCGATCACCACATCTCTTCTTAGGCTACATCGGTTAAACTAGAACTGGAACAATCTGCTGCTAAAAGTATACAGGATGTCCTGAAAAGATTGAAACGCGCTTTAATTCTTTACCTGTTGGAGATAAGTGGGCAATATAAATTGTAAAAACGTTGAAAGTAAGGTAGAAAATAAGACTACGTTAATGAAATATTCCTCCCATTAATATTCAAAAAGTTACATTTTTTACATTTTTATACGACCCGGACCCTTTAGACAAATTTGCTCAATCAGAAAATTTTTATTTTTAATGTAACAAGATCATTAAAAAACTTGAATATCTGTATCTTTAAAATCAACTGAATTATGATAAAGGAAAAAAATCTCACTTATCCCACTTTTCCGTACACTTTTCGTGAAAGACTGTTTCATCAGTGAAAATAGGGATCATAAACAAATTGACGATGGCAATTGTTTAGATAAAAAATAAGTTAATTACGTGTCAAATTTTTTTTATCACAAATGCATCTAAATAAAGCATTACACAGACAGAGATCATTTAAAGCAGTGGTACTCACTATGAGGTTGGGTATTCTATGCATTATCATCCAAATTTATCTTTTTTGTGATATGTCACAAATTTACATTTCTAATTTGATATGGGGTCTCCATTCACAATGTTCAATTTTCAATTAAATATAACTCGCTCAATTTTAAAGATACAGATAAGCGGTTTTTTTAATGATCTTGTTGTATTAAAAATGAAAATTTTCTGATTGACCAAAGTTGTCTAAGGGGGTCGTATAAAAATTTAAAAAGTGTAACTTTTTGAAAATGAATGGGTGGACTATTTCATTAACGTAGCCTTATTTCCTACCTTATTTTCAACATTTTTGCAATTTATATTGCCCATTTATCGCTAACAGGTAAAGAATTACAGCGCGTTTCAATCTATATCAATAAAGGTTTTGTATATCAATAAAGGTCCATTTCAACGAAAATAAGTTGGAATCTTATTCTAGCTCAAGCTCAATGATTATAGTATTGGCTGGTTAATTTAAAAATCCCCCAGCTGGGACTGTGAGAACTTTACATATGCTTTAATCTTTAACTTTCTACCCCGTGATAATAGAACGCGAAACTTCTCTCTTTAGTGCAAATAAATTGCCTTTACACTATTGCTGAAATTGCATCATTCATTCCATATGAACGTTAAACATGAAATATGAGTCATTAAACTGTGTTGAACTTTGATGAGAGATATGACATTTCCGTCTAAGCTTCAACGCTTATCTGAAAGGCTAGATAACTCTTGGTATTGGATTGAAAATATCGTATGCTGTCAAATCGCGGAGAATGGCTATCTTATCTGCCTCACAGCTGTGAGATTTATCCCCCGCTTTGCAAGGCATATCAAATTAAACTTCCAATCTCCTGTTTAACTACAATGTTGGCCGTGCATTTATATCTAGTCTATCCAAGTGCTTCGTAAAGTGTCTTATGCGAGTTACAATTTATACTGCAAAGTTAAATTGAGGTTTGACTCAATTAATATTTTCAAGTTTATAGCAGTTATTTGAGTGAGGTACAAACGGTAATTCCGCAGGTTTTGTAACTAATGATGTTTGACATAAATTAGTTGCATTACTAAGTTGATATTTTTAAGCAATATTTCAGAAGGTATATTCCACCTTATCCGGTATATTTAATATTTTCCTTGTTCTAGAACAATTATATATTATCTTTGTTATAGAACATTCTCAGGTATATTCTATATTCTTTACGTTCTAGAACATTTTCTGACATTCTACGGTATATCCTATATTCTCCTTCTTTTAAAATATACCTTGTTCTAGAACAAGGCGTATTCTAGAAAATTCTTCGATATATTTTATATTCTCCTTGCTCTAGAATATAAGGGTTTTAGGGCTAATAGTACTAATGTACGGGGAATATGTTTATAAAATTTGTGTTGGGTTGACTGAAAAAAAAATTGTATGTCTTTCATCTTACTGATTTTCTAATTTCAAAGAATGAAAAAAAATAAATGACTAAATGAATGGAAAGTGTTCTCTGTAAATGATACAAAATTTATTGCTTAAATTTCAGAATTGTGGCACTGTAAATGTTTCTATTGTTTAATCTATTGTTCCAATCTAATCTATTCTTTCTGCAAATTAATGTCTCTTAAAAATCTGTAAAAGTGCATCATGATTTTTACGGACTGGCAATAAAAATTCGTATTTTTAATACTATATCGTTCACATGTCATTATTCCAATTTATCCTAAATTTGTTTGCATAGCGTTATTGCCTCTTTAGTGTTGGCATTATTGCAAATATGCTTGGTTAATAACGCCAAATTACAGATCTCACCAGAAGAATTAATTGGTTAACTTTTATTGAAATCTTCTGTTCTTCATATGTAGTCAATAAGTTTTATCAAATCATATGTTTGTTTGTTTTCGAATCTTATTTTAAAATCTGACTATGAAAATTGGTAGAGCGCTAACGTAGCGTTATTACTTCAAAAGACTTTACCTCTAGAACAGGTATATTCTAGTACAGAGTTTCATACTAAAAAAAAAAACACCGTGTACACTCGCGTATATGCCGCATATTCATATACAAAATGCAGTTTTATACAGAGGTGTTTTTGACCGATATTTAAGAATAAAATTGATCTAAACAAATTGTTTTATTCACACATGACTTTTCCTACAAATTAATAAGTTTAGATATTACGGAGAAACAATAAGTAAATTAAAAATTTTTTTTAACTCGATCTCTCAAAATTGAATAAGTTGTTTTGTTTCATAGGATAAAACATTTGATGAATATTCCTTTACTCTTTCGAAAAATATCGCGCTTCTTGTAGAAGAGTAAAATTTCTAATATATTGAGAATGGTTCGTGATAACTTATAAAGCATTCTTTCATTTGATAATAGTGAACATATTCACAGTTTTATGATTGTTTTCATGTTACAGCATGTCGAAAACAGCTTACGTCAGGGTTCTGTAAATGACGTCATTCATTTTCAAATAGAAATATATATCAAGTGGCTACTTTTGTAACATATTTAACAATTATTTTACTGAAAATTTTTGACACAATTTCCCTGATTTGACATCTTCAATCCATTTTCAGTTTAGACAAATGATTTTGTTCAGTGATATGTGTAATTTTTCAGTGTACATTGTGAGGTCTATATAACCTTTGGTTATGGTTTCACTTCGTTTACGCTCCAAATTATGTTTTACTTTAAATGAACAAATTCTTACTGGTTCGGTTATGTAGGCCAATCCTGAGCCAGCTAACAATGTATGTGATCCTGTAATAGAACATGACAAAGTTTTGGTTCGGGCTGACTGACGATATAGCAAGAGATACTAGTCGAGATGCATATAATGATTATCAAAAGGATCTAGTCCAAAAGAGTATCTTCTCAAGTATCTACACATACGCTGATGAATTGGGTACGCATCTGGCGACCGTATTCTATCATTACGAGTATTTCAACTTCCATGTCATCACCAAGTCCCGGGTTTACATAAATATTCATATTCAGTCGCTATACGGCCATGCGTAATTTAATGTCTGTTCTGTATACAGCAGTGGTGACTCTTGAGATGACGTAGGATGACGTAAGAGCTGCTTTATTACTTTCCTTATATACATAATGTATAAGGAAAGTATTGTGACGGGGTCGAAAATTCGAATTCGAGTTTTCGACGGGAGAGCACGTTTCAAGCATCCCTGATCACGAATCAAACATTTTTGAAGTGATGTCTGTGTGTGTGTGTGTGTGTATGTGTGTGAAAGTATGTGTGTGTGTGTGTGTGTGTCAGTGAGACTGTGGAAACGATAACTGACGAACGAATGGACCGATTCGAACCAAATTTGGTACAAAAATCACAATTCGTAAACACTGGAAGCCTATTGTTTTTATACGTAATCGAATTTTCAGAACCCCCCTAAATTTTCGAATGAAATTTTGAAAAAATCGTCAAAAAATCAAAACCGCTAATAAAGTTACACAAATAGACATTTCTTATGTAATTTCTCATTAGAAAACGATTGGCATAAATTTTAGAACGCTATCATGAACCGTTCTTGAGATATTGTACATTTTTCAAAAAAATTATGAAAAAGTCACATAAAAAGAAAAAAAATTCCTATTGAGAAACATGTTCACTTTTCACATGTAATACGATGCGATAAATTGAGTGACACCATTCTCGTGGATCTAGCTCATTCCATTCATGAAAAAATATACTTTGAATAATACTTTTGTATTTGAACGCCAATAGTCATTTATCTGCTGTAAGAATAACTTTTTTCTTAGTGCATAACGCTTGGCGAGATTTTGGCGACGAATTTGGCGGAATGTCGCCAACTTGGCGACTTTTTTGAAATGTTGCCAAATTAATGAAAATCTCGCCAAATGGATAAAAATGATGCTAAATCAATGAAAATGACGACTAATTGTCGAAAATTCAATATCTTGGAAAGAATATTAGTATCTACTATAAGAAAATCCTATTTTTTTACTGTAAAAGTAGTAAATTCATTACATTATATAAGGAAAGTCATGTGTTGCCCACATCAGATTTTTTAAAGTTATTATTATTATTATTTGGCGAATGTTTTAGACTCGTTTGGGTATTTTAGATAATATTTGACAACACTTTTGCCAGTGGCGGGATATGTTTTGATGACATTTGTTGTCAAGCAGGAGGGGTAATGTCGCCGCTGAACCTGCTTCACCCGTCACGAGCAGCCACTGTTATACAGACCTCTTTAGTTTGACAGGCGGTTGCTGTATCAGTTCTGTGGGTTGTTAACAGTTTAGATTGAAATAATTTAGTTTGTGTGTTATCCCTTGGCCGTAAGGCAACTTTGACTTTGTTTGACGAAAGTTTGCAATTGTGTCATTTTTATATAACCAATCTTTACTATATACTCCACAATGATCCCCGAACAAATGTCATATTTCACAATAAAACCCGATCAGGGTAGTATAATGAACAACTTCATACGAGCTAAAGGAACAAACTTTACAACATACAAGTTGACTATTGCGTTAACTGCAAAAATAAATTTCAATTTAAGTTCCTATTTGTAATCTTCTAGCTTGAAAAATTATATTTATGAGCATAATATTTGTAATATAATATTCGTTATCATATAATATTTGTTATCTTAGAAATCGAATGTGAGATAAAATGCATCTTGTGAATGACTTGGACACGAATTAGTTTTATAATAATTAAAATATGCTATTTCCTAAAACCACGACAATAAAAGAGTGTTTATTATGACTCATTTGATATTTATGTTAGTTGCATTACAGTTGCACTCAAAATAGCAACGTTTGTACTTCAATTAAAAGCAATCATTCGAAAAGCATTTATTTTCAAAAGGATTTTAATGCTTTTGTTTTCATGCGAGAACCAAATAATGCGCTCCCAAGTGTATAGTTCAAAAATCAACTCATTTTTTCTTCATTTCTTATTTCTCAAAGTAATTCAAAAGACAGCATCTAAAGAATCACCTCTGAATTCCTAATTTAAAATCTGCTCCCTCTTGTTTTGCTATTATATTTTTTCAATACTTCTAATTACACAAAGCATAAAATTCTAAAGCTCTAACTTATATTCAATGACTTTTATTTATACTAGAAAAAACTCTGTTTTATTTGATTCACTTTTTCAGTCTATGTGTATTCGAATTTAAGTATTTTTGCATTTATTAGGAACGTTTTTGTGCTTTTGTTTTTTATTAAAGCCGTATGGATATATTTTTTACCCCTGTTAGCATTGTATATTTTTAAATCAATGTTACGGTTAGTTTAGAGCATAAGCAATATGAGTATTTAAATATAAAAAGATAATTTTCAGAACTTTATAAAAGAGATTTATACCAATAATTTTTATGGATTTTTTAACCATCTTTATGTGTACTCGAATTTCATTTACATGTCAAAAATTTTTGCTGTTTAGAAACTGTATAGAATTTTTTATTCAGAATTATATCTTGACATACTTAATATAATGATAAATTTAAGAAAGAAAATGCAGCTAATTGTTTTAAATAAAATAATGAAGGACATATATTTAACAAAAAGGCTTAATTAAAACGTTAACGGACATTAAATTATCAATATTTTAATGTGTGGGTTATAGAGGGCTCCTTAAGCACACAAATAAATTCGTAAGGAAAGGCCCATGAGTGTACACTTTAGTTTTACTCATAATAAAGTGATCATGTCTGATTGAATTAATGTTATTGCAGTGCTTCTAACAGAAGAATTTAAGAAGTTATGCTAATGAACTCGGCAACACAGCGAGATAGAAGAAGAATTACAAAGTTGTAGAAGATTCTCTAATTAGTAGGAATCAACATTATGAACGAAAAATAAAACGCATATGAAAGGCAATAAATACCTGTTAAAAAGTCGTATCACCAGGGCCTGTAACACGGTGATACCTGCAATGCATGTCAAAATACGCGGTAATATTTTTTTCTCGAATTGAAATGTGCATTGCTGCCGATGGAGGTATAGCTGCAGATGGAGGCATTTTGAACAGGCCATACATCAGATTTCTGTGCATGTAAGCGTTGTTTATTTTAGCATTCCTGAATAGAACAACCAACCACAAATAACAATTTGTGTCAAATAAATGCTTTCTGTAAGAGTTTTATTGTTAGAAGATGCTTTACAACTTTGTAATTGGCTTTTTCGGCTATCTCGCTTTGGTGCCGAGTTGATTATCCTAACTTTTTTAAATTCTCCACCAGGGACGCTGCAATCCCTTTTTTCGTATCGGACATAGATCCTTTCCTACAAAGAGACCTAAGGTGGACACTCATGAATATTTTCTAACAAAGTTATGGGGGTGCTTAAGGACTCTTGTATATAAAATCGGTATATAAAGTTCAGTACTCTGGAGTTCTGCGTTGCGTATGACAGCAGATACTGAAAACAAAGCTGGATATTGGACTCATTTTTAACTTATTTACAACAATGGATATTATAATACCTCCTTTTGTGTTGTGGCTACGCAAATAGTGATTGAATGTTACTTTTATTATAGTACATATCCCATGAATAATCCGGTTTTTACTTTCCTTATGTACAATAATGTATAAGAAAAGTGTTGTGACGGGGTCGAAAATTCGAATTCGAGTTTTCGACGGGAGGGCACGTTTCAAGCATCCCTGATCACGAATCAAACATTTTTGAAGTGATGTCTGTGTGTGTGTGTGTGAAAGTATGTGTGTGTGTGTGTGTGAAAGTGTGTGTGTGTGTGTGTGTCAGTGAGTCTGTGGAGACGATAACTGATGAACGAATGAACCGATTCGAACGAAATTTGGTACAAAAATCACAATTCGTAAACACTGGAAGCCTATTGTTTCGATTATGTAGATAGTGTTGATTTAAAGCATTACGAAATAAATGTGCAAAATACAATTTGGACAAAGGATTGGGAAATGTATTTAAGCATAAATATAATATTAATGTAGCAAACAGATGTTCCGAGGATACGCTGGGTCCCCATTGATAGTGCTAGAGAACAAACAAAGTTTAAAATACAAATGAGTTAAATGAATGGTGAAATAGGCAAATGAGCTTATTTCATCATTTTAACGTCGGATTTGTTGGCTTGCTCTCACTGACGAAGAGGATCCAGCGTATTTTTGAAACAGCTGTTTGCTGTATTATTATTCTGTTTTTGTTGAAACACGTTGTTCAAGTTTTGCTTAAAGCATTAAGTTTAACATGACATTGCGCGTCGTTATGTAGTGCAAAAAGTTATATTTGTAAGTTTGATTTGCAAACAGAATTTCATTTAAATAGATGAATAGAAATTATTTCAGTTTAGCAAATTAGTTATAGAGAAAGATCACAAGTTAGAGTTTTAAATTATTGTATGATTTAGAGTTTGATATCCTTCTCATTATTTAACCGCGTCTAGTAAAAATTTAAGTCGGATAATTAAAGTAGTTTTTTCGAATTATTGGATCGCTGCGACTATCATTCCATTTTATAGAGCAGTTAATATATGTATAGGGAAACTAATGTAAAGATGTCAAAACTCGACTATCAAACGTCGAAGGATATATATATATATATATATATATATATGTTTCTTTAAAATAAAATAAAGACAGCCAAATTTGTCAAATTAAAATCTCTCTATATTAAAAAAAGTAGCTAGTAGTAGTAAACAAGCCGCTGTTTGACAAATAGCTAGTAGTAAACAAGCCGCTGTTTGACAAATTTCTTGTTTCTCGAGATTCTTTGCTCCGTACTGCAAAAACTATTGCATATAAAAATATTACATTTGGTATACTTGTAGAAAAAGCTTTGAGGAATACGCTGAAATAAATAGTTTTTTTATATATATTGTAATTTAAGAAATATTTAATGTCACATTCAAAGACAAAATATTGGAGCTGCGAGTTCGCGTCCTGGATACATTAACAATAGTAAGACCACGAATTTTTGCAGGCAGGTCCTGAATTCTTGCAGGACGGATCCCCTTTTTTTAATTTCGATGTAGTTTTTGAGATGTTTTGCTTTCTATGCACTTCTGAAGCGAACTCTTTTTTTCGTATCGGCACGTCTAGCGATTTCCCTGTGTCGTACCGTAAAAACTATAGCATACAAAAATATGAAATTTGGTACATTTATAGAGAAATAATAGGGTAACAAGGTGAAATAAACCATTTATCGATATAAACTTTAGTTACGCATGAAATAGTTTGCGAAGCGAGCTCATGATCAAGGAATTGAGTTTTTGGATTCCCTGGGGTAAGAAAAATCCCTACTTTTCCCTCTTGCGGAAATTAACAGGGATAGAAAAGAGATTTTTGAAAGTAGAATGTTTAGGAAAGATAGATTTGAAGCGAGCCCTGCGAGAATAGCGAGTAGGAGGCGAACCTTGAGTGGTTAGTACATTGACTTTCATCTACATACGAGCACACCAACAACTATATTAGTTTCTGACAGTTTGAATATGTGAAGAAAAGTGTGTGTTAAATAATTATAGAACTTGAACATAAACAATTAATAAGAAGATCACATGATAAAATGCTGCGCAAAGAAAAATTGCTCAGAAATTATCTTTTATTTGAGCAGCATTTCACTATGGGATCTATTTATTTACAATTATGCGTTGCAAAATATTTTTTTTTCATTTCTGAAACATCAACTTATTTGTTTTTAACAAGGCTAGCCGTATGTTCAAGTCAATTTTAAATTACGATCTTTCTATTTTGAGAATAGACAAAGGGAAAATTATGAACAGGAAAAATCATACAGGAAAAATGAAAACGATTGAACATGAGAAAAGTATTAAAAAATAAAAAATGTACAAGGGAGGAAATGTTATAAGATGAAAATACAAATGTCTAACAGACGCTACTAATGCTCAAGCGTGTCCGGGAAAAAAATGAGAACGGCAAAAAAGCAATAATTTTCCAAAAGATGGAACGCGAGTCCTACTTTTCATTTTTTTCTGAATCTAATAAACTTCTACAGAAGTATTTGTGGTTAAATTTTAGAACGAACTAATATGTAAATTCCTTGTAAAAAAAATAGTTTAGTTTTTGGTTGAGTACTTTTTTATGGCTTGTTTCAGTTAATAAGGAGAAAAGGTCACATTTTTCATACATTTATTATTTTGCTACATGTATGGAGAAGTGACTGAGTTATAAATCTGTGAACAGTTATAAGTTATGTATAAACTGTAAAACATTTTTTTGAGATTTCTTTACTACGGAATAAAAATTAGGTAATGTCAGGTTTTTTTTAGAGAATCAGAGCTTTACGGCTGAAGAAAATTTTTTGTAAAAGAAGATAAACTAAATACTTTGTAACTATAGAAATAAGGTTTGTTATGAGGCAAATAAAAGTCTCTTCTTCAGTATCGGTACCAGCATTAACAAGTACTTCTGTTCTACTCTATAAAGCTTAAAGAACACTTTTTGTCTTTGATTTTATTGCTGTTATTCTGATGAAGGAAGCTGTATTTGCCTCTAAAACCGATTGACATATTTAACCAATATTTTATGATTTATTTGCGAAACATTTATTTTAGCAGATTAATTCAGATATGGGTTGGAGTAAAATTTTCTACTATACTTTTAAAAAGAGATTTATGAGACTCATCTACAGTTGAATATATGGCTTGCCTTGATAAAAAAATAAATTGGTGTTTTAAAAGTGAAAAAACTATTTAACAACGTACACTTTTAAATAAATCACTATTAAATTGACCACACTGTAAAATGCTGTATAAATAAAGAGTAATTGCTGCGCAATGTTATTTGTGTTACATTTTACAATATGACCTCTTTATTAAGTGTTTCTTCACGTTCTGTACTTATGTAACAAACAATTTTCTTAAAATGTTCCTAAATAATTATTTTATGTATAATTTCACTTTAAGAATCGAATAAAATTACTTTTATGAGACTGAAATGTACTATTCGCATATGACAGGTTTTCTTGACTGATTTAATATTTAATTTTAAACGCATTCATTATTGGTAAAACATGTTTAAAAAGTTTATACTAGAAACGCGTTATTTGGACTAATATAAATTAACTAAATATAGCACTAAATATAAATTAAAAAGAACTTTAAAAATTATGATTTTGACACAAGATGGATGCCATATTTTATTTTGAAGTGGTTCAAGTGATTTCTTCATATGAGTGTAATTATTATTTTAATTTTTATTAAAAAACTACCGAATATATTTTGCTGAAATTTTTTTATATATTTTATGGAATAATTCGAATATTTTCTAAAATTTGCGAATTTTAACTTTGCTTAAAAAATGTTTGAAAAATTAGGTCCCATAGGGTTGAATGTATTTCACCTTTTCAACCGGGGTTCAATCCAAAACTAATTCGGAGACATTATTATTTACACTCCCACATGTTCCACAGACCGTCTCAGCAACATACTAAAATTACATTTTGATAAAGTCATTTTTACGGAATTTATCGTGCGAACGGATAGACAGACAGAAGGAACAAAGTCATAAACACTTTACAACTATGTTGGAAAGTATTAAAAACTCTACACTTTTTTTAGGATGCAGAAAAATTTCTCGTTCAATAAAGAATTTAACGAGAAAATGTTCTTCAATCAATGCTTGTAGTTTGCGGATTGAAATGGATTGTATCAGTTTGGAGTTCCACTGTCCTTTTCATGCACATGGTTATTATTAGAATGAACTGCTACTGTTTGAAGTGGATTTCAAACTATTATGAGCATGCGTGATTACACAGTGACTCCAATTATTTATGTTCAGGAACTTTACACGGGACTCCTCCCATGCCTGCAACTGAAATCTCTGTTGCATGAAACTGAAGATCTAAGAATGAAACGTTAAGCTACATGTGAACATTATATCTTTCGTGAAGTTTCTTCATACTATCTTTCGAAGAGTAGAATTTGCGCCTTGTCAAGAGTTGAATAGCGCCTATTATCAAGAAGTTTTTTTTAGCCCTGAAAGCTTAGTGGTTCTCAAATTACTAGAAAATCATAGCCTAACTAGCATATTTTAAACCAAAATATAAGTATTACATTACGTACTTCTTAAACCCAAAAGTAGAAATAATCATTTCACCGAAGCGATGTCAGGTTATCAATATCGTTTCTAATGTTCTAATCTTCTCACTTTCTCCATAAAAAGGCTATTCAAAGCAAACGAAATTTCTTAAAACTTCATTTGCGGTAAAAATATCCTCAGTAACTTTTTTTTCCAGAGATTTGAAGTCATACCACCATCTTTATCCCTTCGTCCACCTTCACCATCACCCTTGCATATCATCTCCAATAAATAGCAATTTTTATCAAAGTGTGTATATGGCACTAACAAAGTCACCAAAATGCACAACCTACTGAGGCAATGCCAAGTGTAAGTAATACACGTGATTTTGCGCAGAATCAATAATAAACTGATTTACAACGTAAAATGTAGTGTGAATCAAAGTAAATAAGTATACGTACCGTTTCGGAAATCAACTGGATTTCCTTTATTAAAGCGAAAAGTCTAGATTTAAATGCTCACAAAAGCGCAAGACAATGCTAGCCAAACTGAAATGACATTACAGTATAGTGACGCCACTTAGTGGCATGAAATAAAAATAAAGCAATAAAAATAAGAAACAAGGAGATATGAACATGAGACAAGAACAAGAAAAAAATAAAAGACAGGATACGAACTTAGAAAGAGAAAATATTATAAGTGGTTATGTGCCATACTGAGAAATATGGAGTTATTGACAAATCAAATATTCAAGCCAATAAAAACTCAAATAATCTAGTTAATGATTTGTCAATGACTGCATATTTCTCAGAGGTATAGCATGACCACGTCCAATTTCTTGTTTCTTTGAGTTCATATTCTCTGCCATATATTTTTTTCTTATTTGTGTCTCATGTTCATATTTCTTTGTTTTCAATTTTCATGTTTTATTTTCATTTTATGTCACTAGATGGCACCATCATATTGTAATGCCGTTTAGCCATTTCAGTTTGGATGGCATTACCTTGCGCTTATTTCGGCGTTTAGGTGCAGACTTTTAGCACTGATGGAAACCATCCCGTTGATTTCTGAAATATGTGTGTGCTTATTTATCTTGATTTGCGATGTATTTTACGCTGTAAATCAACGTATTATTGATTGTACACAAAGTCACGTGATTTAATTAGTATGTATTGCTGTTTATAGTTACACAACCAACCTATAGGGGGAGTCCCAAAACTAAGATTGCGCTCCCATTATGGATTATAGCATCCTTGGATTGGTAATGGAGTTATCATACACACGCTAGCATGGTATATTCGATATCTGTAGTAACAGTAAGCAAATTTGTACATGCCATGATTTTACAAGCCTCTATGAAAACCGACAAATTCAGTCCTAGATGTGCGAATTATTATATCTATCTGACCCTAAAAGGAATTAGTAGAATTACTTACATACTTATTTTCCTAAACAAAACAGGAAGGTGACAGCACTAATCCTCACGAATGCTACCATGCTATATTTGGTGCAAGAGCCATTATTGAGTATTATACTAAATTCTAGCTGCTGAAAGGTAATTGATCAGAACCAGTACATGGGCATCAAGAATTGCAGCCAAACGCACTACATAACTATGGGATTAGTAAATAATTAATAGAATTATTTTTCAGTAGAGAAAGCTAAGTGTAGTCACCCAAGTTACTTTTTTCTGGTTTAATCAGACTAGCTCCAAGAAACGCAATCCAGTTGCATTTTAGAGCTTCAAAATATTTAAATTCTAAGTGAAACTAATATAGTTCAGTTTTTGTAAAAAGTCCTGTTTTTTTTTGGCTTGTTCTATTTAACAAGGAAAAAATAGCACTGCTCTTTTCCATGCATATTCTTTTCTATTTCCCTAGGCGAAGTATTGAAATAAAACACTTAAGCCAGCTGCGTGTGCAGACATCATTGAAGTTTTCCATCGAATGATTTTTTATATAGTTCGAAGGGGGGGGGGGAAGGTACGTTTTTTCACTGTATGTAGAAAATAGAGAGCTTCAAGCGACGACAGAAAAACTTCTATGTCAATTCAGTCATATTAGAGTTATGGAAATTTCTCTCATTGGTATTCCAGCAGCAGAACGAAACTTTAACAATCTGGAATTTCAGAGCTAGCAAATTCTACGAAATCTTGACACTGCCGTGGTATGAAATTCATGATCTGACTTTGCCTTCGTTTGGAATGAGAAAACCTAAACAGAAAACAGCACTAAATTCAATCAGTGCTCATGCTCATTTACATACGATTGCTAAAGCTACGCAGGATTTACAACTTTCACGTTTTCTCCCGTTTCCTTTGATCTTAGCTTGTAGTCAATTAGCATAAATATCCCGCTCTCTCAAAAGTAAAATCAGGCGATTATTAAGATATCGTAAAAACATTATTTTGACAAATATATTATTTTAATTTATTATTTTGTTGGAAAGTTGCTTCTAATTTTTAAATTATAGATGATTTTTTAGCATGGAGAGCAGATAAAACTAAATGTGGGCATCATGGGGCAAGAAATTTAGGTCTGCAGTTATGTAGTCTTATTGTTATTTATATGTTTTAAAATGATATGGTATATTAATTTTATCATAAAAAATGGTGTTATGTTTTATAAAATACGAAATAAAAAAATCTGAAGTGGGCAGCACATGATTTTTCCTATATAATGAATTTATATCTTTCATAGTGAAAAAATCTGATGTAGGCAACACATGACTTTCCTTATATAATGTAATGAATTTACTACTTTTAGAGTAAAAAAAAAAGGTTTTTCTTATAGTAAATACTTATATTCTTTCCAATATTGAATTTTCGACAATTAGTCGTCATTTTCATTGATTTAGCGTCATTTTTATCCATTTGTTTCAAACGAGTGTTGGTTGTTTTCAAACGAGATTTTCGTTAATTTGGCAATATTTCAAAAAGTCGCCAAGTTGACGACATTCCGCCAAATTCGTCGCCAAAATCTCGCCAAGCGTTATGGATGAAGAAATAAGTTATTCTTACGGCAGATAAATGACTATTGGCGTTCAAATACAAAAGTCTTACTTAAAGTATCTTTTTTCATGAATGGAACGAGCTAAATCCATGAGAATGATGTCATCCAATTTATCGCATGGTATTACATATGAAAAGTGAACATGTTTTTCAATAGGAAATATTTTTTTTTATTTTATATGACTTTTTGATAATTTTTTTGAAAAATGTACAATATCTCGAGAACGGTTCATGTTAGCGTTCTAAAATTTATGTCAATATTTTTCTAATGAAAAATTACATAAGAAATGTCTATTTGCGTAACTTTATTAGCGGTTTTGATTTCCTGACGATTTCTTCAAAATTTCATTCGAAAATTTAGGGGGGTTCTGAACATTCGATTGCGTATAAAACAATAGGCTCCCAGTGTTTACGGATTGTGATTTTTGAACCAAATTTTGTTCGAATCGGCCCTTTCGTTCGTCAGTTATCGTCTCCACACACACATACACACACACACACACACACACAGATATCACTTCAAAAATGTTTGATTCGTGATCAGGGATGCTTGAAACGTGCTCTCCCGTCGAAAACTCGAATTCGAATTTTCGACAATACTTTCCTTATACATTATGTATATAAGGAAAGTAAAAATGAAAATCTACAGCACAAATATTTTTACTTTCCTTATATACATAATGTATAAGGAAAGTATTGTGATGGGGTCGAAAATTCGAATTCGAGTTTTCAACGGGAGAGCACGTTTTAAGCATCCCTGATCACGAATCAAACATTTTTGAAGTGATGTCTGTCTGTCTGTGTGTGTGTGTGTGTGTGTGTGTGTGTGTGTGCCAGTGAGTCTCTGAAGACGATAACTGACGAACGAATGGAACGATTCGAACGAAATTTGGTACAAAAATCACAATCCATAAACACTGGAAGCCTATTGTTTTCATACGCAATCGAATGTTCAGAACCCCTCTAAATTTTCGAGTGAAATTTTGAAAAAATTGTCAAAAAATCAAAACCGCTAATAAAGTTACGCAAATAGAAATTTCTTATGTAATTTTTCATTAGAAAGCGATTGACATAAATTTTAGAATGCTAACATGAACCGTTCTCGAGATATTGCACATTTTTGAAAAAAATTATCAAAAAGTCATATAAAATAAAAAAAAATATTTCCTATTAAGAAATATGCTCACTTGTCATATGTAATACCATGCCATAAATTGGGTGACATCATTCTCGTGGATCTAGCTCGTTCCATTCATGAAAAAAGATACTTTGAGTAATACTTTTGTATTTGATCGCCAATAGTCATTTATCTACTGTAAGAATAACTTATTTCTTCGTCCCTAACGCTTGGCGAGATTTTGACGACGATTTTGACGGAATGTCGCCAACTTGGCGACTTTTTGTAATGTTGCCAAATTAGCGAAAATCTCGCCAAATGGATAAAAATGACGCTAAATCAATGAAAATGACGACTAATTGTCGAAAATTCAATATCTTGGAAAGAATATAAGTATCTACTAAAAACCTATTTTTTAACTGTAAAAGTAGTAAATTCATTGCATTATATAAGGAAAATCATTTGTTGCCCACATCAGATTTTTAATGTTGAATTGTACATTTGGATGACAACATGGAAAGCGATTTCGAAGTATCCAATTAAAGCATATTTCAAGCAACTATAAATTGACAATTGTCAATGTTTATAGCATTTGCAACAAGCAATATAGCCATATAGTAAAATATTTCTATAACTAATTCATCAATTTGGCATTATTTTCGTTTCTTAGCGTCATTTTTGCCATTTTAAAAATATTTTTGTCAATCTGGGGCGAGATATTGCCAAATTGAAGATATTTCGCTAAATTAGAACCAAGTTCACTAAATTTACAGCCAAGAGTTGCAGACATACGGAAAGAAGGGCATTTCTTATATATAAATGTACTGTTTGCGAATTGTTAAGCGTTAAAATACAAAACCATTACATAAGTATCTTCTTTCGTGAATGGAACGAACTAGATCCACCAGAATGATGTTAATAAATTTATCGCGTAATATTACATATGAAAAGTGAACATATTTTATAATAATTGAAAAACTGTAATATCTCGAGAACGGTTCATGCTAGCGTTCTAAAATTTGTGTTAAACATTTTCTAATGAAAAATTACATAAAAGTTATTATTTATGTAACATTATTGACGGAAAATGTTTTCTGATGATTTTTTTAAAATTTCATTCGAAAATATGGGGGTAGGGGCTGTCTTCTGAACATTGACTGCACTGCTCTTAAAATAAATAGGCTTCCAGTGTTCACGAATTGCAATTTTTGTATGAAATTTCATTCGAAACGCTCCATTCGTTCGTGAGATATCGTTTTCACTGACTTATGGACACATACGCAAACATACACACAGACATCATCTCAAAAAATGATCGATTTGAGTTCATGGACGCTTAAAGCGTGCGCTTCTATCGAAAACTCGAACTCGATTTTTCGAACGATGGCATCACATATTACGCTATGTTAAAGTATACATATTTTTGACTGCAATGTTATCACAAAAATTACATATAATACAAGCATTTAATAAAAAGTGTTAAGGGTAGAAAACCTTTATACTTTCAAATTGACTTGATAATATCAAATTGACTTGATAAACTTAATATCAGAGCGGAATAGTTAAAAAATTGAAAAACTGCTCCTGCCTCTCTCATTCTCTGCTTATATGGTACGGGTTTATGATGATTTCTTCTATGACTAGATATCTCAGTCAATAGAGGTTTATTATGATCTCTTTCATGTCTAGATAGTTCAGTTAATAGAGCGCTGATCTCAAGATTGGTATGCCGGGCGTTAAATCCCTTCCCTGGGTCAAGTTTCATAACCTTTATAACAGTGTATCTTAATAAATCAGTTTAAGTGTCCTAACTGCAATTCTGATATAACTGTAAAATAATACCCTGTAATATGATTGCCTGTAATATAATAGCAAACTGAGTAGAGTGTTATATTTTGAGCTTAAAACAACATAGACGTCATACCAACTACACGACTCTGATTCTGCAAGGAATTATTTTTAATGACTTAATACTTCACCACTCCCCTATCGAAACCTGATCTTGAGGTGCTCTTTTCAGGGGCTATCACGCTATTTTAGCAGGGTCGGGGGTTGAACTTGGCCCTCATGAAATGCGTTCTGATAAGCTACCAGCTACACCACTTCGGTCATGTAAGGAATTACTTGATTTCATTTACAAAGTGTAGCACACAAATTAAAGTTTATTCCGATAATTCAAAATAATTTTTTATATTAAAAAAAATTCCCCGTTAAAGAAAGAAAAGAATGAATTATGTACCGACATTAAAACTCCAGATATTAAAAAAAAATTCCGCAAGATCTGATAAAATCTTTTAAGCCTATTTTGCTTTTCTTTTAAGCAATTGATCATGTTCTAGTTCGAGTAGAGTGCAAAATAAAATTTGAAATAAAAAAAAAATAGCATCCAAAAAAGACAAATTATAAAATACAGGCAGACGCTTACTCGGCATTAAAAAAAATCTAATTTTCCCTCCTCTCTTTTCAGAGTAAAAAAAAAAAAAAAAAAATTAATGCGCAGCTTCTACTCTCGCTGCAACACCTTGATGTCCTAATTAATTTAACCAGCTCATACACCGAATACTACAATCCCCTTTGCTTATTGGTAGCATGGATTCCCGGGGCTAGTGACGTCAATAGTTTTTCGCGCGAAATATTAATTACGCGGAATCTTTGTCTCCAGGGCTGAGGAGAAAATTTTGGGACCTCTCCGGATATTGCATGAATGTAGTTGCATTAATAACTTGGCTTATTTCTAGAACCTGCATAATTAAGCGTTGGGCGTTCTGGTCCCCTCCCTAAATTTTATGCAAAATTTTTGGCGAAATGGCAAAACTTTCTTTTACAGCCATCGCCAAACTTCATTAATACATAGACGAAGTTTGAAACTCGGTATTGGAGAAAATTTTCTTGATTGTTATTGAAAAAGCTGCACAGGAACGAATGATACGTGCGAAGCGCTTAAAGTGCCAGGGTCAATATAAATGTCTAATTTGACACAAATGATGTTCAAGTCTTTGTAAGTTAAAGAATAAAGTTTTTTTTAATTAATTGAATTTTGTTTTTATTTGGTGAACAAAATTTTGCCTATTATTTTTACTAAAAAGTTTTTGAAATATCTATTCAGGATCAGTTTCAGATATAGACTAGACAATGATTGATATAGATTCAATATCAAATTCCAATGGAGGTAGACCGGTTCAGAAAGGATTTCCACTTCCTATGTTCTTTTTTTATTTATGGTTATTAAATTTTCCAAATTTTTTTAATTTAAGCCTTTATTTCATAATATTGTTTATATATATATAATTATACATATTTTTGTATTGCAGTGATTAGTGAACCAGTAAATGCTGCACTATATTTAAAATAAATTTATAAAAGTTTTCGCATACTGTTCAGAAAGATTTTAATTTGCTGAATTTTTTTTCTTTAATTCCATGAAAGAATGTTTTTTAGTGGATTGAAATATCCCTTTCTTTTTTTTGTGTCATACAAATATGAAGAGAAAAATAAAATTGAGTTTGTTAATTTATCTATTTAAAGCGATTTGAATGTAAACAATTGCTTTTTTAGCTATTTCTAAAAAATAGATCTGTATTTATGATGAAACATTACGAGTCAACGGCATTTATAGGCTTTCATGTAAGAAATATATATTGTTTCGTTAACTGATAATTTGTAAACAATATTTTCCCAATTTAATATTATTAACTAGAAGGTATGTCTGTTATATGACGGTATGCAAAATGTTGCAAAGCATTACCTCCCATCTGCCCTCCGGCAGCACTTTTTGATCTTACTATCCATGAACCTATACATATGTTAGTCATGCACATTTCTCAATTTATATTAGTATTTCCTATACTACTCCCTATCGAAACTTATATGCTATATCATTCCCTAACAAAACGCAAACCGATGGGAATGATCAAAGGAACTAAACTTATCTTTCCATGATATTGAATTTGCATAAATTAAGCATCATTTTCATTGATTTAGAGTAATTTTCTTTTTATCAATCTGGCGATGTTTTTATCAATTTGGTGACGGCAACATTAAAAAGTTGCCATGTTGGTAATATCCCGCCAAATTCTTCGGCAAATTTTTTGTCATAAGCTATAGATGGATAGACGGGTTATTTTTATAGTGAATTGCGATAACGCAACAAGATGTATTTTCATACACATTTGGCAGTATTGCGTTGATATAAACTTTTATATTGACTTTTAAATCGTATAATTAAGTCTTCGTAAAAACTGCAAGAAAATTTTTTATATTTTTGTATTATATACGTATAAGATACATATTTTACGAATTCCAGTTATATGAAAGTTTGAATTTCATTTATATTTCGGTTATATATTGATGTAAAAATCAAACTTTTTGACGTAATTGCCGTCGGTTGTTTTTAAATAATAAAATTATGAAATTTCAAATATAAATATTATTTACTGCGAAAATCTGCGTATATAGTGTTATACAAAAAGTATTTCATTGAAATTCACTGTAATTATTAATACTTTGTTTGCACTGATTAGAAGATTTTAACCCAGTGCTGGTGCTTCCTGGAAGAATTTGACATATGATTGGTGTTGACAGATAGCGATATTTTTGGTCTCGAACGCTGCTGCAACTTGTTTCGACAAACACATTTAGGAGACTGAAATGTTCGAGAGGAAATTTCTTGACATGAGTGTCCTGAAAGATATCACAGTCCGGCCTACTAGAGAAGCTCGTTGACTAGGATTCGAGAGTGAGACTCGTACGTGGATAATCATTCCAATTTTCTTTACATGTTGTTTCTGTACAAGTTACACAGTGGCGAAACCAATTTGAAAAAAAAAACCCGGATAAATACTTGAGATAAAAGGGCATGCAAATTCCATTCAACAGAAACGCCAAACTCGAACATACCAAAACAGCCTGAGTGGAGATTTTATATTAATGGTATTAATTTATGAGATATGATATAAAACATGTCATACAAAACATATACGCTCTCTTCCAATAAAGACAAAAATGTTGTCTGCAGCTTATAAAATAAGATATAAAATCAGTATCCAGTTTAGGTCTTATGTACAGTAGAAGATAAATAATTTTTACAACATCCATACATAGGTTAGATATTTTACCCATCTTTATTCCTCGGTGGCGAAAACCATAAAACATCCGTTACCAATCCTATTAAAATGTAAGATACTGTAATATTAAATATGCCATTTATATTTTTATTTCCATCTATACATCAGAGGTATAAACGGAGGCAATAGTGATTCGCGCAGTTTGAAGGTATATAACCTCCGCCATCGAATCGGATACTAAAATGAGTTTTCATCCAGTAAATATTTTAGATTTTCTCGTTTTGAAATAAAGATTAATGTGCACTGTCGAAGACATATTTTCAAGTTCCAGACGACAAACTGCCTAAAACAAAGTAAAGTCGCTTACAACTGAAAGAATTTAAAAAAGTGATAAAGTATGTTCGATTTTCTAATCTACAAAATTTGCGCGAGATGGGATAACTAAAAGAACAGAAAATATAATAAAACTTTCTATTTTATCTACAATACATAAGGAGTTGTAAAAATATTGCATAAATAAATATTTCTTGAGCGATAGGTTGTGACCCATGGTTCTTATATAAGAAATGCTTTAATTAAGGCAAACTATCATCGTATGCAAATTTTGATCAGGTGGCATCTTTTACTAAAAAAGAAGAAACTGTAACTTTTTATACCAGCCTTCTAGAAAAAAATTAAAGTATCCAAATATTTTCCACAGCCCAATTAGTCAAACTCAAAAAGTTCCATTATCATACGATCGAAATTACCGCAGATATTAATTAAAATTTTCGACGATTAATTGGACACTGTATAAAAATTTTGCTAAAGATAAGTACGCGTTTATGTTTTCGAATGGACATTTTATCTAATAAAATTCAATTTTGATGACCCTGAAATCCGTGTTTTTAGTGTTTTTGTTGTTGGGTCAAATTGATTTGCTCACGGTCAATTTTGCATGTTAGAGAACCATTTTTTTTCCAAGTGTTTTATGAGTAAAAAGGAATAATTTGCTAATTAAACCTTCCTTTCGTAGAAAGCTCGTACAAAATGTTAAATGTTGTGCTTTGTAACTAAAACGTGTCACGTGATCCAAACTCTTGTAAACTAAAAGCCAAACTTATTAGCAGCGTTTCTTTTCAATTGAAACCAAGGGTCTGCGATCAATCGTTTAAGAGATATTTAGACATAAAATATTTTTTAAACATCCTAAATAGAATATATAAGGAGAAAAATATAATAGGGTTCATGTTTGAAGATGTATATGTCTTAATAATTCCTGAATTACAAATCAGTCAATTATACCAATCAATCAACCACGAATCAACCATTTTGTCCATGTGCCAGTCCTTTATACACGATGATTTTTATTGAAATTCATTGAAAAAGTCGAACAACATTTAGTATAATACATTTTATATATTTGGTATAATATATATTTGCTGTAATATTTTAATCTATAAGTATCAGAGTGCCATGGTGAGAGGGTATCAAAGAAAGTTTCGGAATTTTTCAAACATTAAATTAAAATACATATTATGAAATAAATTATTTTATTTAAGCACAAATGACATAATTCATAGGATGGTAGCATGCTGTTCTTAACGATATTTCAAGATATTCTGAGTTTTAGATCTAAACAGAAAAAAATCATAAAATATGTTATCTAATATCAAATGGGAAGTACTTTTAAATTAAAGCATATGGATATCATTGTTTAGGAGATATCTCAAGTCATTCTCGGGATATTAAAAGTTTTACTTTTCACCAGTAAGCCTAATATCTTTGAAACAGTCAAGCGATTTCCATAAAAATTGGTAATATCATTTTCATTAGAACGAACACTAAGCTTATTAATTTTTAGTGCGACTGAATAATTTATATGCAGGGAAAGTGCTATGTTGTACGCATTAGATTAACTTTCTGGTATTTCCTTGGAAAAAGCAGGCATAGGAATTTAGGTGATTATAATTATTTTGAGGGAGTTTTGAGCTCTCTCTCCCTCAGGTCAAAAACAGTGTGTTCCTAACCGATGCCAAGAATCAACTGCCTATTGCATCTGTCACGAGCGCAGGTAGTTGTTCCTTAGTCCGTTAATAGGACACTGTTTCTGACTTAAAGAAGAGGGCTCAAATAGCCCTCAAAACAATTGCAATCACTTAATTTCTTGTGCTTGCTAGTATTAGAACGTTATATCCTCATAAGCAAAAGTTTTATTTGTGACATATCAGGTTGGTTTTATTCTATAAGACAGTGATTCCCAACCTGTTACGGTTCTCAACATCCTTATGAATATGCTTCCTGTACTTCTCTGATTTTTATGGGTGTTTGGTTTATAGTTCAATTAACTTCTGAGACTTCAATTAAATCAAGGGTTCTGGACTGGTCGGTTAGCGATTGTCAGTGTCGTGTGACTGTTTTTCTTCGATGAAATGTCAGAGGTGTAATACAGTTTTCTTTTTAAAACGCTTTTTGTTTTATTTGAAAAAGTATTTTTTCTTTTCTAAATCTCGTAGCTTTCTAGAGAATCTCATGGCACTCTTAGGTGTCGCGACACACTGGTTGGAAATCCCTAATTTAGGAGATTTGTCTGAACAGAAAATTTTGAAGTCTCAAATTCAGACATCCCTGATTTAGGACATTAGCCTGAACAATAAATTTTTAAGTCTTAAATTTAGACATCCTTGATTTAGGGCATTCGCTTGAATAGCAAATTTTCTAGTCTTAAATCCAGACTTATAAGCTTCAGAAATGCATTTCGATACATAGTCATTTTTAGTGTGCATTTTGAGTAATAGAGTATGAATAAAAGATAATACAAATTATACATATATCCAACAGAAGAAGAAATAGTGAAACAGCTTAAACGCAGATTGAATTCCAAATGAAGAATTTGGATTAATGGTTATAATTTATGACAACATAAAAAGGGTTGATGGAAAATAAGACACGTTTTCTTCCAATAAATTCAAAAGTATACTTTCCAAAGCTTGAGAAACAAGGTAAGATTTCAAGAATCAAGCGTAGATCTTTCGTAATGACATTGTAAAAAGAGAAATATTTTATTTTTATAAAACCCATGCACATGGATTCGGTATTGTATCGGGTTTTACTCCTGCTTGGTAAAAGTCGTAAAGCATCTATTTCCAATCGTATAAAATGATAAGATGATGCAATATTCAGTATGTTATTTATACTTTTATTTCCATGTACACATTCCAAAGGCATAAACAGAGCAAGTAGTGATTCGCAGTTTGAAGGTATAAAGAGCCGCCGCCGAATCGGATACTAAAATGCGTTTTCACCCCGTAAATATTTTAGTTTTCTCCGGCAATAAAATATAGAAGAATGCATGCTCTCAGACATATAGTAGCAAGAATTAATATGATACTACAAACAAAATATCACCGAATGTAGAAAGAAAAGAAGCTCTTAAAATTTTTTGAAGAGAAATGTGTAAAAAATGCGAAGTATTTTCTACTTTACTAAAATTTTTCTAGATATCAGAGAACAAGAAATATATGAAGGAGTTTTCATATAGTGACAAATGGTGTATGTTCTTTACATTTTTGACGGGATTATAAAGAATTTTTGTTCTTTTTGCATACTCACCACGTAAATATTTTAGTTTTCTCCGGCAATAAAATATAGAAGAATGCATGCTCTCAGACATATAGTAGCAAGAATTAATATGATACTACAAACAAAATATCACCGAATGTAGAAAGAAAAGAAGCTCTTAGAAATTTTTGAAGAGAAATGTATAAAAAATGAGAAGTATTTTCTACTTTACTAAAATTTTTCTAGATATCAGAGAACAAGAAATATATGAAGGAGTTTTCATATAGTGACAAATGGTGTATGTTCTTTACATTTTTGACGGGATTATAAAGAATTTTTGTTCTTTTTGCATACTCACCACGTAAATATTTTAGTTTTCTCCGGCAATAAAATATAGAAGAATGCATGCTCTCAGACATATAGTAGCAAGAATTAATATGATACTACAAACTAAATATCACCGAATGTAGAAAGAAAAGAAGCTCTTGAAAAATTTTGAAGAGAAATGTGCAAAAAATGCGAAGTATTTTCTACTTTACTAAAATTTTTCTAGATATCAGAGAACAAGAAATATATGAAGGAGCTTTCATATAGTGACAAATGGTGTATGTTCTTTACATTTTTGACGGGATTATTTAGAATTTTTGTTCTTTTTTGCATACTTATTTCGTATAGTCATACAATTTTATTTTGAAACTCTTGAAGTGACATTTCTATCACCGGGTATAGAAAAAATTAGTAAATTCCCCTACTCCTCTTGAAATGTGATACTGAATCTATATCAGTCAGTATATAAACTCTATCTATAACCAATCCCGAAAAATATATATTTCAAGGAAATTTTTTGAACTAAAAGTGAAAAAACCCAGATGTGAAAATATTCCGTGAACCCATCCTCCTCCGGAATTTAATATGAAATTAATATAAGTTATTATTTAAGCTCTATCCATTGTTAATTTTGAGAAATAAATACTTCAAGATTTTTTTAAGCTTTTTGGAAATCCTTATTGAATCTCCCATTCTCCTCCGGAATGTGATGCTAAATCTGTATCTGTCATCATCTAAGCTATATCTATAGCAGATTCCGAGAAATAGATATTTCAATGAAAGTGTGAATTTTTTAATCGGAAGTGACATCTCCAGAACATGAAGTGAAAATCATTAGTGAGTCCCTTTATTCCCGCTGAAATTTGATAGTGAATTGATATCAGCCATTATCTAAGCTCTATCTATAGTCAATCCTGAGAAATAAATGTTCTAAGGGAAATTTTTTAACCGGAAGTTCAAAAGAAACGTAAATTTAAAAATTCTTAATGAATCATCCTACCGTCTTTAGAATTTGATGCTCAATCTGCATCAATTATCATCTAAGTTCTAGCAATAACTTATTTTGTGAAATAGATGTTTCAAGTGAAGTTAAAAATTTTTAAACTGGAAATGGCAATTCTTAGTGGATCCTTTTAACCCCTTCGGAATTTTATGCCGAATAGATATCAGACATTATCCAAGCTCTATCTAAAGTCAATTCTGAGAAATAGATGTTTCAAGTAAAATGATAATTTTTGAATTGGAAATGGAAAAAGAACTGGAAGTGGAAACTCTACCTTCTCCAGAATTTGATGTCGAATTTTATTTGCTCACTCATTTTGGGAAGTACGTTTGAATTTCTTTTTTATTGCTCTTTTTCATCATCAAACCTAATTGAAATTTCCGAAATATTAGATCATTTTTCGTGAACTTGGAAACTGAGACGAATCGAATGAGACCAAAACGAAGACAACTACAGGTGGAAGTTCTCGATTACAGTGGAAGACACAACTACAGTAGAAGTTCTCGATAACTAAGCAAAATGTTTTTGAGGATTTTTATTATTCTTTTTCTCATCATCACCCTAATTCAAATATTTGAAATTACAGATATTTCTCTTTGTCTCAAATCCGAGACGGATCGAATGAGATCAAAATGAAGATTTTACCCATAGTGGAAGTGGTTGATAATTTTGATACATAACTCCCTCACTCATTTACTTAGTCAGTTCAGTGCTAATTATATATATACACTGTTCCCAACTGAAATCGCAACACCATGAAGAAATTGATGTATTCTTATGAAATTTACAGAATACAATTGTAACATGATGTGCAAATGATCAAAAAATATACCTGGACGATGAAAGCATGGAACTTTATTGACATTAGATCAATATGGAATTGGCCCACCGCGAGAGGCTATGCAGGATTGAATACGACGAGGCATCCCGTCAATGAGATGGTCAACGGTGTGCAGAGGGATGGCATTCCACACAGCATGCAATTGGGCTTGTAACTGAACATGGTTTGCTGGAATTGGGAGTTCTCTTAATCGGCGACCCATGATGTCCCAGATATGCTCAATTGGCGGCAAGGAGAATATGCAGGCCAGGAGAGGATATCAAAACCTTGAAGACTATTCATAGTTACCCGTGAAGTATGTGGCCTGGCATTATCCTGCTGAAAAAGCAATCCAGGCCTGGTTGACACATATGGCTGTACAACAGGTTTCACAATGTCAGAGACGTATCGTTGTGCCGTGATACTGCCAGAAACGTGGACCGAAGGTGTTCGTCTACCAAATGTTATACAACCCCAAACCATGGTACCATTTAGGGGGCTGTGTGGCGACTGATAGAAAAGCCTCCTGGTGGCGTTGTTGAAAGCGCCGCCATATGTGAGTATGGCCATCTGCATGCCAAAACAGAATCGCGATTCATCCGTGAACAGAATGTTTCCCTATTCTGTCGATCAATTGCGTCTCATTTGACACCAATGGAGGTGATGTAACCGGTGAAGACGTTGAAACGGTAGATGTCGAAAAGGTCGTATACCTCGGAGTCCTGCGTCATGCAAACGGTTTCGAATTGTTTGCGTTGAAACCACGTTACCTGTAGTGTGGAATAAATGTCGTTGTAACACGGTTGCTGTGGTAGAGAGAGAGAGAGCGAGAAAGAGAGAGAGAAAGCGAGAAAGAGAGAGAGAGAGGGGGGGGAGAGGGAGAGAGAGAGGCTGTTCCGCTGAACACATTATTACTATATATATTTCATCACATTGTATTTAAAGACGTTTTGCTTCGCAGAATTTTGTGTTTGACTGTTTTTTGGGACAATATTAATATTACAATTACTGTAATTTTTATTTTAGCGTTTTATTTAATTAAAATAATATATATATATATATATATATATATATATATATATATATATATATTTAAGTTATTAATAGAACACAGAATTTAAAGTAAAAGTACTAAGGCTGGTTAAAGTATATTGGTATCTTATTGTTTTATTCTTATTGACTAACTTAGGTCTAATTCAACGCTAAAGTGTTTTTAACTTTTATGTCAGTGTTTTCTTGTGCTTAAATTGAAAAGAACCTATTAATGGCAGATATATTTCATTGCTTTGACCTACTGACATATTTGACTCAGACATGGTCCAGAACCTAATTTGTAGCAATTCAGGGATATGACTCTATTAAAAAATGATATGGGGATTTGATATTATTATTACGATGTATCTATCCTATGACATCATGCATGTATTTGCAGGGAATATGCTTCCGATATTTTGAATAAACGCTTTTTTTAAACGCTTTATTAAATACATTGTTTACACATGAAAAACATAATTAGGAACATATTGGTCTGAACTCAAACCATCAGTTTTATATAATAAAATATTAATTTCTAATTATTAAAATAGTTTAATATAGACTATATTGTTTATGGAATGCTAGCAAATTTTTGACCATCAACTTAAATTTGCATGAACAATAAGTTAATTTAATACCTTGAAATAGTTTTTGATGTTGTCACCGAAGAAAAGTACCAAATATTAATGCATCACTCAATCCCCAAAACGTCCGATCTTGTACATTACTATTTTGCCATGAAATAAGTAAAATCATTGCATTGTGTAGCGAAGATCATGTGCTGCTCACATCATATTTTTGTTCTAGACTGAAAAGGGAAAAATGCCAGTTTACTATGTTTCTTTTCAAAATAATTTCGAGAGCTAACCCTCTCCGATAGCTCAAAATAAGATAGTTATATAAAAATATGGCGTCTAGAATCGGTGTAAGAGATGCTAAAACAAGTATATATTCCTCTGTTCTATGGTTAAAGTGCTGTCATAAAAGAATATGTGTCCAATGTTATCTGAACGAACAGAAAGTCTTAACTTCAGCGTTTTTAACAGGTTGCGAAAATGTTACGTTCATGTAGCAGATGTTATTCAACATTCTTTTACATTTACGTCGAGAAAATACATTTTATTTGTTACAACAAAATATATATGTTACGTATAATAGTACAGAGGGTGTTCCAAAAAGATTACCACGAATAAATAAATCTTGAACAATTGGTCGAGAACCACAGTTCCAATGCTTCAAATAAGATAGTCTTTCATACTGCGACAGTTTGGGACACTTGGCATGTTTTGGCCAAAAAATGAGTACAAAATTTAACGTTTTATGTTGGTTCTCAGAAAGAAAATTCCAGTTTTAAAATTATTTCCTATATGTTTAAAGATCTTTTGAAAAAATAAATCACCCGGTTCTCTAATATGCAAAATCAACCATGAAAAAATACTTTTTGATCCGATCAAAAGGAAATCAGAAAACATTTCAGGGATCGTACAAAAATTGAATTTTGTATAGAAATCTTTTATTCTAAAACTTACTTGCGTACCTGTCTTTAGTAATGTTTTATATAGTTTCCAATTTTCCGTTAAACGAAATTAATGATATTTCGGCGAATGTCGACCGTATGACAATGGAACGTTTTTTGTTTGAAGAATGGAAACTATTTTTTTATAATTGAAAATCTTTTCTAGGGTGCATATATAAAAGTTATGTTTTGCACTTTTTAATAAAAGGCATTTCATTATCAATATTTTGATATGATGTTAGTCTATTTTAATTAAAGCATTTCTAAAATTATAACAATGGGTCTACGACTAATCGTTTAAGATATATTTAATGATACCACCTTTTTAATATAGCCTGTATAACCCAACCATTAAATTGAATTGCTTTTCATACGCTAAAGTAGGGATGTCACAAAGTCAACAAAGAATCGATACAGAATAACCGATATGATCCGATACCGATATTGCTATTATAACGTATCACAAATTTATAATTGCTGTAAAATTACGTATAAAACTTATTTCAGCCATAATTAACTAGACACCTTTGCAAATATTAAAAGCGAAAATATTTATAATGCACATGTTATTACAAATTTCATACTCTTCTGAAAATCATAGTGTGAGATCAGGAGGCAACTTATGCAATTTTAATGTTTACGATAAAACAAAGCGCAGACTTTTAGGCACCGTTTTATGACAGTCTTGTTCCGGAAAGTCATGACCCCAATAATTACACCTGACACAATTGCAGGTGTGGTTGGGGCAAAGATATCCTAGAGCCAAGACTTCATTAGAAACTGAAAAGCCAATGATGCGAAGGTTCGGCATCGCACTGAGGAGCATCCAATGAGAGCAAGAAGGGCGTATCTGAACCTCAGGCAAAATGATGTGGCGACAAGGAGAAAAAGTCAACGAATAGAATTAAATGATTA
This sequence comes from Amaurobius ferox, assembly GCA_951213105.1. NCBI lineage: Eukaryota > Metazoa > Arthropoda > Arachnida > Araneae > Amaurobiidae > Amaurobius > Amaurobius ferox. Next base: position 100,861,326 of record OX578136.1, read on the forward strand.
TCCAAAAGTGATGAGAGAGAGTCGTGATTATACAGAATTAATAATTGAAAAGCGAGAGAGAGAGAGAGAGATCGTGATGTTTCGAGCAGTGTTGTTAAGAGAGTAAGTCGTTATTTTGAGTAATGAAAATGTTTCAGAAAATAAATCTAACTCCAAATGTTAGAAAAAGAAGCGGCAAAAATTTAAGTCATGCTGAGCAACAGATCTGAAATACAGAGGTATGTGCCAGTCTTCATATATATTAGGCCAATTTTCGATCTTTGGAATAAGATTTAAAAGACATGGTCTCACACGGTGTTTTTCACCTCCTGAAGTGTTAAATCACCACACATAGTAAAATAATGACCTTGAAATAATTAATAATTTTCATTAATCTGAGCAGAGTGAAAAAAATTTTCTGAAGGGAATAGGAAAAATTGTATAAAATAAGAAAAAAATTCGGATTATAATCATGAGCAGAGAAATACACAAATAAAAAAAATCTTACCATAAATCAAAACATTTCGATTGATCGTATTTATAATAAGACGCTTTTGTGCATTGCTAGTTATATCCATCCTGGCGAATTGTAGTAAACATCAATTAATAATTTTCTCTACACTTTTGACAGAAATCATTTGCAGCGGAAAACATTTTCACAGCAACCTTTCAGAAAATTATCGTCTGCCGCGTAGTTACGCAATAGTTCAATGAAATGATCGCAATTGCTGAGGAAGCAGAAAACGGAAAAGTAAAGCCATGTATGCGTCAACTTATGAATAAACCGAAAGCAAACCCGTCGCGAATAGGGCCGCCGACAGGTAGGGGCAAATGAATGCTTTGCATACGGGCCCGGGAGGCTTGGAGCCCTGGGTCAATAACTTCTAAAATATGGAATAGCAAAGGGGTGCATTTACTGCATAGGGGTCCGAAATTTTGCAGGCTGCACTGGTCGCGAGCCTCTGTCTCCAATCCAATCCCAATAAAATGTTGTAATAAGCAAATTACTAAACATACTGTAACAGACCGCGAGGTATGCTACACTATTAAAAAAAATCAGTTATTATACACTGAAGTATTTAAGGAATTTATTTAAAGAAAATAATCTTCTCCGGCGTGGATATGAACTACGAACCACCTATCTGCGAATTTGCCATTTTACCAGCCGACGCTGGATCACATGAGCTATCTAGAGATTACACTCTTACTAGTATCATAGGAGGGGTTATTCCCCCCCCACTCAGAGGGGTGCTAATGAAGTAACGAACATAAAAGTTTTCGCTCGAATTAAAAAAAATCTATCAAGTTCCAGACTTTTTGTTAACAAAGCCGAATATAAAGTTTTGTGAGAATTCATTAATATTTGTAGCAGCTGTCGTATACACAAGATATAAACCACAGACAGAGACAGGCATCATGCGAAAAATAGTCAAAACTGTTTCAGAAAGGTCATTAAACCTATATTGGTATCAAAATCTCGAAATCGAATTATTTTGTGACAACAATACCTATATTTTGTATGAGAAGGTAAAATTAACTAGGGAATAAATTTTATAATGAGGTAAAAAATATATTAACCCCCATTTAACCTCCTTGATCCTAACATTAATTACCACAAACGTAAAATGGAATCGTTAACCGCAGACATCATAATCGCCAACTCGCTCAAGCTCTGATTTGTTTTGATCACGACATCAAATTTTTACAACATTTTAGCCCAAATCGACACCAAACGAAGAATAATTGAACGCAATTTTTTTTAAAGAAAAAGGAACTTGCAATGTATCGGGCAGATGGGGGAGCGCATAATTCATGATCTTTCCATTTCTCTAATAGCATAGGAATATTCTTTATTGTGTGAATTCCAATTTGCATTCCACTAATAATTTATTTCTGCAAAATTAACAGCTTAAATAAATATTATTTAATTCAATACGAGTCTTTCGCCATAGGAATGTATACAATGCGTTGGGAATTATTTTATACCAGCGCACCTGAATTATTGTTTGAAGTTTAACTCCTTCGCTTTACCTTCATGATATGAATATTTCTTTCATAAAAATGAAATCTCAAGGAATTGCAGCGAGTTTCGATAGAGTTAAATTTAAATAGAAAGTTATGTAATATCACTGACATTATCAGCACTAATAATAAACGGTGGGTAATTAGAGAAATATTTTGGTTAGGATTTAAAATGTCAGCCATATTAGCATAATTTTATAAGAAAATTATTATGGACAAGCAAAGCGACGTCCATTATCCATTCTTAACAAAACGAATTCAACATTTGTTAGATTTCGTTATATCTTTTACTTGAAAATTACGATAGGTAGGATGATGAAATTTTGCATACATACATGAAATTGCCCGCAGATGTGCAGAATCACAAATTCAATTATTAAAGCGAACTGTAACAGGGCGAAACGCCCATTTTTAAACCGCGCATGCTCACTACGTTTCCTACAAATAACCCTACAAATAATAATACTAATACTACAAATAATAATACAATTCCTATAAATAATAATACATAAACAACAACTTTTAAACACCTAGTTAAAGCGTGTGCTTTTGCATGTATTGTGTTTGAAATATGATCCTCTTGTATATTGAATACGTATTTGCGATTTAAATGTGTTACTTTGATGTCCTTGTTTTCCTGTATTCTAATTTGTTTAATTTAATATTCAAATTCTAAAAACTTATGTGCCCTTTTGCATTCGGATTCTCAAATATGGAAATTAATATTTTATACTTTTAATTTCATAATTATTTGGCAAATTAAATTTTAATTTGAAATACTTCGCAGCTCGCATACTTCATATACGTGAGCCCATTCGATGCCCGGCTTTTCTGCTAATAATGCGATTAATGCTAGAAAAAAATTGAAACAGAAAGACGGCTTTTTGCAGTAGAAAGCACATCCATCACATAAATCGCTAAACTTTCAGTTTAGGTTCTCTCTCTTACTCTCTCTCTCTGTCAACGACTCAATGGCGGCAAATGAGTCGTACTCTCACGGGTAATAAAGAAATAAATCTTTTACTTTCATGTTTTTTTTTTATTTTCCAGGTGCCGAAAACCAACGAGAAAATGAAAAGTTTCTAATACACACGCTAGGAAAGCGGTCGTTAGGAATGCGACCGGAGAAGAACGCATTAGGATTCCTTTCCAATGCTTTCCGACCTATGACTCTTTTTTCTGAAACGAAAGAAATAAAAAAGACTCAGGTTCTCGCCGAAATGGGAAATTTTCTTTTCGGAAATCGAGATTTTCGGGTTTATGCAACTTTACCAAGAAGAAAAAGGACTGGTTATAAATCTATTTCAGGTTCATATCCTGACCAAGGGGTGCTAAAGTATTTGCCGAGTGTGTGGGAGAAAAAAAAGTGAAAAGTAAGATGAGAAAGGCTAGATGGATTTGAAATAGAAGCGAAATGATCAGCTATGGTTTTTGAAGATTTTAGTCGCTGCAGTAGGTAGTTTCATCGTCTACGAAATGTGCCGTTTCGGTGGCTGGTTTTTGGCTCTACGTAATATTAAACGGAGTGTAAAAAGAGTTCTGAAACGTCGGCTTCATTTTTGTTTTAGGATATTCAGAAGGAAATATCTATTCACAAAGATCTTGAATTGAATGTTTAGTGAAACCAAATTCATGGGTCAAAAAGCAATATGTGACTCTTAAGGTTTGGTGTCTATATTTTCTTGAAAACAACAACCATAGCAAAATAAATAAATACAGTGTGATAAAAAAAGAATGAAAATGCTCACCTGATCATTATTCTTCACTACCCGTGGATCAGGATTTCGCGGTTATTACAGCTCACTTGGGACAGGCGATGAGAGATAGTCAGTGGGCATAAAGTTCTTTAAAGCAAGTATTTTAGAACTTTTCTGGTAAAAAAAAACTATTTTCGTCCCAGTAACGATGTAAAGCATTATTTTATCTGCACTCATTATTAGCAAAATTTTAAATGAGTGATAGTTGAAATGAATTTTAAATGAATGATGGAATTCGGAATGATACATTCTTGCTTTTATACAACGCAATATCATAGTAGTAATCTATGATATTGCGTTGATAGTAATCTTGCGTTGATAGTAGTTGATAGTAATCTTGAGTGCTTAGAATTTTGTTAACGGCGGGTATGTTTAAAAATAGCCTTGTATCGTTACTGAGAGCGAAGTAAATATACCTGCCAGAAAAACTGTACAAGCAGCTCATCGTCTGCCTTGTGCTGTCAAACGGCAATGACCTCAAAATTATTTTCAGCGGCTGATGAAGAATGATTTGAGCATTTACTTGGATTTATGAAATACCCTATTATAGGGTAGAAGTCGCTTCGGCGTAGAAACATTCATTAGAGCGTTTTTTTACTGCACTAACCGCCAGGTTCGTGAAATGTGCCGGGTTGGACAGGAGGTCAAACTTCTGCTGACAGGGGTTAAAAACGGTTTATTATAGAAATATGAAAACTATGTATATGTTGGGGTTATTTTAGGAGATTTTGAGGGTGTAGTATAGATTTATGCACTAAAATTGGCTTGCGATATGATATAATTGATATTTCCGGAAAACAAAATATAATGGTAGCTAAAATTGTTTAAAATATACAACAGCTTAACACTATAATGAAATGAACTGCTTACCAAAGTGCACAGAAGGAAATAAAGTAATCCAGACTTACCTAAAAAGAGAGGGAAATAGTTAGAAATGAAAAATATAATATTGAGAATGAAATAATCACAATAGTATTAAAAAATAGTTGTTAATTACGTTATGTAAAAAATTATTTCTTATCTGCAAAACTTAATTTCTTCTATATACATAGAGTAAAAATTATAAAATATGTCACACAAAAATTATATTTTGATATGAAATAGGTTTATAGACATTTTTACTAACACAGTACAACGTTCACTATCTACTTATGTATTATTCAACACATAAATAAATATTGAACATATTGAATATTTTTATCTCATAAAGCCTGTCTACAGGGGGCGTGGCGTTCTCAAATATAAGATCGTGTTTCCTTTGTGGATAACAGCAACTATGAGCTTCTTTCCCGCTTATAATATGCTCTTCAGCATGGAATAGTCCAAACCTGCATTGGCAGGAAGTAAGTATTCCACATTTGTGCCACAATTTTGGTAACTTCTATGGAGACTCATAAATTCTATCCTATCACGAAGTTGGTTTCGAACTGGTTTCAAATTTCTTAAAGATTGAAACCAGGATGAACGAGTCTTAAAACCTTGTTAATGCTCACTGAAGTGATCCACAGAATCCATAGATGTTATGTTCAATGATAGGGTGATTTTTACTTTCGGAGCGCCCTTTGAATGGATTTTGTGAACTTGGTTGTTGCAACTTGGTGCAGCGTGAGCTAAATTTTAATGATTCCAAGACTGCTGTGTGGTGGTGATATCAAATCTGTCGATTTCCTTAGGAGTTCGCAAAATTGTGGCACATGGCAAGTTTTCTTATTGCCATTGTGTGTATCGGCTATTTAATGCTGATGAACTTAGAGCAATCGCGGAACAAGTCCACGGATGCTGATCTCCAGAATGGGAGCGCGATACTAACTTAAAACTTTTGCTTACTATTTGGGTAGAATTATTTCTTTCTTCAGGTAATTTAATTTAGAAAATCTACTTGCCGTTAGTATTTATAAATATCTTGTTTTAATGTTTTTTACATTTCACTTTGTCTTCCAACGAGCCCGTTATGCTGAAATTTTGAACATATGAAACGATTTTCAGTTTTGCTTGACTCAAAAAACAGCCTTCAGACCTTTCATTTCCCAAAGTCGAAAAACTAGTAAGAAAATAGAATGTGCTAATACGTCAAGAAATCTGTCATTAAAAATGCGACAGAAGAACACAGAGTTTTTCCATCACTCTCCAAGTTAAAAAATCTGATGTGGGCAGCACATGACTTTCCCTGCAGACTTAAATTCATATTTTCTTTATTTCTTTAATAATTCATTAGATTGAGATTAATTGCACCAAATAACACTAAATTTGAATTTTTATTTCAATTTTTGTTTTTATTTGATAATTGGACATTTTCCCGACAGCGGCGTAGCAAAAATGCAAGAAGTCTCAAATATCTTGAGACCGGTTAGTCCTAAAGTATAATGGAATGTGTTATATTCTTTTCCTCGTAAAAAATTGCTTATAAAACAAGAATTTAATTGATACATTTCAGCATACGAGTCTTTTTTTTTTCTTAATTTTATTTCGTAAAAAAGGCAGGTTGTTATTTACCGAATCGCACCAAAATCGAATCAGCACCAGAGTGTCCCTCAAGTAACTTATCTACCAAACATTATGAAATTTGGTCAATTAGCATTTTAGCTAGGGTGGATAAATGAAATTTTTGCGGGCCATTTCGTAAAAAAAAGGCGGGTTCTTCTTTTCCGAATCGCACCAAATTCTAATCAGCACCAGACTATCCAACAAGTAACTTATCTACCAAATTTTGTGAAATTTGGTAAATTAGTGTTTTAGCTAGAGCGGATAAATGAAAGTTTTACTGGCCATTTCGCAAAAAAAGGCGGGTTCTGCTTTTGCGAATCGTACCAAAATCTAATCAGCACCACGGTCACATGCAAGTGACTTATCCATCAAATTTTATGAAATTCGGTTTATTAGTTTTTGAGTTAGAGTGGATACATACATTGCACAGACACATAGACAGACAGACACACACACAGACGTCACGCTAAAAATAGGTTTTTCGTATTCTAGAGGTCTCGAAACGTGTAGATCCGTCGAAAACTCGAGTTGCGATTTTCGACATGATTCCAATACTTTCCCTATAATTACCATGTATTGCAGGGAAAGTAAAAAGAATTCGTACTACGTTGAAATATGAACTTTTCTTTCATAGATCGTGTTTCAGGTTTATGGAACGTTCCCGCAAAGAAAAATAACTCGATATGAATCTATTTCGGGTTCAAATCCAGATCACAAGGTGCAAAAATATTGCTCGTATAAGAAGACTATTTTCTTACTGCCAGAAAATGTGAAAAAGTATGAAAGCTGTGACAGATTTAACATAGGAGGGGCTTATAGTTTTGGAAGAAGAAATTTCAGCTACGACTGTCGACAACTTTATCGTCTGCGGAATATAGCGGTTTCGGCTGCTGATTTTAACATCTCGTAACTTCATTGGATGGAAAACAGTTTTAAAACTTAGTTTCCTATTTTAACATTGAGATAAAAATATCTATATAGAAAGAGCGATAGGTATTAGGAGGTATTAAAATGTACTTATCCGTCAAAATGTCGAATTAAAATATTTTCGAGAAAAAGTACTTCTATACGATAGTATGAGAAATTAAAAATTAATTTCGATGTTACCAGCATATGACTTTCCCTACATTCATGTTTCTGGGCGCAATAAAATTAAATTGCCCTTGCTACTTTTTATGTTGTTTTATATAAGTAAACTTGAAGTAAAAAGTTTTGTGAAGTAAATTATTTAGGGAATTAACACTGTATTTTTGAAAGTACTATGGAAGTGAATTTTATTATTAAATTTGTGTCTTGATGATTTTATGTACAAGTTATAGATTAACAGCGAGCAGACAGCTGACTATTTAAGGCTTGTAACTGAGTACGATTTGTCGTGGAGGAACTGAATCTTATTATTGAAAAATGTTGAAAATTTTACTTATTGACAGAAATGTGAACAAAATAATAAGAAAGGGGTAAAAAATGTGCACAATATTGCTATAAACGTGAACATTAAAATAATAACAATATGAGTAAAATAAGATGTGGGAATAAAATAAGAGAATAATAATAAATCAGATATAAAAAACACTATAGACATTTTTATTGACAAAAACAATGTGGAAATAAATGGACAGGTATATAGCTAAGAATTGATTTTATATAGGATTGTATTTCTTCCAGCTCAGCTCAAACTGAAGATATCCAGCCCATGCAGTGGTCTGCCAACTCTCCTGATCTGAATCCAATACAGCATGTGTGGGGTATGCTCGGGAGACATTTTGAAGCCCTCCGCTACCCACCAAGCTCCGTTCCGGGAATGAAAACTGCTCCCCATGAGGCTTGGAACTCTTTGAACGCACAACTCATTCAAACCTTCATTGAAAGTATGGGAAATAGTTCTGCAGCATGCGTGGCTACCCGAGGTTTTCACACACCGTATTAAACTGCAGTATCACACTGTTTTACTAATTCTGTTTCACTGAGGTTGATATTCGTATTGTGACCCTTTTTCTTTCAACCCTTTTCTTTGGATAATAAAAGTCGTTATGCATTGTTTTCTTCTGCATTGTTTGTTTGCATTATTTTCTTCTTCTATAACCCTATTACACCCGCATACCGCGTTTCCTTCCATTCCGATGTAGATATCCTGAAATTTTCACACAAACAGCAACTATGCCTAACTTTTGGACATGAGTGTACACTGGCTTCCAAAAGTTAAGTAGGGACGGTAAAATCAACAAAAATGGAAAAGTAAAGCTTTGGTTAACACAAAATTGTATATGAAGTTAGCAAATGTGTTTATGCATTAAAGAAAACAAGAATTATGTACAAAGATGAAAAAAAAATTTACTTTTCTTAAGTTATATGATGACGTCACATTTGAGTCATTAGCAAAATGATGTTTAAAGACAAACAAACCAAACAAAACTTACATTAATATGATATGTGACACCCCAGGACCTTTACACAAACTTTACAACGATTTTCCATGCTTTCAATGAGGTGATCAACCATATTAGATGCGAGAAAAGGCCATTCCTCCAAAAGGTCAGTTTTCAACTCTCTGAGACTGGCTGGAGGAGGTAAACCTGCAGAGACAGCACGCCCGAGGGCATCCCAAAGGCTTTCAATAGGATTAAGATCGGGGAAAACGCTCGCCACTCCATACGAGAAATGATCCCACTTTCCAGGTATTCGTCAACGATGTTAGTTCGATGTGAACGGGCATTATCGTCCATAAGGAGGAAATCAGGACCAACTGCTGCAGTGTAGAATCTCGCAATGGGGTCTAGGACTTCATCCCGATACCACGCAGCCGTCGCAGAACCGCCTTTAAAGATGTGCAGCTCTGTGCGATATCCCATTGAAATTCCAGCCCATACCATGACGCTTCCATTTCTGAATGCATGATTTTCGATGACGTCCTTGGCCTGATTGCGTGTGCCTCGTTCCCTCCAGACCCTTACACGCTTATCATCTGATTCCAGGGCAAGTGTAGACACGTCCGTGAACAGGATGTTGCACCAATCTGAGACAGTCCAATTGACATGTTGACGACACCACTTTAATTTTGCCCCTCTGGCTTGGATGGTTATTGAAACACAAAAACGTGGTACTCGGGCGTACAATCCCTTTACGTGGAGCCTTCGGCGCACAGTACTGGCAGATATTGTCTTATCAAGTGCCACTGCAACCATGGATGTAACAGTTGTGGAGGTTGCTCGTCAATTTCGCTTGGCTAGTATAGCAATATACCGATCATCAGAGGGGGTGGTAACCCTTGGACGACCTGGTGCAGATCTCCGGATATCTGTTTGACTTGTTTGGAATTGTTTACATAATCGAGAAATTACCGAATGATCAACGCCAAAGAAATAGTGATATCTTTGATTGACTGTCCTGCTTCAATGTGTCAGACAGCACACCAGCATTCATTACCTGTCATTTGTCTTCTTTTATCCATAGAAACACGAATATCATCAAAATTAATCCTACAAAAGTCATATTATTATAAACACTTCAACACTTCGTATCAGCATTTAAATGCACCTCCTCAAACCCTTCAGAATGCTGGCGTCTCAACGACTGCCTAATTAGCATATATCCGGACAGTCAATTGTGATTAGCTGTAACATACGGAATTTGCATATTACCATCTACATCCGCAGCGATTTTAAGCCACTCAAATTCAAATACGCTTTGGAAAAATGAAAATTTGCATTGCGTGCTTAACTTTTGGAAGCCAGTGTATATACAGATGGCAGGAAATGTATATTTACGTAGATATACATTGCTAACAGGGAAAGTATATTTATGTAGTGAAATTTACTTTTCGATTTTGAAACCATAATACTTCGTATCATATAAGGAAAACTTTGAAAGGTTTGGTGCATAAAAACAATGCCAAAGTTATTGAATTGCCATCAATGCTCAGAATCAATAGAGGGAAATGGTTATGACTCCTAACTCATGATAATTCTACTGTATTTCAATTCCAATACATAATAAATTTGCTAATCATACCAATTCGTTTATTTCTGCTGTTAGTGATGTAAGACGTCTGTAAATGACATTACATAGAGGAAAGAAAGTAGTATTTTGATGGATCAGTTAAAAATATATGGTATTGAAGGTTATGTTGTCCTTTAAAAATTTAATACATTTTTATTAAATTAAAATAACATTAAAAGTTATTATTAAAGTTTGAAAGGAATTCTTAAAGTTTGGATTAGGATAAAGGATATATTTTAGGAATTTTGCCTTGTCCTTTGTGTTCTTATGTGCCTTTACAGTAGAAATAGGTACTTTAAAAATCATCCATTATAATGTATAGTAAAAGGGGATCGTAAAGTTGTTGACATCAAATATTAAAATTATATTACATAAAAATTGAATTAGTAGAATTTTCTTTGTATTTGGTGGTACTAATATATCCAATAAAATTATCAGATATATCGTATGGAGCTATTAAAACGTCAGACGATCATTTTCGGCGTCTATTTTTATCACTCGAAAAATATGATTTTTCCCAGAAGGAAATAATTTTTTCATTTTAGAGCAATATTTCTCTAGCCATTCTCATAAGAGTATCATTGAAGATTTGCAAGCGGTTTCTATTTAAGACAACTTATACCTAGTTAAAATGAAAGATCTGCCTTTTCTCGCTTTGTCTGCAACAGATTCAGTTTCTCGAAAATTTTTTCATCCTCGGAATTGTTGAATTGTTAGGAATTTTAGAACATAGGTATTTCTTCTGAAATCTTTCAATGGTTTCAATGACGCTCTCGTAAGATTGGCTAAAGAACTGTTTTGAAATAAAATTGATTTCACATTGAGAAAGCGTCATGTTCTTCGATTGTTGAAGAATAGGCCTGAAATAATCGTCTGACATATTAAAAACAGTAGACGATAATTCGGATATATTTTAAGCGTATATTAATGACACTTAACTGAAAACAATTCTACTGTTTCATTTTCTTGGGACACTGTATGATTTTAAAATGTGATGTGGGCGACTTTTTGATCACTATGCAACTATGCAGTTTAAGAAAATTAAGGGGGTGCACGCCCATGATTATACTAAAATCTCATGATTATAATGGAATATTTTCTCTAATATCTTCTTTATCATCATTATAATGGAAGCCATAAAATAGAAATATTGCGGGCTAACTTGTGTTAAAATAGAATTTCACCTATGCGCGGATACCTGTCTGACCCGATTATTGGACCAGATCGCTCAATTTATATCTTCCTTAAACCTTATACCTAAGTTTACCCATGCCCTTTTCATCTGTGTGCATGCATAGGAAATTAGCAGCCAGTTTCTTTAGGTCTGTGTAGACAAACTGGGCAAAACGGAACCTCATTAATGTTTTGATTGCCTTTGCCCCGTGTATTAACCTACTCTTTGTGACTGGGGCATTTCGAAGCGGAGACGATTTCTAGCACGAATATGTAAACCGTTGGACTTGTGCCAAGACAGGGAGTAGTCTGATCTGACAACGGGGATATCCTCTCCTGTGTGAAGAGGGCATTCCGATATTTGAATTTTCAAAGGAAAGAATGCGCACCTGGTGATAAAGGAAGAACATTTCAGGAATTTTGCATTACCTTTCGTGTTCTTGCAAGTGCATATAGGATTTTTGATGAGCTTGAAATAAGAGGTTAGCCTAGTTTACATTAGTAAACTGGATATTAACTACTGGTAGAATAAACTGGGTAGTAACTAAGTTAAGTACCTTGATTACTTTTAAAGCCTCGTTTACATGGTTAGAGTGTACAGGCAAATGTAGTAGCGTTAGAACCTAGCCTCCCTATCTGACTGCATATTTGTGGTGATAGTGACACTCAGTGCTGTTTTTATAAGAGGGCAGTACCACAACTAGCTGACTCAGTGTGTTGCCATCCGTCTGCTGCCATAGTCTGCTAAACATGAACTTAAGGCGTAAATGTGTTGCCATCCGTCTGCTGCCATAGTCTGCTAAACATGAACAGAAGGCGTAAATGTGTTGCCATCCGTCTGCTGCCATAGTCTGCTAAACATGAACTTAAGGCGTAAATGTATTGCCAGAACATTTCCAAATTTGTTGCTGTAGTGAGGCATTTATATATATATATATATATATATATATATATATATATATATAAATAAAAATTGAAAGATTTTAATCGCAAACTATGCATAAACTACAGTATGTGCAAAAAAAAAACCATCTCTAGCATATCTGTTACAAATGAGTAACTATAGACCAAGGCTAAGGATAAAGATAGAAGGTAACATATCACTACAATGGAAAGGGGGATGAGAAGAATATTAGGATACAAAAATCACAATTAAAAAGTATATATGAAAATAAGTAAAAATGAAAAAGAAAACACGGCAAAAATGAGAAAAGGCAAAAATAATTAGCTCAAGATAAAATATTAAGACACAGAGAACAATCAATTGAAACAACACAAAAAATGGCGGTTAGTTCGAAATAGCATTCTCATCAGGACAGCCATACAATTCGAATTAAAACCGATAGAATAGCCAGTTTCTGACAATGGCGATAGTATTTAACTATACACACAATTGGAACTGTCTACTGGCTAATGGAAGGAGAAAAATAAATCAATTGAGTTACAAATCAGAAAAATAAATAATATCTCCTCGAACAGAAATATTAACTCACAAGCATTGCTACGACGTGTAGATGGAACAAGCGACTGAGCATTTCACTTCACTTCGTCAATGCGAGTGGGCACCGGAATGAATACATTTGAACGATACATAATATGTATGGAGACTTTCAAAAATAGTAATCAGTATAGGACACAGGGCAAGTGGAAAATAGTCATTCGAATATAGTAACCAGTGTTAGACTCAGGCCAAATGGTAAGTTAGGTGATAGGAATGGGTGAATTCTCAAAAATGAGTTATCCAATCAAAGATAAATAATGCATGTGTAAAATTATTACGTGGTATATTTGAAATTATTAATAATATTATTTACAAATACTTCCGGATATTGGTAATTTTGACAAATGCGTTTAAGATTATGGATGTGGAGAAAGTGAAACCGAGGATCAGAAAGTCGATGTATTCGAAATAGCTGGTTTAAAATGATGTTTCTAAACAATTGAATAGAATTACAAGATTGATATGATAGCAGCTTTATGATAGTGAAGTTGTAAGAATCTTTTTTATCATATAGATTGGTGATTACATGATTATTGAGAGTATCTAAATTTAGGTCTAAAAAATTTACAGTTTGACTAACGCTAGGCTCATTAGGAATTAATTTTAGGTTAGATGGGTAAAAATCAATATTAATGGGATGGGAATCATCAATGATAATACAAATTAAGTCGTCAACATATCTATATATAATATATAAATTAGAGCTAAAATGACATTCATAATAATAAAGATATAAGTTAGCGAGAATACTACTACTACAGCCACCTTGTGGTACACCAGATGTTTGTAAATAAATGTTATCACCTTGGATAATATAATTGTTGTATAACACAAAGTGCAAGAGCATAGGAAAGTTTTTGACATTAAATGCAACAAGATTGGAAGATATATAGTCATGATAAAGAGAGATAATAACTTTATATAAATCTTTAATAATAATATTATTAAATAGGTAATCAAAGATCTTAAAATCTTAAAATCAAAGGTTTGGAAACCAAGAATGTGTGGAAGCTTCCTAAGGTGATTAACTAAATCAAAACTATTGTTCAAAATGAAATATCCTGAATTCCTAAATTTAAGAGATTCATTAATTCTATTTAAACAGTTAAGCAAGAACTTACTAGCTGTAGTGGTAAAGGTATTATGTCCACAAGTGACCGTTCTAAAACTGAGAGGTGATTTGTATATATATATATATATATATATATATATATATATATACAATATATATATATATATATATATGCGGAGTCGCTTATGCCTTACAGCAATGTATTTACAACAATTGTACAGCTGTAGTAAAACGAGAATCACGCCCTCGTTATTTTTGCACCGTTTATAGTAGAGACAATTTAAATATACTATTCAATAAGGAATAACATTTTCTACAAATGCATATATTTCCATGAGAAGATTGCCTTCATATCTGAATGCCTAACTTGTAAACACTTGACTAGTAAGTGGTAGAGCGCATTACCTAGCGAAAAAAGTTCTGGTATGAAAGGAGGGCTTTATGGGATATAATTACTTTCTAAAAGCTAACTAGCACTCATTAATTAAAACTCGTACTCTGTAAACTACTTTCGCGACTGTTTACACGAATATGTTAATATATTTTTCTAATTGTTCTGTTACAATTCCCCCGCACTCTACCAATAGTAATAAGGCTTCAAGTATGCATATTCGTTGTGGCTTAGTATTTTTTTTTTCAACTTCTGGTTCTGGTAATATGATTCCTCTTGTATGGAAAACTAACGAGTAAAGAAAATTCAATTCGGCCTTTCAGGACTTTCATAAACTTTTAGTAACAGTCATGTTATTCTTGCTCTGAACACAATCTTGATTTAAAATGACTCTGCAAATAAAACATAAGGGACAGTCATCATGGCGGAATGTATCTTATAAAGCTTGACTTATAAAACTATCTTAATAAAAGAAGAATGACGGTCTACTGTCAACAAAATATCCGACATCAATGCCATTTAACAGCGTTCATTATTGTGAATGGCCAACATTGTGTAAAAAAGTGACAGCGCCATAATCGTCAACAAAATATCGGACATATCGTCTTTACGACAGCATTGCTAAATATAAACTTACTACCAACCACTGAAACCGTAAAGAAACACCACAAATTTCTGCATCGCATTTTAACTTTATACAAAGTTTATCGAATTCCCTACATTAGTGGGCGCATGCAAGGGAAATTACCATCCCACTTTTGAAAAAAGTGTGTGTAGCCTAAGTACGTAGAACGGAACATCATTAGTATTATGATTGGCTCTGACCTGTATATTCTCTCTTGGTGACCGGGGTCTTTCGGCGCGGAGTCTGGATTTCTGGCACGAATATGCGATCCTTTGGACTTGTGCCAGAGCAGGGAGTAGTTCTGACAACGGGGAAGCTCGTTTTTTATTGTGTGAAGAGGGGCATTCCTATGTTTGGGAATTTTCGAGCGCAATAACGCACCTTATGATAAGGGCTATAGATTTTTAGAATTTACGATTTTCGGTATGTAGAGTGAAATGTGTTTCTGGTTTCAGTTTTGTTTTTTATTTAAAATATACATTCGTGAAAGGTTTTATTTTTTAAATGTGAAGAAGAGAATGCATGATTCAAGTATTGAAAAATATTTCTTTCTGTTTTTCCAAATACCTCTAAGGGATGGATATTGAGTTAAAATGTATGTACTCTCTTTTGTGAGTTTTGCTTCTCTATCGATTGTAACAGCTTTGGATATAGTAGAAAACTTATTACTGGAGATATTCTGTGATGTTTATGATATTTACTTCATTTTTTTTTCTTCGATGTGTTAAAAATGTACACAATAATCTTTAGGGCGGAACTAAAATTTTGAATTTGAACGTTTGATGGATTTTTACGTTTTGAATACTGAATCACGCATAGGTAATTTTGTTAAGTCAGTGGACCAGATGACATATTTTTGAACCTATGCTTCTTTTATGCAAAATATTCACATATTTATAAACAATCTTATCTATTTAAGGAATACTCATATATAAACGTTTTTTAAAGGAAATTATCTATTTTAAGAAATATGTGAAGACAGCGACCAAATTTAAATATTTTACACTAATGTGATAATTTCACAGGATTTAACAATTAAATTGACAGTCCCTTACATTTTATTAAATCAGGGTTTTAAAATTAAATTTTTAAGCACAAAATGTTTTAAATTTTAATTTGTATTTCCATTTTGTTTCTTATGAAGCATATATCAAATAAATGTTACACATATTTCGCGTATATACTTTACGATAACTGAGCATAACACATCTCGGTTTAACGTACAAAATTCGTGGCCCTGCCCATTTTTACTGAATCGAACGGGCTCAGTATGAATTACTTTTATAGTAAAATAAATTATAAATGCCTAAATTTTAAGCATACATTTTGAATTAAAATTAATGAATAAATTAATAAATAGGAAATTTGAAAATAGTAAAAAATATCAAAGGTTCAAGGTTCGCAGGTTATAAAAATGAAATTTTGGGCCATGGGTTAACCATATATGCTCTACTAATATTACACAATGTCCGAAATGATGTGGGCCAGTGTGTGATTATATTAGGTATAATAATACGTACACAAATACGCACTAGGAGTAATCAGCTGTAAAGTAATTTTAAGCTATAGCAGTTTCACCTATAGCTTAAAACTACTTTCCATATTTATAAAAGAAATCAATGTGTAGACAATAATTCATTTTAATGCTATTGGATGGTTGTTGGCGTGATTTAAATAGTCAGTAAAATAATTAAATATGAAAATACGTTGTTATAAGACTCGAAATACTTTAAACGAAAGTTGAATATTTCCAAATCGTGAAAATCAATATGAGTTCAACAAATAATAAAAACAAATATACCCAAATTATTTATTACCCAGAATACTTATTTATGTAGCACGATTGAAAATGCTAGAACTCGCGTTTTCTATGGGCCATGTCGATTTTTTTTATTTTAAAACTTTGAAAATTTTATAAATAGTTTAGCATTTGAAAATAAATATTTCATTAGAAAATACCATATAAAAGTTGAAAAAAGGTATCAACAATAAAGAGCTTATTTCGTCAGGATAAATAAGACAAAGTGCTAATACCAACAAAACCAAGATCAAAATTGCTTCAGATTCATTTTGAAAGCAGTTAGAGGTAATATTTTATATTGTTTGCCGTTGATGGCGCCATGTCTTACTGAATTGATTTTTTTGTAATGTAATATATATGATCAGATTGTAAGCTTAACATACATTGCGTAAAATTCAGCTATTAGATAGATTTTTTATATTAATTGCATCTAGGAACTAAGTGCAGAATCAAAACTAATTTAGTATTTTTATTTTTATATTTTGGTGTCTTAAATAATTTAAAACAAATTTAAATGACTAACATATCAAAATACAAAATTATTTCGATTTCTTTCCTTAGTTCCAAGAATATAATTTATTTCAGAAAACTGTGTCACAGCTGATTTTTACAAAGTATGTTAAGCTTACAATGTGATATCACAGCATGTAAAGTAAATTCAGTGACAAGTGAGGCCTCAACAATAAATAATAATTAAAAGAAATAATAAAATATCCACATGATACATATGTATCTATTTGTTTAGAAAAATAGTTGTAATGATTATTTTTTGCTAATCGTTACAAGTTGTAAGCTTGTCAGTCTTTTATATCCATATATCCAAAAAACCAAAGAAAAATATCATTGTTGTACTTAATTTTTCTTAGGATTTTACGTATACTAGTGATATTAATTATAATAATTAGGTCATTAGTAAATTGGGAAAACCTAAAAGAGTAGAATATATGGACTTTTTAAAAAAACTTTAGATGTTTTAAATGACGAGTTAATGCACGATTTTTAAGTCAAGTCACATTTACATGTTTAATACATTTATAATAAAACATTGAAAATAAAATGCTGGATTTAAAAAATAATCAGTATTAAAAACATTAATTTAACTTAAATAACACAATCATTCATAAAACACTGTCGGCTTTCTGAAATGAAAAAGCACCATTATCAAAAATATTTTTAATTAAGAATAATCTTTAAGCACGCCCCTAAAGTAGTCAAAACGAAATAAATTGCCATCGTTTATTAACGTTTCCCTCTTAGAGCCCATGAAAGTATTGTGGTTAATAAAATGCCAATTTTAAAAGTTGAATAGATGAAAAGAGTGGAAAAAGATGTATGAAATTACATAATAATAATTTTGGTGAAATATATAAGTTTGTTAATTTAAGACTCTATTTGAAATAGCATATATAATTTTAAAAGCTCAATCTAGGGTAATATATTTAAAGAATAAAGTTACATATAGTTACATACTTCGTCCATTTTGTAACTTAGCGTACACCCTTATCAATAAAGTAAATATTAATAAGAAAAATAGCATCAAAACTATGAAATCTCAAAACAAACTACCCCAATTAAAAATACACACACTGTGTTGTGCATTTATTCACACGTATGTAGTACATACTAATGTAAACTAATATATTAATGTAAACTAAATAAAAGATAAGGAACACACAAGCAATGAAACCATAAACAGTTACTTTCCACAATTACACCTTTTCAAGCTTTATAATGCCACATGGTTAACGTAATGTTCAATTTTATTTCCTCAATCAAGAAAAAGAACATAATAAAAATGAAACTGTAAACAGTTATTTTTTGGAATTACACATTTTCAAGCTTTATAATGCCATATGGTTAACATAATGTTCAATTTTATTTGCTCAATCAAGAAAAAGAACATAATAACAATGAAATCACAAAGTGGTCTTTCGTGCAATTGCAGCGCTTCATAATGCAGTATTATTGAAATAACGCAGAATTTTATGTTGAATTGATGACAAGAACACGAATAGGAGGATTTTAGAACTATTATGAAAAGCGCAGTTATCTTTTATGCATTTTTATGATTATTGAATTACAATTGTACTATTACAGTTTTCTTCAAAAATTTTCACGATTCACGTCTAATAATTTATTCGAGTTACCGATGTTTATTGAATGGGAAAGAACATAGCAGGTAAGTTTAATCTGTCAGGACTAGTAAGAATAGCTCATATAGAGACCATAAAAATATTTCATATAAGAAAATAATCTAATAATAATAATAATTGAAAATAAAAATGTTTATTTAAATATCTAAAACAAAAAGCAAATAACATATTTTATGAGTGTCATCGTTCGTTTCGCAACTGTCTCCACTCACAAGAAGGTAATTTTAGTTTCCATTGCGTTTGGATATTTTTCGGCAATACGAAATTTTACGAAACTGGCACAGCTGAGCAAAATTAAATGTAAGACGTACAAATTATAAAATTAAAGAAAATATATAGTTAATGGGTTATGAACGGATGGGTCTTTAAAAGCTAGTGTCAAGGGTTTATTAAGGTTCTAAAATGATTCTGGGCGGACAACTTATCAGAGCAGGGGGGGGGGAATCATATGTGGTTCTACTGTTAAATAAAAGCTCAGTTATGCAGAGAATCGAATGAGATTTAGAAGGTAAAAAATTTAATGGTGAATTCAGAAATGGAATTGAATGTAAAATAATTGCAGTACAAGATGGTTATAATGAGCAACTCGGCAACCACTGATGTTTTTGTTAAATTTGGACGATTCGATTAATTCGATCTTATCAAAACTGTTTATAAAGAAATTTTAAATAACGTAATTACACGCAAATTGGTAAACAGTGTAGTACAAAGCTGTTTCCAGGATTGAATCCCCTTCATCAGTGCAAGACAAACTAACAATCCTGAATTCAAAATAGTCAATGGAATCAGGTTTTCATGACTTCAGGTTTGATGGTCTGTCTTGCGCTGAAAAAGGGAATCCAACGTATCTTGGACACATCAATATTCTGTATTGTTCATTAATTTGTGCTTAATTACGTTATTTGACGTTTATTTGATCTTTTTACAAAGTGTTTTTATTTGTTTAAAACTATATATTTTGGGAAAAGGTAAATAAGAGCGTTTTTACGAGATATGAGGGTTATAACCTTCATAGCATACACACAATATATGATTGCCAAAGCCTTCATGCACAACCTAGAACTATTTATATACTCCACCAGAATAAAATGTGATTCAGATTAATTGTTTATGTATCATATTCTAGGAATTCCTATATATTTCACTTGGAGTATATTTGTTCCCTTATGAACATGAATTCCACTCCCTTATAACGAGAAATAAATGTATATATAAATTTTAAGTGTTATCATAAGTCATTCTCGAAACATTGGAAGTTATACTTTTCCTCATAAATGCTATATCTCCAGAACTAATTCAGAAAATTCGATTAAATTTCGTACGGTTATTCCAATAACTGGATATTAAAGGCCTAGTGGTTTTTAGAGATATCAAATAAAAAAATGTTTTCAAAAATCATTAAAATAATATAAACAATTTGTCCAGTAAGAGAAATCTCCCCAAAGCTTAATTTTGCACTGAAACTTAGATTTAGATTAATATACAAATACACATTACATCACAATTGAAACTTAAAAAATACGCAATACCTCCACCACAGATGAAATGGCTGGTAATTCCAAAAATAGAGAATTCCAGCTCATAGTGAAGAGGGCTTGGTTGGGCGAGACCACACAGTTCACAAGTGCTCACTGTTACAGACGACATTGCGGATATTGGGAGTAGGCAGGGGTGATGACCAATATATTTTCCACCGTCTAACTATCGGTGTCAGATCCCGCCAAAAGGTGCTTTTATGCGTCCAGATCCTGGCTACTCGCTGGCGATTCGAAATGTCACTAAGGGCCGGGTAGCCTGCTGTCTAAGAGCCCGTGTGGTGACAAAAGAACCAAAGCGACTTCCGCGGCTGACCGATTATGGTTGTGACACCCGTCTGGATCAACTCCAGTTCGTCTGTGGGATGATGCTCTAGTACGTTATTTACCTGTTTCAGATAGTCGAGCTCTACGATAGTAGATGTGCTCCAACTTCTAGTGCCTCAGATTCTGTTTCCTACGATAGGTTCTTATAACTATAGTTGCAGAAATAGCAAGGATGCAGGTTTTCCGATTACCGTAGACTGCAAAAGTTGGGAGCTGTCCGATCCGCAGTCAGGGCGAGTCATGAAAAATGAGACCCTCTCTCTGTCTCGAAAAGGAATGGAATATCATTTTACATTTTAAAGTCCAGTCTCTTCAGATTTTGAAGAGGAAGGAACCTAAATGGGGTTCAAGTCACCTCGTCTGCTCATTCGTTATTTCAATTTTGCGTGAGGAATTGGTTGTTCGAATTCCGGCCAAATTGTTGGGTTGAGTAGTGACGCTCATTTTCCATTCGTCCCAATAGAAATTGATGACCTGCGGGTCTTCCAACTACCGGGAGGTCTGGTCCGGGTCCCGGTGTGAGCTAACACTGGACATGGGCTATATGTTACGCCATCTCTTTTCATAAAATTTACAACTTCTATCTTGAACCATTCAATCCATAGCGCCGAACTGTCCCATCTTGTCGGTGAGGAAGCATCGTGCAGCAATTACTTACCGTTAATATAGCCTACACTTGAGTAATTACTATCCCCATTTCATTGCTGAGGCTAACCCGGGGTATGGACAGTATTTGAATTATGTGCAAATATATGTTATGCTTCATAACAGCACTCAGTCTTACAAAATGGATTTCAAAGATGAAATCTAAATTGCAATTCTATCAAGAGTTATGAGCAATATATATTTTAACGTAACATTTTAATATTGCTCATAGTTTTACCCATAGGTGGAAAAAATGAAGATAATCCAATAAAAGAAAATCAGTATAAATCGTCGTTCTTAATTGAAATGCAATAATTTGCAAGAAATAATTTAAAGAGATAGCGTCGATACTTCCCCCGATGATACAATAGTTTAACTAAGAGTGATTGCATTCACTTTGTCAATTATTATTTGACTGAAAACATTTCTATGACACAGGATAACAGCCAAAATGTCTCTAAAACAAAAGTAGCTATTTTTTGTATAACTTAGGATATGCTGAACACGAATATGAATTTGTAAATAGCGGATTAGCTCTAGTTTTCAAGATGCAGAGGTTGGGAGTTCCGTGGGAATGGATTGCTTACAGTGATTGCAGAAATTAACTGTTATTTCCATATTTAGCAGACAAAACAACATAACTTGGTTTAATCTCAGAGATACACAACAAAAAGTCTAAATTTGTCTAGCCTAATCCTTTACATGATGAGAAATTGAATTATTCAACGTTTAAGACGTTCATAGTACCATTTCTCATGGAGAAACAGGATAATTCTTACATATAGTATAGTCAATGCGAAAATCTCATAGTTTGAAAAAGCTATGGTATTAAGTGCGTATATTAACTCAAATCAGCCAAATGTATCCAACTCATCGGAGTCACTAGGCTGTTGCCCTCTTAAAACTTTTAAAGAATTTTCTTTCAAGTTTGAAAAATATTCGTAAAAGAATAACTTGTGAACGAAACGTCATAAAAAATCATAAGGTACATAAATGTATGAGAAAGTCTAGTGGCTACTCAAATTTCAGAAATTTTTCTGAAAGGGCTTTTTAAAAAAAATTTAACGCTTTTCACAGGTATCCTCAAATCAAAGCGCACACAAAGAAATGTTGTTCATCTTTTGATTGTCCGTCATCTAGTTTCTGCGAGACTAAACCATTATAGTCCAGCAGACACAAATTTTGGCACAGAAACGCAAGGGTGTTGGCCGAAGGCCAAGAAAAGCGTTAGATTCGATTCCTCTATTTTTCAGAAAGGTAGAGGACGAGCTGCAGCAAACGAAATATCGAATGGAAAACTTCACTTTTTTCCATAAAAGAAAAAAAAAAACTTTTTAATGGAATGCTTTCAAAATGCATTGATTTTGTTGACGTAGCCCCATTTTATTTCAAATTCATATAAACTTAAAACTGGACTATAATATTTTGATGTTTAGACAGAAAAGTTAAATCATGTATGTATTCTAAAAATAAAATGATTTTTGTTTTTGTTTTCAAAGTGGTATATGAAAGAGTCATAAATGTTTCTTCTGAAAAAGCTGTGACGTCAATTGAAAATTTTTGAACTTTTCTCAACTAAGTGAAAACATATATGTAGAAGGAAGAGCCTCATAAGATAGATAGCTATTTATATAGTATATATAATTTGGTAAGATAGCTATTTATATCTGCCCGCAAAAATATTCCATGAATACGCATTATACTTATGTGAAATTATAATTTTAACACCTTTTTGCTTTTCTACAATATATAGTATATATAAACTATTATGATGGTGTCTAAATTCGACTCTCAGATTTTGATAGATTTACACATTTTGAATAACCTTGAGGACAAACTAGCCATTTATTCAATGTTACTTCTGTTGTTGAAACCCAGACCGTCCGACCTACCAGAAAGGTGTGAAAGCCCCAGGCCGTCCGGCTCGTCCAGAGGCCGTCCGGCTCGTCCAAAATTTGAAGAGTGCAACAATTCCAATTTTTAACACAATGACTGTGTGATATCTTTGCATTCTAATAAAATAAATTGAATTAAAAAAAATATATTTATTTATAACTTTCTCCCTGTCCAACTCCTCAGAGAAACAATAGGTCTCTTTATCAATTATCAATATTCATGCCAAATTACCTATTTTATTTAATCTCAAATGTTCGAAAGATATCATGGCTACAGATAAACAGACTTGAACGAACAGAGACACAGAAGTAACATTGGGCGCGGTAGCCCAGTGGTTAGCGCGCAGGAATTGCACTCGGTTGACCCGGGTTCGATTCCCGCCACTACCAAAACTGCCGCCGTGTTCACGCGGAGTACGGTCACGTTAAACATGTGGGTCCGTAAGTCCTTCCAAGAGGTTGGTGGTAGGGGAAGGGTCCCTGTGGATGCCTCCCCCACTGGATTTCGGTCTAAATTGGTTGGCACTTCCCGACCGTCCAAACAGTTACCCTACCAGAAAGGTGTAGGGTAACTGTTTGGACGGTCGGGAAGTGCCAACCAATTTAGACCGAAATCCAGTGGGGGAGGCATCCACAGGGACCCTTCCCCTACCACCAACCTCTTGGAAGGACTTACCCACATGTTTAACGTGACCGTACTCCGCGTGAACACGGCGGCAGTTTTGGTAGTGGCGGGAATCGAACCCGGGTCAACCGAGTGCAATTCCTGCGCGCTAACTACTGGGCTACCGCGCCCAATGTTACTTCTGTGTCTCTGTTCGTTCAAGTCTGTTTATCTGTAGCCATGATATCTTTCGAACATTTGAGATTAAATAAAATAGGTAATTTGGCATGAATATTGATAATTGATAAAGAGACCTATTGTTTCTCTGAGGAGTTGGACAGGGAGAAAGTTATAAATAAATATATTTTTTTTAATTCAATTTATTTTATTAGAATGCAAAGATATCACACAGTCATTGTGTTAAAAATTGGAATTGTTGGACTCTTCAAATTTTGGATACAATTATATACAGATGATAGACATATGAAATATCATAAACTTTTCATATTTCGATGAATTTTCTTCATATTTTTACATATGAAAGAAGTATTCTACATATCCCATTAAATGTTTGATTGAAATAATAAACGTTTGATTGAAAATTGATAATTTATCGATATTTACCATAGTGCCCAGATGAAAACTCTGCAATTATATTTTCGATCACTAAGAAAATGATTTGTACGAAAATTGCTTAAAATGGCTTCAAAATTTTTAAACATAAAAACTAATTCGAATTGAAAAAAATCTCTACTAGCCGTCTTTTTGCCTTAACTGAAGTATCACTGTAACCAAGTACTTAGTTTTTCCATTATGCGACCAGCAGACAGACAGACAGACATACGAACCAACATCTTCCTTTATTATTATACATACTTTTAATTCCGTAGCATCTTATTTATTGATATCGAAGGGGATGATACCAAATGCTATTTCTGGTTGAATTTCTGGACGAATGTTATTTAAATTTTGTTGATGAAGTTCCCCATATATTATTAGTTCTCCATATATTTCCCATATTTAGTTGATGAAGTTTCTATTCATTATATCATATTACACTTAAGTTCGTAATGTTATTCATTGGGACAGTGTTTTAATTTCCATCTGTTGTTCTTTTTCCATTCTCCTAGGTTTCCGTTTCATTTTTCTATCTTTCACTTTGCAAGGATTTCCTTTCTGGGTCGCGTGTTTCAACTATTTTGTTATAGCAGCTGTCAATAAATAGTTGTATCACGTGACTATATGCAACTATGCTGGTGTTGTGGCTTTAACTTTTCACCCTGAAGAAAGAGGCTGTCCTTTGTATCCCAAACTGGTTAATACAATGAATTAACTATTTACACTGATACTAAGTATTTTAATTTTAGAATATTTTAGACAATGATTCGAACTATCTGATTGTGGTGGGTATAAGAAAGTTTGTGATTTATACTGGACTTGGTATTAAATGTCGCAATAACTTAGATCAGCATTAGAAAACATTTACAACTAAAAGACACCAACCAAATTCTTTCACTGCACCAACATTTTACGGTAAATTCTTTCACGCATTCTAGCATTACATTCTTTGGGGAGTTTCTTAAACTCTTTTAGAGGGCGGTAAGGCAGCATTATTTCAAGGAAACTAATGATGTTTTTTAATTTCTGACAGAAGAATATGTATACATTCTTTTTCACATTAATTCAATTAATTTTTTTTCCTGGTTTTCACAATTTTCATAATAAATAATTAATTTTCATAAAATAAATATTTTCATGCTCCCTAAACTAGTGAAATTATCAAAACAGTTTCTCTTTTGTTATGAAATTTTCCTCAATCAATTTCCAATATACTCAATATAAACAAATAATCGCTTGAAAACTGCTGCAATAACACACAATAAATGTTGTAAATGTGTTAAATTAACAATTATTTTTGCATTGAACGCTATATTTACGCAGTTTTAATTTGCTGTATTATACCTAATATGTTTATACTAAATACTTTTACTAAACGTTGCTTGAGATAAAATGGCAGAATTGTAAATACATTTGAATGTTTTATATAGCAGAAAATTTTGTTGTAAAATAAATATTGTAAGATCATAAAAAAATCATATGTTTATCATTTTCGATGAAAACAATTTTAAACTCTTGCTTTCGAGTGAAAAATTGAAGCAATGATACATTATCGTCACGATGTCGATCATTACATCTTTTCCTGTCCCCAAACCAAATCTTTTCATCTATCCAAACCTTCATCCAGTAAACCAGGCGACTTGGTTCTCAAACGTCTGCAAAAATAAAAATTCCATTCTTAAAATTGAAAACTGCGTTCTCATTGCGAGAGAAATTTCCAACAATATTAATTAATTAGTTTATGAGTCTCTCTGTCTTTATCTGCTTCTTTGATCGGCGAAATATGCACTGTTTTTGTCTCATTTTCCTCTTGTATTTACATCTTTTCTCAGTATTGTTGTATTTCCACTTTTCACAAATTATATATATTGTATATATTATATTCCTGTACATAATTTAAATTATACACCGCAAATCATAGTTTTCTTTTGTGATCATAAAAATATCTGCATATGTCACAACTCTCTTATTGTATATACTCCTTATTTTCAGTTCCTTGATTGCAATATTGATTATACTCGTATTTCGTTGCTCCCTATATACATTATAATTTGTATGTATAATTGTAAATCACATTTTCTCTAATTGTATATATTCACCATTACCTGTTTTTTGTTTATGTATTTCCCTCCCTCTCTTTTGTTCCTTTTGTTTTATATTTTCCCATTTTACGGCCTAAATTTCATTCCTCGTTCTGTTTTTGGTCCTTTTTCTAATTTCTTCGCGTTCGTGTTGGTGTTATTCTCGCCTTCTATTCTAAATTTCAACCCCATATTTTTTAAATTACTGATTCTTTAGTCTGTATTTTTAATTTAAGTGACCTTCACTATGATTCTGGTGATTTCAATCATTTTAATTATCGTAAAACTATCTGTATTAAGCAATATAATACTTCAGTTGTAAGGCTTTTCTATCTTTCAATAAATGCTATCGATAGCGGTTGCTGGCCGTGGAAGCCGGTTTTCGTTTGCTTCTCTTCCAGGCCATCGAAATAGCTGCTCCAGCCCTCGGGTGAGTCGGACGGTCTGGGTCTTCAACACTCCTTCAACATTACCGTCACGGAAAGTTCTTATAGTCTGATTACTTTTTATTAGTCAGTTGACTTGTTAACTTCTGTATTTAACAAGTTTTGAATTGCTACTTTTTCATCAGCAATACTTTAACATGAAATATTTACATCTATTGATAGCTATCCCCCTCTTTAATACTTTTTGGAGCGTGCTAAGTGACTAGCATGAGTTTTGAGTTTTTGCGAATATCATTATTGCGCTTTGTTTTTTCATGTTTGATCAAATAAGTATAAAAATATTTTTGCCAAAGTTAAGTTATTTTTGATATTTTTCTTTAAATCGTTTCTTATTATACTTCTACATTATTGATACAATAATTTACTTATACAATATTAATACTTTGCTCATGGAATACCATGAGCAAAGTATTAATATTGGAAAATTCAGAAATAACAGTAGCAATATCGGTATCCCTGATTTGAAAATTAAAGATACCAAAATACACGTACAAATACAAATATCAGTATACTTTCTGAAGTTCCCCTAATGCATATGTGTTTTCCTTTATTTGAATACTATCCAAAAAACTATATTCAAGCCATACGACTTTTGTAAAAAATATTGTGATCTTGTTTTTAACACTTTCCAACATGGTTGAAAAGTGTTTATGACCTTATTCATTCTGTCTATCTGTCTGTCTGACCGTTCGCACGATAACTGCCGTAAAAATGGCTTTATCGAAGTGAAATTTTAGTATGTTGTTGAGACGGTCTGTAGGACATATGGGAACGTAAATGAATAATGTCACTCAATTAGTTTTGGATTAAACTCTATGGGACCGAATTTTTCAAACATTTTTTAGCGGAGTTAAAATTCACAAATTGCTTCGAAAATTCTAGGAAATATTCAAATTATCCCATAAAAATATATAAAAGAATTTAGTAAATTGTTTGGTAGTTTAAAAAAAATGATAATAATTACACCCATATTATATGAAGAGATCACGTGACACACTTCAAAGTAAAATATGGAATTCATATTTTTTCCCAGTGTAAAAATTGTGATTTTTAAAGTTTTTCTTTTACATTTATATTTAGTGTTGCATCCGTCCTAAAACCGTTTTAATTTTATGTATTTTCTGTGTATCTATATTCTGCGCCAACACAATTACAATATTTTTTAGGTTAAATGATCATCAAATTTTGATTATTTCTATAACGAAGTCTAATTTTAATGGACGCAGAATGTAAACAAGTGATTGTAAGATGAGTTGTATGAGAACTGAATTTTTTTCACGCCAAATTATTTAGCTCTGGAGTCTGGAATAAAAGTTATATGAATGAAACCTTCATTGCTTTTACATAGAAAGCCAGGCGATTTGTATTTCGATGACGTCATTTGATTAAAGTTCATTTTTTCGATGAAGTTTTAAGTTTTCAAATATAATAAATTAATGTAGTACTGTCATAATTTAAAATATATCAGCGCTAAATGTGTAGCATTTTAGAGATGTTTTAATAAAATTGCATTTCATTTGGAAAGTGTTTCATTATTAATGCTTTATGCATGATTGATCTTTCTTGTTTTTTCTACTGAAGAAACAAAACCGAAAATTACTTTCTTAGGTGTCAACAGTAACGTGAGGTAGACATCCTCAAATGCAAATCTTAAAAATTATGACACAAAGATGAGATGAATCTGGAATAGAGCGATTTCAGCTAAATCAATGCATTTTGAAAGAATTCCATTTAAAAGTTTTGTTATGTGAGGAAAAGACTTCTCCATTCGATATTTTGTTCATCACGAAATATCCCCTACCTTTATGGATAATAGGGGAGCTGAAGCTACCTCTTTTCCTGGCCCTTGGCCAATAATCTTACATTTTCGTGCCAAGATTTGTGTCTGCTAGGCTAAGAATGCTTATGGAATCACAGAGAGTGGATGGTGGACAATCAAAACGTGGACAACGTTATGGGGTCTTTCATTTGAGAAAACATGTGAATGTGTGAGATAGATCTCTTTTGAACAAAAATGCTTTTGGACTATATAAGTGTGTGCAAGTTCAAAAACTTCATTAGTATTATCACATGATAAAATTTATTTAAAGGTAGCTCGTTGAAAAAAAATACTTTTTAGGCAGGATAAATGAAAGCAGTCATATATAAAAAGTGAAACAAACAGCATAATATTAAAATAAAGTAGCTAAAACACTTTAAAATGTATGTAACACTGCATATATGACTACGAAATTTAGTACTTAACGAAACATGTAAGAAACCAATTGGTTTCGGTAAAAAATTGTAACTGGGAATTGAAAAAAAACAGGTACAAATAAAGAAAAGTTCCTGTTTTAGAAATTAAATGAGGCGAATTCATGCAAAAGGAAAACATGCAAATAAAGAAAGATCAACCGATTTTTGGGAACCAAATGGACAATTCTCACGCGTAGATGAAAAATATGGCTGATGTAAATAAAATAAACAATTTGCTTCGGAATCTAAAATAAATATAATCATCAAGATAGTTAACAAAAAACAAGTTACAAATACAGGAAACAACCGGTTACGAAAACTAAATGAGCTAACATTACACAGAAAGGACATATCAACCAGTAATAAATTAAGGAAAACGATTACAATAAATTGCAGCATTAAGGAAGGGTAAACAAAGCAATTATGTATCAAAGATACAGTGGTGTAATAATTAGAATGATTAAATTAGTTAGAAATCAAGTTTTGTGCTATCCAATAAAATTTTGAGTCCGTTAACATTGTTAGGGATACTTGCTACACAGCATATTTCTTACTTCATAGCATGTTGCCTCTTCCCAAGGTAAAACAACATTTACAGGCAACCGTTATTTTTTGAAGGTCCGGATCACTTGATTTTGGTGAAAAAGTTTAAAATATCGCCAACATGGCGACTTTTGACAGTATTTGAAAACTTCTCGTATTTTGTAGATTCGTCAAGAATGTCTTAAGTTACATCGATTTTTCTAAGAATTTTTACAGAGTGTATATAAACTGTTCATCGTCCAGGAAGAATGAGTAAGTGTGATGATACGAGTCAAAGGGAATTGTGAATATTTCAGTGTTATGATAATATAATCGTCTGTTTTGTTCATTTGTTGAGCATTTGGTTGCTGTTTTATTGTATCTGACGGTGGTTTAGTGATATTGTAAGATAGTTATCGAGCTATTTCCTGTATACTGTTCCTGTTACTACATTTAAATAAAATCATTTATTATCTAGAAATTCCGAATCAACTTGCATCCTACAAATGCACCACAATTTCAGTCGTAACAGTTTAAATTATCAAAGAAAGTTTCTTTTATGCAAAATTTGCATTTCGTTTTGCATTGGAAGAAAATTAACTGCGCTTTTATGTAACTCCCAGTTTAAGCAGTTTGTTCGTATCCATTATATTTTTTGTACCTAAAATGATATAATATATTTTTAAATAAATCTTTGTAATACCATTAAATGCTTTTTATTTTCCCATACTAGTATATAAAGCAAAGCTTTTTCGAAATTTTTGAGTTTGAAATTTTGACGAATAAGGAGGTTTTCAGACTTCTGATCCTAAACACTTTCATAGAGATATCTGTCTGTGTGTGTGCATATGTGTGATGTATGGGCACAATAACTCAAGAACGAATGCACTCTACCGATAAGAATTTGTATTTTTATATAGTGTGTGAAAACTAGATACAATTTTTAGCAAAACTCATAATGAGAACTGGAGTTAAAAAAATTGAAGGTTTTCATGGCATCATCTTCTATCTAGAACAATGAACAGATGATATATAGTGTATGATGACATATAGTATAGTATAGTATACTAATGATAGTAAATAGAGGAAGACTAGTAATGTGGACTACGCTATGGGTTTCAATGGTATCAAAATAGTTCATTATATTAACAAAGTTAATCCAAATGAATCATAGACATTGGCATCACTAAGCTGTTGCCAACTTGAGAAAATAAACTTTTATAGGATTTGCAAAATTTTTAAAAATAATAACTTGTGTATAATATGTAATGGAAATACACATTTTTTTCCATTTTGATAAATGTGTTAATATTTTGTGGAATATAAATGCATAAGAAAGTTGAGTGGAGATTTTGACTAGAGATTTTTTTATCTAAATTATAAAATCTGCTGAAAAATAAGTCTCATTGGATTTTGAACTGGTTATGAAAGAATTTTGAACTGGGTTATGAAAGACATAAGATATAACAAGCAACAAAAGGAACAATTTTCTTATTGGATCAAGTGGGGCAAATATTTATTGACATACGTCTTCTTGACTTTACTGTTGTGGTTACTCTGTTTTGTTAACCTGCAGAAAAAAGCTGTTTTTGCTTTCAAAGCCGATTTCAACTTGTATCAATGTTATGCTGTTATTGAAGTGCTATCATTTCAGATTATTTTCGTATAATAATTGATATGATTGTCCGAAACTATATTCAATGTTTTATTTTCTTAATTTCCTGGAAAGATAACAAGTTTACAAACTCGTGCAGATTTACTGATAAACTAAATCATTCAGAAAGGTGACAATTCCCGTTTAAGGACGCTTGAAGGGTTCAATTTAGCCAAAAGCCCCAATTTGAAATTTAGATCTTATTATAATACTTTTCCCGTTATATATATAGTGGAATAAATGCATTTAGAAATATATTCATACATTTCGGAATATAAAATTTCTAGAATGTAGGATTTTGCACATTAACATAATAAAATAAGTCTCCATTTTTCAAAATTTAGCGTGACTTTCATTCAAATCGCGAAAGTCTCTCTCGAGGCGGGGAGACAGAATTCATACTCTCAGAAAGTAGTTCCGTGGTTTGGAATTTTCAATTAAGTCCCGTTAACCTCCGCACCGCATCTCTGCCTCCAGAATGATGACAGTTGCATTTACAGCAAGTGATTCCGGAGGCCTCATTAGTATTTGCAATGCATGGAATGTTGCAAAATGAATGTTAGCATTTCGGTTTAAGTGAGATGCGTGATTTAAATCGATCACCGGGATAGCACGGGGTAAGCGAAGAAACTTTAAAACAGGGATTGTATCCTATGGATACTGAGCCTCTGGGTTTGGTGTTACTGTGATAAAGGTGTTCGGGTTAAATTTTTTAAGTTGAAGATTGTTTCAATTTAAACATTTGTCAAAACAATGGAAATACATGTACAAGAAAACTCCCATTATTTGAACTAAATTTTTAAGGAAGTTATGTAAGATAAAAATGAAAAAGTTTAAAACAGTAGGGTCCAACCTTCGGGACACCGAGATTCACTTTTGATATGCATTATAGTTAAAGATTGACTACTATTTGTAGCTAACATTATGTATCACCAGGGGCGTATTTAAGGGAGGATGAGGTTTCAACCTCTTTCTCCTAAAAAATGAGAGAGAGAGAGAGAGGGAAGGGGGAGATTTCACAGAAAACTTAAAATTCTGCTTTAAATATCTACCACTATTTTAATGATATACATTTATTTAATTTTATACATTCTTTACTTCAAGTCATGTCGACAGTGCGATACTTGCAAAACACCCCTATGTCTCAGTAATGCACAGACAGCTACAACAACACTTAGACATACTCCAAACTTGGCTGGAAAAATGGCGAATAAAATTAAACCCCAATAAATGTCATTGGATTTATTTCTCTAGAAAACGTAAACCTCCGCCGCCTCTGTACATAAACAACCATGCCCTAAAAGCGGAAAAATCTACTAAATACCTAGGTGTAACGATAGATTCCCACCTAACCTAGAAACAGCACGTAACGAACTTAATCAAAAAAGCGTTTATGGCCACAGGAGCCTTATACCCAATGATAGGAAACGGAAATCTAAGTTATCAAAATAAACTCCTAATTTATAAATCGGTCATCCGCCCGGGAATGCTGTATGCAGCACCCGTATGGGGATATGCCTGTAAAACTACAATAGACCTCCTAGAGAAAAAACAAAACAAAATCCTACGGATTATCAGGAAAGCTCCCAGGTACTTAAGAAACTCGGTAATTAGGAATGACTTCAAAATAAAAACTGTTAGAGCCCAAATTAAAAAGCTAGCGCTTAAATTTTACAGAAATTTGCCATCCGTTCCAAACGAACTGTTATTCAATCTGCATGACTATGATCATCGCAAGGCCAAATCTCGTAAGAGACCCCGCGCTGTTCTAAACATCGATAATCGGAATTAAAAGATCCCACCTCAAACATCTGATTTTTAAATAAAACTTGCGACTATTATTTTATAAAAATAAAAAAAATAATAATATTCTAAACTCTAAACTGCCAAAACGCTAGGTAACCCTTAGATCTGCATCAACCCCCCAAACTGCTTAAACTCTAAATGTGCAACAAACTGCCACACTAGGAGCTAGGACAAATAATAAAAAGTAGTAAATAAAAACCTCGAACCTCCAATTAGGGTCACTGAATTAATGTCACAGTTTGACGATAAGAACCACATATTGAAACTAGAGATTAAAGGCGCTTCGCGCCTGGTGCTCTGTCTTGTATAACACTACGCTGTTGTTCAAGTCATGTTTCACTATTTTATTCAAATAATATTATATTTTCAAACGTCTGGCACAAATCAGAGGTTAAAGTTTTTGAGGTAGGAGTGCCTCTAAAATCAAATCAGACCGGTTTACTGAACTATCCTCATCTTTTTATTCATTCCGTGAACTACAACACGTAAAATGAAAAGTTAATCAAAATATAAATGTATTTAACTACATTGGTTTACTTAATGCGAGTTTTAAGATGGAATTTAATTTTCGTTCCCTTAAAACACAATGCAAAATTCCTTACTTCTCCTAAAATTATCCAAAGATCAAGTTGAGAAGCCATGGCGAATGTTTGAAACCAGGTTGAGCACCACTGGTTTAAAACATTGTGTAATTTATCCAAGAAGGTTTAAACCTATTTGGAGGTGGTATTTACAAGCATAAATTTCGCATTTTGCAGTATAGACAATAGTCAAAAATGGAAAAGAACACATTTTTAATTAATCCAGTTACCCATAAATGACATTAAATAATTTCAAAATAAACAATAAATTATAATTAGCAGGTAAAAATATTTTAGCTGTTTTAAAACTGCAATTAATTCAGTTTTCAAAACAGTTTCCTGAATCGCTCTTTTAATTAGTACTTATTTCAAACCTACGAAAAACCACTTTAAACTTACAAAACTTGGATTTAATTCATTTTGTCTACGATTTTGGTGAAAATTCAAAACGCACTAATTATTATAAAATCTAAAAATTTTTAATGTATGCTTCAGAATTTATTATATTTTTCAGTATTTTCATGGCAGCCATTTGGACACGAACATTAATTTGAGAGGATATGTTTTATGAATTCTAAACGATTCTTTTCCACTTGAACTCGAATTTCACTCTCTGCTTAGAACCATAAAGATCATTAATCCTGAATTCTTACCACCTCTTTCTCTGTCTCATTTTAATTATCACGCTAGAATTAAGAGATAACCGTTTTTACAACTTAAGAGGTGATAAATATTTCTTGAGAGATTTTATTCAACTAATTAACGCTTTACATTGTTTGCCAACAAGTGGAGCATGAAAAACGGAACCGATTTAATTGAAGAGAAAACAGCTGTGTCAGACATAATGAATACGCAACCTCAGAGAGAGAAAGAAAATGGCTGAAAAGTTGCTGAAAGTCTCAAGACAATTTTTTTAAATTGAACTTAAAGTAAAAAATTTATTTTATTCTTGCGTATTCAGGCATATGCCCTCTTAATTTCTTTCTCCCACTCTCTAGCTGGAATAATAAATATTAAAATTTCTCTAAAATGTTTTAATACATAATAAAAGAGTCGTAATGTATGTATTAGAATAGACATTACAGACATTTTAATGGCGGACATTTGAACACGAACATTAGTTTGAGAAGATATGTATTATGAATTCAAAACGAACGTGGCGTTATGCTGTTGTTTTTTTATTTTTCTCGGTACAAAAATATTTTCTAACAAATAATTTTTGTTTTGTTGTTATGCTGTTGTTTTCTTACTTTTCTCGGTATAAAAATATTTTCCAACAAATAATTTTTGTTTTGGCGTTATGCTGTTTTCATACTTTTCTCGGTACAAAAATATTTTCTAACAAATAATTTTTGTTTTTAAGCCATGATTAAGGAATTTACATGATTTTGTCTTATATTTTATAATCTCAGAGGAATTAAACAACGCTAAAATTATTTATTAAGATAGTTAATCTTTCAATTCATGTTTTCACCTTAAAATTTTTTTTCGTTTGCCAACTGAACTAACATAGTTCTATAGCAAAATGGCTAACGCCTTTGAATTTTTCATGCATGGTCTAAAAGCACTGAATTGGATGATTGTCATGTCGTACCACTCAAATGATATAGCCAAACATAGAATGAATTGTAAAAAATGTCTATGAAACTAAATAGAATTCTTTACCCGTGCTTTGTTTAAAAGTTTGGTTTAAACACTGTTCTAGAAATCTGATGTGAGCAGAACATGACATTCCCTATATAATGCAATGAATTTACTTCTTTTACAGAGAAAACATTATGTATAAGCTGCACATCACAATGTTATTAACGTTGAATTTTGCATTTGATGTATTTTCGGATGAGAATATATAAAAATATTTTAGAGTAACCAATTAACTTAAATTTCACACAATTCTAAATTAACAATTATCAATATTGATAGCATTCGCAGTAAGCAATATGGTCCATATATTAAAAATTAATAAATTATTTAAGTTATAAATTAAATTATAATTAAAATTATAAATTATTAAAACTAATAAAATATTTTAAAAATTAATACATAAATGTGGCGTTATTTTCATTAATTTATCGGTATTTTACAATCTGGGGCAAAATATCTCCAAGTTGGCGATATTTTGCTCAATTAGTCGCTGAAGATGCCAAATTTATCACCAAGCGTTATAGATAAATGGAGAGAATAGCTTTTCTTATTTATAAATGACTCCTGGCGAATTTTTAGGCATTAAAATAAAAAAACTATTATTCAAAATATCTTCTCTCATGAATGGAGCAAACTAAATCTAGGAGAATGATGTTAACACATTTATCGCATAACATTACATATGAAAGTGAACATATTTCACAATAGATAATTCTTTTTAATTTCATGTTATTATACGGATTTTTCAATAGGGTTTCACTATTAACCAATTGTAATATTTGTACCAAATTTCATTCGAAACGCTCCGTTCGTTTGTGAGATATAACATCCACAGACTCACAGACACACATACATATACACCCACACACACACACACATGCAGACGTCACCTCAAAAATGTTCGATTCGAATTCATGGATACTTGAGATGTTTCTTTCGTCAAAAACTTGAATTCAAATTCTTGACTCCGTCCGTTCCCTATACATTATACTATGTATATAGGGAAAGTAATAATTACCACGATAATAGAAGCTTAGTTGACCAATTTTGGGATATCTAATTAACAAATGTTAAAAAAATTGGAGTTCAGTAAATTGAAATCCAGCCAACGTAATCGTAATTAACAATTTGGCGATATTGATATCAAAAATGCTTTGAGAATGAAAAAATATTTAGATCTTTGTTTAAATTTTTGCAACAATGATCAAACACTGTAAAAATCCTCAAAAGTGGTGTCATAGCATTTGATTCAAAAGAAACGACTGCTATTTGTTGACATTTCTATGTGATAATTAAAATTATCGATTTCTAAAATGGAGATGGGTGTGTTGAAGTCCAAATTAAGGTCTTCATTCTTCGAACTCCGTACTTGTTAAGTTGCTGTGATTCATCCACATAATTCTTCGGAATATCCTATTTGTGTCCTAGTTTTTTGCGTTATTTGCTATTAGACCATGTGCAAACTGATGGATTGATTGAACCCAGTTGATTCTTTTGTCATTGTTTGGTGGCAACGAGTGTAGTTCTGCACGAGTACACAATTTCTCAATTATTTTTGCGATAGCCATGAGTTTATGCAGTAGTCTGTTTCACAAGTGTCAGTTCAAAGCAAGTAGCTGACCATAATTTAGATCATTGCAATAAACACACTCAGAAACTTATGAATGTGGAAAAACCAGTACACAGTTCACACAGAGTTTAAACAAACTTACCTGTACAACCACGTGAGTTCTGTTTTGTATTGTACTATGTACAAAAGCTATGAAAATTACTGAAAAACAATAGGCATGTCTGTAAAATAACTCGAAAATGTACTAAATACTAGTTAAATTGTTACCTAGTGTTAGCTCTAGAACTACCTGATCGATTTGAATGAAACATTTTTAGACAAGCTAGGAATATTTCTATGTAAGTTTTACTCCCTACATCTTCATAGTAAAATATGCGCCCTCAGACGCTTTGTAGGTTGAAAATATGCAACCGCTCTGTAAATAGAATTTTATTTTGTTAAAAAAATAATGTAATAACTATATATCCTTTGTCGACGATTGTAGATCACGTATTGGATTGCATTAAGTTTTTATGCGCTCTACTGTTTAAGAAGGAGTTTTACAATTTAACACTTTCATTTACAATTTATTTAAAAAAAAAAAGAGTGAAACATGATCATATTGATCGTATTGATTATATGATCATATTCCTATTTAGATACAAAAAATTTAAATAAACCAAATACCTTATTACTCAGAGATATAATTAATAGTTACTCCTAATGACTATAAAAATGTATTTCCAGTAACTAAAAATTATGAAGTTATGTTTAAACATTCATTTTTCGAGTTAGTTATTTAAGCAGTAAAAATATGCTTCTGCAACTAAAAACCTAATTACAAATACGGTTGGAGAAACTAACAGATCGTATTTTTACAATAACAGACGACTTTTTTGACATTAAAAAATTTTCAAAAATTCAACATTCAATTCGACATGAAAGAAACGTCTGCAATTTTAAGAATATAAAAGTGCTCGAGAGAAAATAGCCTCAGAATACAATTGTTACTTTATTTTTCCCGCTATTGAAATGTCAAAGCATTCAACCGTTGTGGTATGTATGGCCATGGCAAGATCTTGACAATTAGCAAGAACTTTTTTAAAGAGGAGGAGGGAAAACTTCTTTTCCAGGGGTATCTGGTAATTAGGCGAGTACTTGGATGCTTTCGCAATGGGAGTAAAGAAATGAAGATGTCATTAGAAGTGCTTATTAAGCGTATTAGGTTGAAAGTAAATGTAGAATCAATAATGAGAAAACAGAAGGGAGATGCTTCGTTACAGATAAAGATGAGGCTATCTCATAAGGTATTTATGCATCGATTTAAGCGGGGAAATGTTTAAAATATTCTAAAAACTATCTTTAGCAGTTAATCCTCAGCAGTTGATTTAAATAAGCAAAAGCAGTTGATTAAAAGTATTATCCAGTTTTGGAAGCAAAAAATAGCCTCCTCCTAAGGATGAAAACACAGCACAACCATACTATCACAGACTAGAAGGCATCTGTGTAAGGCACTGTCTTGTCTGTGGTAGTATAGCTGCTGAAGGAAGAAACTGATATGTAGGAAGAAATTGCTGCCTTCTAAAAAAGGAAGAAACTGATTATGTAGTTACTGACAATGTTTTTCTCTTTAAATAATTTTAAATAGCAGCTGTGGTGATTTTTTGCAGTTTAAAATGTTGTCAACGGTGCGATTGGTATAATTTTAAGGAATATTAAGTAATCAAATATTTTGAGAAAATTATAGAAAGAGGCTATAAATGTAACAAAGATAATACTTAGCATAATTAACGTTGTTTTATTCATATTTGACTAAGCCATTGCATTCAATCACTGTGCCTTTTTAGATTCATATAAAGGAGTATTTTATCTATTGCTCTGATGTACAACAAAACCCAAACTGCGCAATCCACTGCCTCGCACTAGCAACATATCTAATAAAACTAAAAAATATATAATTGTTGTTTTATTTCCTCGGCTATTGAAATGCCAGAAAATAAAGCAAAAGTAAAATATTTTATCCATTTTGGTCAGTTATGCCACGAAGAACTTTTTCCTAAAAGGAGTATAGGAAAGTTATCTAGAGGAATCTGATGATTAGATGCTGTTTTGTTCGAGGAATATAGAAATATGGACGTTATTAAGAGTTCTTCATCTACAAAAGTGCGACATTTTCTCCAAAAGATTGTTAAACTGTAAAAAGATTCC
The DNA here is from genome assembly GCA_951213105.1 of Amaurobius ferox. NCBI lineage: Eukaryota > Metazoa > Arthropoda > Arachnida > Araneae > Amaurobiidae > Amaurobius > Amaurobius ferox. The sequence goes on from OX578136.1 coordinate 100,900,630, forward strand.
TTGAGTTTGCTTTATTAACTTTTTCACGACTAGCGCCGGTTATATCCGGCATCCAATAAATGCTTCACCCTGGATAGCGCCGGTTATATCCGGCATCCACTAAATACGTCGCATTGGCTAGTGACATTTGCAGTAACGATACGCGAATTGGACACCACGCATTTAACTAGAGCACAAGAAAAAGTTCTTGACACGAGTAAAGTGTATTTGTTTTCTACCTTTTTGTGGAGTGGAAATCCCAGGTCGCCCGACTCATCCGAGGGCATGAGCAGCAGAGTGAGCGGCAGGTCCTTTTTGTGGAGTGTCAGAGTTAAAAGTAAAGTAATAAACGTATACGGTGTGCACTAATGGTACGATGTCCCATTCATTGGTGGCGTACTGATGACTAGTTCCGCCGTCGCGAAAGGGTTAAGAGGAAATTTTATGGAACAGTCAGCTGCTTTTTTAGGAAACGCAAAGTTTTCTGAGCCAAGAAAACTTTTAACAAGATAATTCTTAGAGTCAGAAACATACATTCTACTAGAGGAATTTAGGCAAGTTACAAGTCCACACGTAACCAAATGATTCCATTTCTTAGATCCATGTAGGATTTAAGTTTGAATCACTGTTATATAACGAGAGCATTGTGTATATAGCCATGCTCGTATTAGGTCGAAATCCACTGTACACTGCAAAAATTGTTTTCGAGGTATCTTTATTGATAAAATAAAGTTCTGAGGAGTTTATTGCCCTCTTTTAGGAGACACACTGATTTCCGAGTTAAGAGATTTCCTAACTTTTCGAACAGAGACATTATTTCTATGCCAGTTTTCAGTTAGCTGCTTTCTAAAGCCCATCTTTAGCCAAAATCTTTCACTTTTTGTTCTTTAGATCCATAGGATCAGCAAAATTTGATTTTCTAGTAAGGGAGGTGAGTTCTGCGTATGCATACATATCTATAATATCTCAGAATCTATGCTAAACATTAGATTCTGGTAAAAAACATTAGTCCTGGCGTGCATAAGAGCAAAGAGCATTAGAAAGTCAAAATCATCCAATCCAATCCAATCAGAGAGCTGCAAACATCGATAGAAGAAAATTTTCTTGTTAATATCTTTATATAATAAGAAAACTTTCTATTTTCTATTGAGTAGCTGGATTTATGATTCCTACAGTACAGCTAAGTGCATCATCTTTTTACAGTGCACTTAACTTTTGTCCTTTTTGGTATATTTATGGCATAAAGAACATTTGCTTAAAAAGGATAACTCCCAGAGGTAACTGATTATTAGGTAAGTTTACTTAGATGCTTATTTCTGAGGAACAAAGGAAAGAGGTTGCTATTGGGTGTGCTTTTTATGTATATTAAACTGAAAGTAAATATGGAATCAATAATGAAAGAATCGAATTGGAATATTTGACTACAGTTAAAAGGAAGATCATCATTATGCATGCATTTGAATAGGTAAAATTTAATGTTACAAACGTATGACTTTGTGGTGTCAACCAGAGTCCAACGAGTGGTAGGCATATATTATTGTGATGAGCAAAAGAATTCCTCGACTCATGCAGCTTAATATTGCATTAAGAATGTGACTCCATATATGCATATTGACTAATAGAGTAATATCTATCTATATATACTAATTGCCATGTGTCCGTCTGTCTGTCTGTCCGTCTGTTCGTCACGCTTTTTTATGCACTTCCCGAATAGATAGAGACTTGCAATTTGGTACACGGCTCGGTCGTTCGATAAAACCCCCTGGAAAAATCGAATTTTTCGAAAACGTTCTATAGAGGGGGTGCCCCACACCAAAACGTTCGAAAAGTGAAATGACGGGAAAGCATGCTTTGCGATGAGATTGAGACTTCAAATTTGGTGTATGAGTAAACTGTTCGAAAGGAAGAAAGTGTGCAATTTCAGATTTCGAATATTTTCTACTTAAGGGGGGTGCCCCACACCAAAATGTTCGATTTACCGAATAAATGGGAAACGGCTACTTTAAAATTTGATCGAGGCTTGAAATTTGGTGTATGGGCTAATCATTTGAAAAAAAAAACACCCAAAACGAATATAGTTTTCTAAAATGTTCCTTTAGGGGTGCTCCAAAGAAAAACGTTCGAAAGATGAATTGATAAAAAAAACACGGAGATACAGATGAGATACAGATTTCAAATTTGGTGTATGGGTAGATAGTTTGGAAGGAAGAAAGTGTACAATTTTAGTTTTCCAATATTTTCTACTTTAGGGGGTGCTGCATACCAAAATGTTCGATTTTCGGAATAAATAAGAAACCCCCCTTTTTCATATGTGATAGAGACTTCATATTTGGTATATGGGCGAATAATGTGATAGTAAACCCAATCAAAATGGAGTTTTTCAAAAATGCATATTTAAGGGGGTGGGTACTGCGCACAAAAACATTCGAAAAGTGGAATGATAGTAAAATCATGCTTCGCGATAAGGTAAAGACTTCAAATTTGGTGTAGGGGTAAATAGTTGGAGAGGTAGAAAGTGTGCAATTTTAGTTTTCTAACATTTGCTATTGTAGGGAGGTGCAATTCACTAAAATATTCGATTTGCCGAAAAAATTGAAAACGCCTCCTTTACAATGTGATAGAGGCTTGAAGTTTAGTATATGGGCTCATCATTTGAAGTACAACCAAAGCTGAATACGGTTTTTTAAAAATGTTCATTTAAGGGGGTGCTACACAGAAAAACGTTTAAAAGGTGAAGTGATAGAAAAACATGTTTTGCGATAGGATAGAGACCTCAAATTTTGTGTACGGGGAGATAATTTGAAAGGAAGAAAGTATGCAATTTCAGATTTCCAATATTTGCTACTTGCTACTTTAGGGGGTGCGGCACACCAATATGTTCGATTTTCCGAATAAATGAGACACGCTTCCTTTTAAATGTGATAGAGGCTTGATATCTGGTATATGGGCCAATCATCTGATAAGAAACCCAAGGCGAACAGAGTTTTACAAAAATATTCATTTTTTGTGTGCTCCACATAAAAACGTTCGAAAGGGGAGACGATAAATTAGTATGCTTCGGGATGAGATAGATACTTTAATTAGGTGTACTGGTAGATAGTACGCAAAAGAAAAGGTGTGCAATTTGAGTTTTTCAATATTTTCTTCTTTAGGGATTCTGCACACTAAAATATTCGATTTGCCGAATAAATGTGAAACGCGAATTATTAAAAAATTACAATATTCAGGGGTTGCTTATTGCGAGAACGTTGATTTTCAACGGATATTCGGCTAGTTATATATACTAATTGCTAAGTGTCCGTCTGTCTGTCTGCCTGTCCGTCACGCCTTTTTTAGACACTTCCCGAATAGCTAGAGACTTGCAATTTGGTACACGGCTCGGTCGTTCGATAAACCCCCCTGGAAAAATCGAATTTTTTGAAAACGTTCTGTAGAGGGGATGCTCCACATCAAAATGTTCGAAAAGTGAAATGATAGGAAAGTATGCTTTGCGATGAGATAGAGACTTTAAATTTGGTGTATGGGTAAATCGTTCGAAAGGAAGAAAGTGTGTAATTTCAGATTTCCAATATTTTCTACTTAAGGGGGTGCCGCACACCAAAACGTTCAAAAAGGGAAATGATAGGAAAGCCTGCTTTGCGATAAGATAGAGACTTCAAATTTGGTATATGGGTAAACCGTTCGAAAGGAAGAAAGTGTGTAATTTCAGATTTCCAATATTTTCTACTTAAGGGTGTGTAGCACATAAAAATGTTCGATTTTCCGAATAAATGAGAAACGACCCCTTTAAAATTTGATAGAGACTCGAAATTTCATATATGGACTAATCATTTGATGAAAACACCCAAAACGAATATAGTTTTTCAAAAATGTTCGTTTAAGGGGGGTGCTCCAGAGGAAAACGTTCGAAATGTGAATTGATAAAAAAAAACATGCTTCGGAATGAGACACAGACTTCAAATTTGGTGTACAGGTAGATAGTTCGAAAGGAAGAATATGTGCAATTTCAATGCTCCGATATTTTGAACTTTTGGGGGTGCCTCAAAACTAAATGTTCGATTTGTCGAATAAATAAGAAACGAGAATTATTTAAAAATTTACCGCATTCGGTGGTTGCTTAATGTGGGACCGTTGATTTTCAACGGGTATTCGGCTAGTATAAACTAATAGTGTAGATAAAAATGGGCTATATCCATTTTAAATTGTGCAAACCGTTTAAAATGACTAAATAATTGAAAAAAAAATGATAAATACAACCCAACAAATATTTCATCGAAATTCAGAAGAGACTAATAATACAATTAAACTTTCAATACATCCTTAAAGTAAGAAGTCATATGAATATTAAGTGACATCTAATTTTCATATGTCTGTTTTCTTTAAGGAAGTACGGAAAGTTCTATTCTCACAAGCAGCAGTTTTATTTACTGTGACTATAATACAAATATATTTATAGTGGCCGTGGATTCATTCATTTTTATGTATGATTAAATATAAAAAAAATTTAATTATTTTCCCTACATACATAGCATAATATATGTGTAGTATTGTGATGGGAGTCAAAAATTCGAATTCGAGTTTTCGACGGGAGAGCATGTTTCAAGCATCTCTGAACTTGAATCGAACATTTTTAAAATCATGTGTGTGTGTGTATGTTAGTATGTGTCTGTGTGTATGTTAGTATGTGTGCGTGTGTATATTAGTATATGTGTGTGTGTGTATGTATGTTAGTGTGTGAAAGCCCCAGGCCGTCCGGCTCGTCCAGAGGACTTGGAGCAACAAGATGGACGACCGGGAAGGAGTATGTTAGTGTGTGTGTCCGAGGATCTGGGAATGCGATATTTCATGAAATGAATGGAGAAGTAAAAGTTTTGGTACGATTAATAAGTGAATATTGGAACCCCATTGATTTGAAAAGCGATCGAACGTTTGAAAGACCATCCCCCCCTCAATTTACAAAATAATTTTTGAGAAAAATCAGAATATCCAATAACGTTATATAAATAGACATTCTATATGTATTTTTTCATTAAAAACGAATGGCATAATTTTAAAATCTAGCTTGAACCGTTCTCAAGATATTGCAAGTTTTTTAAACAAATTGTTCTTAAAAACTACATAAAATTCTGTTTGTAACCTTTGGCGATAAATTTGGTTATCTTAGCGATTAATTTGGCGAAAAATTATAAAATTTCAGCGATTACTTTGGCTTTAAAAAAGGTCGCCAAGTTGGCTACTTCCAAAAGTCGCCAAATTGGCGACTTTTGGAAATGGTACCAAATAAATGAAAATTTTCCAAAATGAGGCCGAAATTTCGAATACGGCGCCAAATTGTTGAATTAATTAATTAATCTTTTAATAAATGTAGTATATTGCTTAGCAGATGCTAGCGATATTTTAAATCAGATTTTACAAGTTGGGAAATTCCAAGTTGTAAAGTTCGATTTATGCGAAATATAAGTTAGTTCGGTACTTTGGAATAGTTTTACGTGTTGTCATCCAGAAATGCACCGAATGTTAGTGTACAATTCAAGATCAGAAACATTCTTTACAAGATTAGAAACATACAATTTAACATGAAAAACACTGAGCCGTGGATCTTGTACATCATTATTTCGCTGTGATCGCTGTGAAAGAAGTAAATGAATTATGTAGTAGGGAAGGTCATGTACTGCCCACATAAAATTTTGTTAATGGGTAATATATTAAATTTTATTTATTTTAATTTTTGATGTACATTTAACAAATGTTTAGTGTTTTGATACGTAGCAAAACCCAATTATCACCAGCGCAACAAGGATAAGTCGTACATAAAAAAATGCTTTCTTCTTCTCCTACTATTTAAATACCTAAGAACAATGCAATAAAAAGAGCTCATCCGTTGTGGTTTGGTCATGACAAGATTGTGACAATTAGAGCAAGAACTTTTTTAGAAAAGGAGAGGGAAAAAATCTTTAAAGAAGTTTCTGGTAATTGGACGAGTAGTCGGTTGCTTTGACTAAAAAAAAAAGGATGTCATTAGGAGTACTTATTAGGCTTACTAGATTGAAAATAAAACACAATCAATGAAAAAACTAAGTCGGAACGTTTGATTATAGAGAAAGAGGATAATATCTCATGAGGTATTGATACACATTGATATCAACAGGGACTGGATATAACCAACATATTACTGTCCTTATTGAGCAATAACTTATTTATATTCATTGTAATGAATGATGTACATTTTATATCACAAACTTCTGCATAAATTTGCTAAAATGTTTAAAATGACGTCAAAGTAGAATTTTTATAATGCCGCGATAGCAGCAACTTTTAAGAACTTTAAATGGATATTCTTTAACCGCTTGTTTCATTTTACCCATATGATAGACTATCTCTACTTATAATAAAACAGAGTGTGGGTTTGACTGGGAATGCTTCCGGGGCGATCCACTCGGGAACGCTTCCGGGACAATCCACTCCTCAAAGGGATAGACAAACCAGCGGTTTGTCCAAAACGAATTAAACCCAGTGAGTTTATATTTGAAATATATATGTACAATACATCATGTTGCTAAGAAACGGAATTAAATACAATGAGTTATTGCACTAGTAAATATTTTTCGATTTAAATAATAAATAAATATATAAAAATATAAATATATAAAATAATATATAAATAAATAAATACATTTTTTTTGGAGTTGCATTTTTCATTGGATCATATTATTACGGCCTTTGGATTTAACGAGTTTAGATTATTGATATTTTCAAATTCGTACACAATTTGTTTTATTTTGGGGAAACATTTTAAAATCCATATATTGTAGTATGGGTACATTTTCTAATACATGGGTATAATTTCTTCTAATCTACGAAAATATAAATGATTACGTCCGTCAGTCCCTATAACGCTTGGCGGGAGATTTGGCGGGCTTTTTTTTAATATTGCGAAATTGGGGAAAATGTTGTCGAATCGCTAAAAATATTACCAAATTGATAAAAATGATGCCAAATTAATGAAATTAGTTTTGTTTTGAAAGGGGATAGTATTGTAATGATGTTTCGGTAGTTTTCGACTGTCAGTCTATCCTACTTGACAACAAATTTGGCGATCTTTTAAAATGTGGCTAAATTGTCCAAATATTATCAAATGAACGAAAATATCGCCAAATCGATAAAACTGTTGTCAACTTGATAAAAATGACACCAAATCAATGAAATTAGTTGCGTTTTAAAAGATGATAGCATTGTAATGATGTTTCGGTAGCGTTTGTCTCTTAATCCAACTGTCCCACTTTCTGACAAATTTGGCGACTTTTTGAAATTCCGTCAAATTAATAAAAATGTGGTTGAATTGAGAAAATGATACTAAATCAATGAAAATGACTCCAAATTTATGAAATTCAATATTTTGCAAAATTAAGTTCAATTTCCTTGATAATCCCCGTCGCTTTGTGAGAATTAAATAATAGTTTTTGTAAATTTGTTTACAAACGGACCAGGATGTTTTCTTTTCTTCAGATTTGCCTGTGAAGATAATTTTGTATAGCGAGAACAGAAATTCTTATACATCTTTTAAGGAGAATTACATTAAATGTTTTAATAAAATGTTTAGAATAACAAAGTCATTCCAAGTATTATTGGAATATGCACATAATTCACGTTTTAATTTATTTATATTATATATTCCGTGCGAAGAACATATATACTGTTAGTGAAAAATAAAAATTAAATGTGAAAATTTTAAAATAAGTCGCCACTTTAATTTATATATTTTTGTATGTATAAATAATAATCTATCTTTTTGAAAAATTTCCTACGATCAAAAGCATAGGATTTTGGAAAAAATTGTATATGTTTAGTTGCCGATTAAAAAATATATATATACAAACGTAAGTCACATTTAAGTTCTAACTTCTAGTTTGCTTAGTTTTTAGGATTTTTTGACGTTGTTTTCTTTACCAAATATAATTGATGAAAGGTGAAAGGTTTTTTTTTTTAAAAGATCAGTAAAACAGAAGTATTTTTAATATGTATCGAAAAGTAATGCCCGCGCTTTATAAAAATATTAAAAATACTTCTAATCATTTTATTGATTTTTTTTAAAAGAACAAACATTCCTATTCTTAGAATCTGTGCCCAGCAAGAAACATCGATAAAAAATCCTAAAAACTATTTTCTCTAAATCAACATGGGAAAATAAAACAAGTTGCCGAAGGAAAAATATCCTTTTGACCCACCTAGTATTTCTAAACCATAGAAAGGCTGTAGTATAATCCTTTTTTATCCAGTGACTTATTATTACATGTATAATTACAGAAAAGAAAATTAATTATTTGATAGGACAAAATATAATGTTTTCCATTATTTTATTTTTTAAGTGGACAGTAAGTCTTTAACGTGTAAGAAATATTCAAAATGTGACCAATGTATGCATTATTTTTTTTAATCAGCAACTAAATACATAAAACTTTTCCACCTTCTAAAATCTTTGTATTTAATAGTAGGAAAATTTTCAGAAAGATAAAATATTATTATTATTCATAGACTCAAAAATATTTTAATAAAAGAAAAGTTTAATTTTAAAATTTTCGTATTTTATTGCGCGCAAGATAATCCATAACTTTCCTTATATACATTGTATAAGGAAATTGTATAAGGTAATATTGTATAAGGTATTGTATAAGGTAATATTGCATAAGGAAAGTATTGTAACGGGATCGAAAATTGGAATTCGAATTTTTGACGGGAGAGGGCGTTTTAAGCATCCCTGAACACGAATCAAACATTTTTGAGGTGACGTCTGTGTGTTTGTAAGTGTGTGTGTGTGCCAGTGAATCTGTGGAGACGATATCTTACGAACGAATGGAGCGATTCGAACGAAATTTGGTACAACAATTATAATCCATGAATACTGGAAGCTTATTGTTCTTAAAGACAATCGAATGTTCAGAAACCCCATATTTTCGAGTGAAATTTTGAAAAAATCATTAAAGAATCAAAACCTTTAAAAAAGTTAAACAAATAGTCATTTCTTATGCAATTTTTCATTATAAAACGATTGACATAAACTTTAGAACGCTAGCATGAACCGATCTGGAGATATTACACGTTTTTCTAATAAATGTATCAAAAATCCCATACAATAAAAAAATATTAACTATTGTGAAATACGTTCACTTTTCATATGTAATATCATGCGATAAATTTGGTGACATCATTCTCGTGGATCTAGTTCGTTCCATTCATGAGAAAATATATTTTGGGTAATACTTTTGTAGTTGGACGCCAATAGTCATTTATCTGTGATAAGAATAAATTATTTCTCAGTCCATAACGCTTGGCGAGATTTTGGCGACGAATGTAGCGGAACCTTGCTAACTTGGCGACTTTTTTAAATGTTGCCAAATTAACGAAAATGTCGCCAAATTGATAAAAATGACGCTAAATCAATGAAAATGACGACTAGTTGACGAAAATTCAATATCTTTAATTCGAAAGAATTAAGTATCTACTATAAGAATAACTCTAAAAAATTCGCCAAATGGATGAAACCGACGCCAAATCAATGAAATGATGACTAATGGATGAGAGTTCTATATCTTGGAAGAACATAAGAGTAACCTATATGAATAACCCCCAACTATAAGAATAACCCATTTCTCCGTCCGTCCGCCAGTAAAGCTTGGCGAGAAATTTAGCGGGACGTCGCCAATTTGGCGACTATTTTAAATGGTTCCAAAGTGACAAAAATATCACCAAATTGATAAAAATGAAGCCAAATGGGAAGTAAGGTTTCGCTAATTCTGATTTCCGTCATATGACGGGCATATCTTCTAGTATATAAGAAATGCTCCTCTCTCCATTTGTCTGTAATAATTGGTGATGCATTTTGGCGAACTTTGCGATATTTCGCTCCAGATGGACGTCAAAATTGCAAAAATGACACTAAATTAATGAAAATTATGCCTAATTGAAGAATTAATTAATAAAATGTTTTTAAATATGTACTATATCGTTTATTGAGAATGCTATCAATATTGATATTTGTTTATTTAGAGTTGCTCGAAATATAAGTTAATTGGTTACTTTGAAATAGTTTTACATGTTGCCACCCGGAAAATCGCCAAATGCACAATATTAACGTTAAAAACACAGTACTGTGGATCTTATACATTATTTTTTGACTTTAAAAGGAGTAAATTCATTGCATTATATAAGGAAAGTCATGTGCTGTCCACATCAGATGTTTTTTTACAATAGCTCGATTAACAGTATTACTACATCTAATAAAAAACTCGCCAGTGTTTAATTCTGGAATTCCGTTATTTTTATTTTTAGTGCTTCAATTTGGTAATAGTGTATGAAAACCGATTTTAACTTCAATTTTTTTTCGCTATTTCTATTAATTCGGTAATTGAGTATAAAACGCGTTTTAATTTTATATTTTTTAACTTTATTTTATTTTCGCTATTTCTATTTTTAGTTCTTTTATTCGGTAATCTAATATAAAAAAACATTTTTTTTTTAATTTTTTAAAAGTATATAAGCAACAGAATTTTTATATACATATAATTTATATGTAATTTTAAATACATACAATAGTTTAATTAAAGCATCCTTATACCGAATTTTTACTCCCAAAATGTCAAGAGATTTTATTAATTTTTTCACGGGACATGATGGGGAAAGAACAGAAAATCGTGTTAAGAGAAAAATGAGATTAAAACTTCAAGATAAACCTCAAAACAACGAGTTTAGTGTTTCGTTTTTTTTTTAAAATAACGGTTGAATGAAGCATTAAAATAATGTGTCATTTCTTAACTTAGTAGGCTACGAAATAATATTAAAATTATAATATATGTTATTTCAAAAATTCAAGGACCACCTTTGTGACCTTCAATGTGATCTTCACCCTTCAATGACTAGTCCTCTCTGCTTATTCCACTGAGATGAACTTAAAAGTGCTACATTGTTCTGATCAGATGTAAAACCATATCACCACCAGTATAACCTGAAACGCCAAGCCTTAAAAATTGTTACTCTTTTATCCTGCTATTTAAAAGAACAGCAAAGCTATTAAAATGCATTCATTGATTGCTCTATGGACATGGCAAGATTTTGATAATAAGCAAAAAAATTTTGAGAAAAGTGTTTCTTTTCCACAGGTTTCTCTTCTAATTAGGCAAGTTCTCGGATGCTTTATCTAGAGGGAGAAAGAAATAACGATGTCATTAGGAGTGTTTTTTAAGCTTATTAAGCTGAAAGTAAACGTGGAATCAATAATGTGTGAACAGATTTAGGACTTTTGGTTATGGTTACAGATATAGAGGAAGCTGTTTTGAACAGAATTGACACGTATTGATATCAATGGAAGAAATAATAGTATTGGAAGATTCGATGAGCCAAAGTGGAATGCAGATTGGAGTTCTCTGTACAACTAGAATGAATTATGCTTCGTCGCACGGTTCATAAATAAGCGTCCGTTACCTAAATAATACCGATACCGATAACACCATTCAAATTCCGAAACGAATGTTTTGAGTAGTAATAATTCCTTCGCTCCGTTTTTACCATAGCAACTGGTCAGATAATTCAGTGGTATTCTGAGAAAACTGCTATCTAATACCACATTCCATCAGCCGTCTCTGAATAATATCACTTGATGCAGGATGCAAGGGAGATGATAAATGCCCCCGAATGGCTCATAGAAACACCATTGGTGTGGACTTGGTTCTTCTGACTACACGATCGTCTCGAGCAGTTGTCTGTCTGGGGTGTCCTGAGTCTCTGCGACGGTTACATTTTGCCTTCTCTGTCCCACTGTTGTCTACCCGAAGTAATAATCATATCGCTTCCAACAGGATGGTGACTGATACGTCTGTTGGACCAACCAACTTCCCTTAGGCCTATGGTGCTACCTCTATATAAATCCGAGAATTATTCGTAGCGACGTCGAGTACGTCTCAAAGGTATCTTTGTACACAGCTTTCAGTATCAAAATATCTTTGTCGGTAACAGTGTGATCATTTGTATAGCTCTTGAAAATACATTCGCATGCTGAGTTTCGCGGCTGTAACTCAATGTTTTATGGGCGCATATATGTTTTTGCAACAGAGTGTATATTAAATTACTTATGTTTATAATTTCAAACAATGACGCCGAATTTACTTAAAATTGCCCCATTTTATCAAGATATATTGTGTACACAAAGCCATACAAAAGTATGCATAGACATACATATATCTCAAGCAGAAAAATGAAAAGGATAATTTTGATATTGATTATATATAATGCAAAAGGTTCTATAAACTATATGAAGTGTGAATGTATGAGGAAATTGATTACGATGAGAATCGATTTTCTCTCTATTCGTGAAGGGTAGGGGCCATTTTCTGCTCATTTTTTTAAAAATCTTTTCTTCTATATTAATATAAGATATTCTTTATTATATATATATATATATATATTATATATATATATATATATATATATATATATATATATATATATATATATATATATTATATATATATATATATATATATATATATTATATATATATATATATATATATATATATATATATATATATATATATATATATATATATATATATATATATATATATATATATATATATATATATATATATATATATATAATATATATTATATATATATATATATATATATATATATTATATATATATATATATATATATATATTATATATATATATATATATATATATATATATATATATATATTATATATATATATATATATATATATTATATATATATATATATATATATATTATATATATATATATATTATATATATATATATATATATATATTATATATATATATATATATATATATATATATATATATATATATATATATATATATATATATATATATATATATATATATATATATATATATATATATATGAGGTAGCATGTAGTTAAAATATATATCTCTGTATTCTATAGTCGTCATAAGTATCCTTCAAGAAAAGTTTTCATCTGTACATGCTCTGGTAGAAAATTCAATTTGAAAACATTCTATTCTATTGCGATATCTCCTGAAATGTTCCGACAAAACTATATTTTGAGAATAAAATTTATTTCCCATCCTATACAAAATATATTTTCGGAAAATGCAGTTTTCTGAGTATAATTTATATAAAATATTTCTTCGTGTGTCTAACGCATAAAAATGTACTCTGGAAACCAGTTTATTTATATCAAACAGGATCAGAATTTATAAGAACTTACCAAAAATCTGAAAATCCATTAATATTATTATATATCGATATAAATAAAATTGAAAATTTGTCTGTCTGTATGTGTGTGTGCTTGTGTTTGTCTTATTATCATGGGAGAATCACCAAATTTCATGAAATTTTGTGGATATCCTTGTAATAGTTCCTCTTAAAATTTAGTCTATGTTTCGAGTTGCTAGGACCAGGGGTTGCCGAGATAGCACTAAAAACAATCTCATAGAGGTAGTATTATACAGACGATATTTTCCCCGCAAATTTATTTGAAAACAGAAAAAGAAAAAAAGAAGAAGAAAATAAAATGATATCATGTTGCTAAGCAACGGCATTATACCTAATGAGTTTATACAGCAGACGATTTTTATTAAATCTTTTAGGACTTAAATACATAAAATATATAAAAATAAATTTCATCGAAATTATATTTTTGACTGGATTATGTCGTTTGAGTTGAAAGATTAAAGTAATTATTGATATTAGAAATTTCATACGCCATCTGTTTTATTTTAGCATTTGAAACTGACATTTCAAACTCATATATTGAATTCAGCCAATTGTTGAAATGGAGTAAAAATGGTACTGCTATATCTTCTAATACTATTTTAGCAATTTTATTTTGGCATATGTTGATACAAAAACGGGAACAGAATGCTTTATTCTTCTGATTTGACGTGAAGATAATTTGGTATAGCGAGAACAGAGATTCTTATACTTCTTTTTAAGTTAATTGAATTAAATATTTTAATAGAATGTATTGAATAATAATGTGATTTAGAATACTATAGGAATTTACACATAGTGAATTTTAAGTATATTTATTTATATAAATAAAATTGAAAATCTGTCTGTCTGTCTGTATATTTGTCTCTTCGTCAAGTAGAACGGCTGAACCGAATTTCTTGAAATTTTGCGGCTAGCCTTGGAATAGCCCCACTTAAAATTTAGTCTATGCTTCGAGTTTCTAGTACTAGGGGTTGCCTATATATTAATTAAAAACGCACAGTTAAACCTTCTATAGACACAGCATTATGCAGACGATATTTTTTCCCTTAAATTTATTTGAAGAAAATGATATCATATCGCTTAGCAACTGATTTAAAACCAATGTGTTTATGCGACAGACGAATTTTATTAAATGTTTTCCGATTTAAATAATAAAGAATTTATATAAAATAAATTTTATCGAAATTGCATTTTTGGCTGGATTATATAAATTACGGCATTCAGGTTAAAATATTACTGGGAGTATTGATATTTTCAATTTATTACGTCAGCTGTTTTATTTTGACAAAAATGGTTGAAACTTATATATTGCAGTACGGGTAGTCTTCTATTAGTACACGGCTATATCTTTTAATCTACGAGAATATAAGTAGTACGGTTACATCTTCCCATACAATTTTAGAGCTTTCATTTTGGCATATAGCAATTACGGCCCTGAAGATTAAAGATTGCGGGGATAATTGATATTTTCACTTTATTGTGTTATCTGTTCTAGTTTAGCAAAGATTTTTGAAGTTCATATGTTGTAGTACTGGTAATTTTCTACTAATACACGGGTATATCTGCTACATTTCGGGAATATAAGTAGTACGGGTATATCCTTCCATACAATTTTAGATCTTTTATTTTGGCCTACATTGATTCAATTTCATATTTTTTATAAATTGTTTACAAACGGGACCAGGCTGTTTTATTCTCCAGATCTGCTTTTAAAGATCATTTTAGTATAGATAGAACAGGGATTTTTGAAGTTCTTTTAAGGAGCATTAATTTAAATATTTCAACAGAATGTTTTGAATTACAATGTCATTTAGAATAGTATAGGAATTTAATCATGATTGTGAATTTTATGTTTCTTTTATATTTTCTAATCTACGTGAATGTAAGTAGTGCGGGTATATCTTTCCATACAAATTTATCGCTTTCATTTTGGCATATACTGGAATCAATTGCGATCTTCAGGTTAAAGATTACGAGGATTATTGATATTTTTAATTTATTACGTTATCTCTTATTTTTTTAGCAAACTCATATATTGTAAACGCGTAATTTTTTACTAATACACATGTATATTGTATAATATTTGAGAATATAAGTAGTACGGGTATATCTCCCCATACAATTTTAACTCTTTTATTTTGGCATATATTGATTTAATTTTATATTTTTTGTAAATTTGTTTACACGCGGGACCAGGATATACTATTCTTCAGATCTGCCTGTGAATATAATTTTGTATAGCAAAAACATGAATTCCTAAACTTCATTTTAGAAACATTAATTTAAATATTTTAATAGAATGATTTGAATTACAATGACATTTAGAATATTATAGAAATTTGCACATGATTGTGATTTTTATATTATATATTCCGTACGAAGAACGTGTATATTGCTAGTAATAAATATATTTCGTATGAAGAACGGTTTTAATGCTAGTAGTATAATAAATATAAAATGATGTACTCAAAGTACTGTTGAAAATACCTGCGATTTAAACCTGTTATTAATAAAATAAATATGTGAAGTTATAAAGCCTCCTTCAGGATTTATAAGACAAAATATTTGTAAAGTATTGCTACCTGACTGCCTGAAAAATATTTGAAACGAATTAACAGCCAAGGACAGCATAGTTAGCATCGTTTAAAATCAATTTACACTTTATTAACATAAACTACACATGAACCTAGCAGCTGGAAACAATCAACACGTTTTGCATAAACAATATGCTTTATGTAAATTACATCTGACACTCACTACACACATACCTGTATATTCTGCAGCTATATAGATGGAAATTCACAGTAATTAATACCTACAAACAGTGGTGGAACCTTAACAAATGCGAAATTCAAGTAAGCAAAATTCCATTATCTATAAAATTATACTATTATGTTCTTCATGCTGAACTCTCCTGTTCAATTTTCCTATTCAGTTCATGTAGTTTGTGCCACTTTAATAGCCAGCTGAACTGATATCTTAATTCCTCCTCCATTGTTAAACTATATTACTATTTATAGTGAACCCAGCTTGATTGGAAACAAGTGATTGGTCACAACTTTTTTAAGCGGTAATACGTGATAAGTAAAAAAGAAAAATATAAAATAACGAATATTTCGTTTCCCTATTGTGAGATCAGATATATCATTTCGTCAGCCAAATAAAAGATCAAACGAAATGGTGACAACGTTGATATTAAACTGAATTACATTTATGGTCAATAAATGCACTGCTTTAGTACGGAACCTAAATCACGGAGACAGACTGACGATGCCTTGCTTCTGACCAGATGCGTTACAGAGGGGGTAAGGCAACACCCAATCAGAGGCACTAAAAATCAAGAAGGAGGGGTTTGAGTTGGCAAACGTTTGATTAAAAGAGTTTAGTTTTGGAAGTATGTAATAGATGACCCAGCTATTGTTAGGATCTATTAGAGCCCAGAAAAGTTTGCCATTATCAAGTTCGCCGTTCACTTTTTACTCTCTACTCTACATGAAAAACAGAAAACAAGTTTGCTACTAAAAACCTCATACATTCTCAAGAAGGCTGCCACGAAACCCAGTTTGGAATCCTCTGGTGTATATCCTCGTTATTATACAAGCTGTATAAGGTTGGTGCATTAGGACTACTTTTGCCACTGAAAAAAACCGAACTTCCATGATTGCGCCCCGATTTGCTACTTACCACACCGGTTTTGCAAGGAATTACTAGAGAGTTTAACCTCGGAGTACGGTTTTAACTTTGGGAACTCCAAGAATTTTGTGAGAATAAACTTAGTCTTTGCAGCCTTGTGCAGCTTGAGCTCAATTTTTCAGAAATTGAAAGCCGGTTGCGTGGCCCGAATTTATCGGTTTCCACAGAAACTTATATAATTATGGCTCATTGCGAGTTTCCTTGTCGCCATTGCAAGTATTGGTTATTCCATGCTGGAAAGTGTACAAAAACGCAAAACAGGTTCATGGACTCTCTTATCTGCAATAGCACGTGATCACAACTTCAGTAATGTCCCCTATAGGCCGGTTCTGTAAGTATGGAATATATTTTGTTCATTAAGATATTTCCACGCAAAATTTTGATGGAGCAAAGAACACGTGTTAATATGCAAGGTGTTTCAGTATTGTTGACCTCACTTTCGTACTTCGGCAATTGGTGTTAAGCACATACTTCTGATTTGAAAGTTTGTTAAAAGTAAGTGCAAAATTCTTTCATATAATTCTTTTTTGGTGGGGGTATTTTAAGAAAATATGGGGGATTTAAATTTGTATAGGGCCCCTTGAACAAAAAAGTTCAATCAGAAAAAGTTTCACGGAGGAGTAGTTCTAAAGAAAAAAACCAAACCCGGTGCAATTATCTGCAATATTCGACGAGTTATTGTTTATTAAAAAATCAGGAGTTTTCGTCCCATAACTATAGGATCAGCTGCAACAGCTACATTTCGTCAACAACTTTTATACGAAGTCAGGTTTCAATTTGGAGTCAACCTTTGCAACACTAGTCAACAACTGAGGGAAAATCGTCTAATCGAGGGAAAATACGATTCCAATTTTTTCCATTTTGGTAGTTTTTGAAGTCATTTCTATCATAAATATCTATGAATACTGCAGACATCTATGAATACTGTAGATATAATATCTATGAATACTGCAGATACACAGGGTTTTTCTGTTTAGACTAGCTTCTGTATAGCAACACTTTTTCTGTATGAACTTTTCAATAATTAAAATTTAGATCCCTTACAAAAATTTAGATCCTATATTTTAAAAAATATATCATCCACTACGAAAAAATATATGAAATAATTTTTTATTTAATTTAAACAAGCTTTCAAATTGAAAGTGCGCGTCTAAATTCGGTTGCTGAAGCCCGTAAAGCGATATTAAGTATGTTGAAACGCCCTGTATAATTCACACTCATGCTATCTTTAGGACATCCAGGTTTTACAATATATAAAATATCAACACAAGCAGTTGGTATTTCCACTATGTAGTCACCATACTAGCACATAATTTAGTTTCACCACATTTTCTTCCTGAGGTTATATTTCCCTTTTATTGAATTTGGAGCAACTCCCGGCCTCCTCGTTCTATTTCTTGTTTTATGTTTTCAATTTTTCAGCGCCCCCTGGACATTGGAAGAATCATTCCTTAATTCCCTAGAAGCAGAGAAGATATATATATATATATTTTTGTTGATGGACCATAACTAGGGGGCACAAAAATTTGTTACTTTATTATTTAATTTTTCTGGTGAATTCATACATTTCATCTGTAAAGAAATCTGTAAAACCTTCGAAGTGATTTAATGGTTTCAAACGTAACAAAAATGTTGAGGGTTTTATCAATCATGCTAAATTTAAGTTCAGGCAAACTTTTACGTAAAAATTATTTGTTTATTTGGTTGATATTTTAAAAATTTAGCTTATGATGCGGATGCTTTATGTTTAGGAATTTGATATTTTTTTTCAAATCACTCCTTAGTGAGTTATTGTACATTCCAGTTTTACTCATATTTACCAGTTAAATTGATAATAATAAAATTAAAAAAACTAAAAATTGAACTTTTATGAGAAATGTCAGGAACAATTAAAAGTGAAATGCTAAGCAGAGTGGTAGCTTCACCAGAAATTTATGGAGCCTTAAAAAAGCACAAAAACTCTTAAACATATAGTCCACTTTACTTACCTTTTTATTTATTTTAATATTTCATTTTAAAGTAAAAAAATTTGATGTGGGTAGCACATGACTTTCCTTATATAATGCAATGTATTTATTGCTTTTGCAGTAAAAACAAAGTAGGTTATTCTTATAGTAGATATATTTTTTTCCAAGATATTGAATTTTTGTCAAATAGTCATTATTTTCATTGATTTAGCGTCATTTTTATCCATTTGGTGAGATTTTATTTGATTTGGTAACAATTAAAAAAGTCGCCAAGTCGGCGACATTTCGCCAAATTCGTCGCCAAAATCTCACCAAGCGTTATGGATGGAGAAAGAATTTATTCTTATAGCAGATAAATGACTATTGGCATTCAAATAAAAAATTATTACTCAAAGTATCTTTTTTCATGAAGGGAACGAGCTAGGATCCACGAGAATGATGTCACCAAATTTATCGCATGATATTACATATGAAAAGTGAATATGTTTCTCAATAGGAAATATATTTTTTTTAATTTTATATAATATTTTCATAGTTTTTTGAAAAATGTGCAATACCTCGAGAAAGGTTCATGCTAGCGTTCTAAAATTTATGTTAATCGTTTTCTAATAAAAAATTACATAAGAAATGTCTATTTGCGTAACTTTATTAAAGGTTTTAATTTTTCAATGATTTTTTCAAAATTTCACTCGAAAATTTAGGGGTGTTTTGAACATTCGATTGCATATAAAAACAATATGCTTCCAGTATTCACGGATTGTAATTTTTGTACCAAATTTCGTTCGAATCGGTCCATTCGTATGTCAGTTATCGTCTCCGCAGACTCACTGACACACACACACACTCACACACACGCGCGCAGACATCACCTCAAAAATGTTCGATTCGTGATCAGGAATGCTTGAAACGTGTTCTCCCGTCCGTCGAAAACTCGAATTCGAATTTTCGACCCCATCACAATACTTTCCTTATACATATTATATATAAGGAAATTAAAAATAGGTCACTCTTATAGTAAATACTTATGTTTTCCAAGATATTGAATTTTTAATTAGTCGTCATTTTCATTGATTTAGTGTCATTTTTATCCATTTGGCGAGATTTTCGTTAATTTGGCAACATTTAAAAATGTCGCCAAGTAGTCAACATTCCGCCAAATTCGTCGCCAAAATTTCTTATAGCAGATAAATGACTATTGATGTTCAAATACAAAAGTATTACCCAAAGTATCTTTTCTCATGAATGGAACAAGCTACGAGAATGACGTCACCCAATTTATCGCATGATATCACATGAAAAGTGAACATGTTTCTCAACAGTTAATATTTATTTTTAATTTATGGGATTTTTTGATCAATTGAAAAATGTGCAATATATTGAGAACGGTTTATGCTAGCGTTCTAAAGTTTATGTCAAAATCGTTTTCTAAGGAAAAATTACATAAGAAATGTCTATTTGCGCAACTTTATTAAGGGTTTTAATCATTTGATGATTTTTCCAAAATGTCACTCGAAAATTTAGAGGGGTTCTGAACTTTTGATTGCGCTTAAAAACAATTGGCTTCCAGTATTCACGGATTGTAATTTTTGTACCAAATTGCGTTCGAATCGGTCCATTCGTTCGTCAGTTATCGTCTCCCCCCCCCCCCCCCACACACAGACATCACCTCAAGAACGTCCTATTCGTATTCAGGGATGCTCAACGTGCTCAACTCGAATTTGAATTTTCGACCCCGTTACAATACTTTTCCTATACATTATATGTATATAAGAAAAGTGATAAGTTGTTTAATTAGTGGCGTATATCCTTTGATTTGTATTCTGGAAATTTATGTGTTGTTAGGTTACCCACGGCTGAATTCAAATTAATTAAGACTCTGACAAAGTATAATATATTCCCAGAATACAGCATCCGTGGACCGGTGCCTCTTATATTAACAGACTTGTGTAATAACTAACGGAAAAATACAATAGCAATAAGGAATTTTCTAAGCTCCGCAATTTTACAAACATCTGTGGCAATCAACGAGGTCAGTAATACCATGATCAACGCCATTTCAATGACCTAGTATAATTGTATTGTGGAAGCCAGTAAAGATTAGTGCAGCGAACGTAACCCAAATGAGAACTGGGGGCCATTCATGCTATTGCTTTCCAGCTGTTGCGAGTTACTTTTTTTATAACCTTGAGGAAGAAATTGATTTTCGAAAGTTAAGTTAACGCAGAAGTTATTACTGCTTTTTGGTGTAAAGTCTAAAAAATGTGGTTTCATTACATTTGTGAGCTAATTCCCTAATTTCAGTTCAATAGAAATAGGTATAATAAGCTTCTTGGAAATGAAGAAATCAATGCTTATTTGATGATTTAAAGCTTATTAAGTGATTCAAATCAATGCTTATTTTTCAGATATTTTTTAGGTGCAGCAAAGCAATTAATAGTTCAAGACGGGTTTTGGAAGGTGAGGACAAACACAACGGAAGTGAAATATTATGGTGAAATTATAGCATCGAAGCCATAATTTCAAAAGTTAAATTTATTTCTAAATTAATTAAATAACATTACATTCAATTTTAATTACATCATAACAATAAATATAAATTACTACATTGAGCACAAGTCATAAGAAATATGTCACTGTTTTGGAAATTATATGAATTTCGATAATAGAAAAAAAATCTGATGTGGGCAACACATGACTTTCCTTATATAATGCAATGAATTTACTACTTTAACAGTAAAAACAATAGGTTATTCTTACAGTAGATATATTCTTTTAAAGATATTGGATTTTTGTCAATTAGTCGTCATTTTCAATGATTTGTGTTTTTCAATAGGCAATACGATTTTTTTTATTTTACATGATATTTTGATAATTTTTTTTTTAAAAATGTGCAATATCTTGAGAACGGTTCCTGCTAGCGTTCTAAAATTTGTGTCAATCGTTTTCTAATGAAAAATTACATTAGAAATGTCTATTTGCGTAACTTTATTTTGATTTTTTAATGATTTTCTCAAAATTTCACTCGAAAATTTAGGGGGTTTCTGAACATTCGATTGCGTATAAAAGCAATAGACTTCCAGTATTCATGGATTCTGATTTTTGTACCAAATTTCGTTCAAATCGGTTCATTCGTTCGTCAGTTATCGTCTCCACACACAGACATCATCTCAAAAATGTTCGATTCGTGATCAGAGATGTTTGTAACGTGCTCTCCCGTCAAAAACTCGAATTCGAATTTTCGACCCAGTCACAATACTTTCCCTTGTAAATTATTGTATATAAGGAAAGTAATAACTGTTTCATTGGAATTTCTATTTTTAGTAGTTCATTGAAATAGAGAGGGCGAAAATTTGTCGTTTTAAGAATTAAGTCACTGTTCTAAAACAGTTTTGGAAGCATTGACGTAAATATTTTAACTTTTGTTCCGTAATTTTATAGGTTTCATCAGATCACTCAAGGCTGACTTTCCAAAAGCTTTCAAACATCGGAAGAATGTAATACTTTTAATGATGAACAATATTTTATGTACATACATAAAGAATAATGTTCTAAGACAATAAACCTAACAAATCTTACTCATTACTATAACAACACACAATTTCGACAAAAGTTAAAATTTGTGTTAACATTTCCCATCATGCTTATTCTCCTTACTCTTGCTCGCTCTGACAATGTATAATATATCGATATAAATAGCTGATATTTACACTACATAACCGCCAACATCAGCTCATAACTTAGCTTTACCATTTTTTCGTTCTGTGGTTATTTTTTCCCTTTTTATTGAGTTTAGAAAAGCTCGCGTCTTGTTCGTTCCATTTCTGGAATTTTAACTTTTTTTTTCGCCTCCTGGGCATAAGGAGAGACACATTCCTTAATTCCCTGGAAGCAGAGAAGATATTTCTTTTCTGTTGCTGGTCCATAAATAGAGGCCACAGAAATGTGTTACTTTATTATTTAGTTTTCTAGCGACTTCATACTTCGTCTGCGTTCAGCAAGAAAAGGGATTTTATAGTTGTGGTGCCAGCTTAAAAGAAGAAGTTAAAGCTTTTTCAATTATTTCTAATATAAGTTTAGCCAGACATTAGGGTGAAATTTTCTTTCTTTTCTACCAGTTTTTGAAATTATTATGTTTGCAACGCGGATGCTGTAATTCGTGTTTTGAAATTTTATATACAACTAGCAGCATATCCGTTTTTCGTACGGAGTATGTAATACAAGAAACATAAAATTCACAATCATGTGCAAATTCTTATAGCATACTAAATGACATTGTTAATCAAAATATTCTAGTAAACTATTCAATTTAATGCTCCTAAAAGAAATTTAGGAGTATCTGTTCTCGCTATACAGAAGTATCTTCACGGGCAGATCTGAAAAATAAAACATCCTGGTCCCGTTTATATACGAATTTACAAAACATATGAAATTGAATCAATAGATGCAAAATAAAAGCTCTAAAATTGTATGGGATCGGTGCTACTTATATTCGCGAATATTAGAAGATATACCCGCGTATTAGGAGCAGATTACAGGTACTACAACATATGAGTTTCTAAAATCTTTCCCGAAATAAAACAGATGGCGCAATAAAAAATATCGATAATCCAGTAATCTTTAAACCTAAAGACCGTAATTAATTCCAATATATACCAAAATGAAAGCGCTAAAATTATATGGGAAGATATACCCGTACTGCTTATATTGTCGTAGATTAGAAAATATGCCCATGTGTTAGTAAAAGACTATCCGTATTGCAATATGAGTTATCAATAACCTCCGCAATCCATAAAACCGTAATTGATTCTAATATATGCCAATATATGTCAAAATATATGCCAATATATGTCAAAATATATGCCAATATACTTGTACTACTTATATTCACGTTGATTAGAAAATATACCCGTGCATTTGTAGAAGATTATCCTTACTATGTACAATATATGAGTTTCAACAATTTTTGACAAAATAAAACAATGACGTAATAAATTGAAAATATCAATAATCCCCGAAAATATCAACAATAATGTTTAAACCTGAAGACCGTAATTGATACAATCCAGTCAAAAATGCAATATCGGTGAAATTAATTTTATATACATATTTTTACTATTTCAATCGGGGAAGATTTAATAAATCTAGCCTGCCGCATAAAGACATCGGGTTTAAATCCGTTGCTAAGCGACATCATACAATTTTCTTTAAATAAATTGGCTGAAAATATATGTCTTCACAATGCTATCTCTATGGAAGGTTTAATTGTGCATTTTTAATTAATATCTAGACAACCCTTGGTTCTAGAAACTCGAAACATGGACTAAATTTTAAGTGAGGCTATTCCGAGGTTACCCACAAAATTTCATGAAAATTGGTTCAGCCGTTCTCCCGTGATGATGAGACAAACAAACATACATACATACATACATACATATATATACCGACAGGTATATTTTCAATTTTGTTTATATAGATTTGTTAATTTAATTATGGGTGAGATAAATATTAATTTTATAAAAGTGTAAAGAACCAATGACACAATTTTCATGAAATTTTGGAAATATCTGGGGTCTTTTCTCGACTTTCTAATACAATCATACAACGCTTGCATCATAATCATCTTCAAGATGAAAATACATGTATATTTTACAGATTTTGTACCCAGCTAATTCTTTTAAAATATTTCGCAAAAATCATAAAAACTTTCATTTTTAAAAGCTGGTAGCAGTTTGGTGATGTCGATTAATTGGGTACATTTGGTTTATATTAATATAAATAATGTTGATATTATCAACACCCATAGCATAGTTCAAATTATCAGTTTATCCATATACTTCCATTATTGTTCTGAGAGTTATCATTGTTTTGAATTTTGAAGTAATTCTAATGAAATTGAATTCTATTCTTATGTATAATTTAATATTTGAATTCTATTGAAATAATTCTCTGAAAATCTTAAAAATCGAATAATTCCAATTCTTATAATCGTATCGAATTTCACTCGATTTTCAGAACTTGTTCAAGACTTATCGTGCCCACAGACCTATGAACTGCAGGCATCGTTGAAGTAATGGTTGTTTATTTATTCAGGGATGGCTAAATCATAAAATCTGAGAATCGAGAATCAGATTATTGACATTATTTTCATTTAACCGTTAGCATGCAGCAATCGTCATCTGGGAGTGACTTGTATTTGTCACACAGCTTCTATTTTCCCGATCGTCTCATAGTACACATGCAAGTTGTGTAAATTAGCAAAAAATAAAATAATTGTAATTCGGCTGTTCTTTTCTCGTTTTTTGTCTTCAGACCATGCGATGGCCTCTTATCTTAGAATGTAATTGTCTCTTGTTTTAATCACAAAATAAAAATATAAAAAAGAAATTTATGAAAGAACCTCCATATGGTGGCAAATGGCATGCGCACTTCGCTTTTGACAGAAATAGTAAGCATTTTTATTCATTTTTGCATACTTATTTTCTACAGGCATATGAATTTTCGGCAAAACCGGAAGTGAGACTCCCAGAACAGGACGTGGAAATTCTTAGTGAACCCCTACCTCCTTTAAAATTCGATGCTGACTCTATATCAGTCATCATATAAGTTCTATTTATATTCAATCCTGTGAAATAGATGTTTGAAGGAAATTCTCTTGAACAGGAAGTGAAAATACTACCTCCTTCAGAATTTGGTGTAAATTTACATCAACTGTCATCTAAATTCTATTTGTTTCTAATAATGAGTAATAGATGTTTCAAATGAAATGAAAAATTTTGAACCAGAAATGGAAAAATAATAGGAACCTTTAATAAACCTATTACCTGCTCTGGAATTCGACGCTAAATTTATATCAGTTGTAATCTAACATCTATCTATAACAGATCTTGAGAAGCAGATATATCAAGGAAAAAAGTTTAGCAAAAACAATAGTATGGGAAAATTTTTGTCACCAATAATATACTATATAGATATTTTATTTCGTAAAATTTCTTTTTGTACCTTTTATGCCATTTTATATATATCTCATAAAAGTCTATTGAAGTTTAATGGAATTGTTAAGCCTGCTTCCAGTCAACATATCACGATGTCGTCTTACATTGTACGTCTTACATTGTAAAGTTAGTAAAACATTTATATTTGAGTATTGAATTCGTATGTAGCCATTAAACCAAAATTTTTTCATTAACTTCTTTTACTTCGTCTTGCTTTGGGGTTTTTAAGGCGATTGAAATTCGTAGGCGGAACACAGTCATCCTCAAATTATCTTAAACCTCATTAACACTGTTTCACGTAGATTTCGCCCTCATGAGCCAGCTCATCAACAAAACTGGAACTACCTTTGCAATGAGCACATCTAATGGGTGCGCCGGATCATACTGATACTTAAATTTCATTTCCTATCTAACGAATCTTCTTGAAGAAGTAATTTGAAAATAGTATAATGATAGTGTTCTAGGCACAAATGCAAAATTGTATTTCTTTTTAATAAATTTGTCATCGAGGTGAGATTATTACATTTACTTTCCATACTACTGTATGGAGAAAGCACTGTTTTGCAAAAAAATGTCGAATTCCTCATGAAAAACAAACTTTAAGACGTGAATACATTTTGACACATTTTGACACGTAAACATATTCGGAAATATGTCCATGCCTCTCTTTCATCTTAGTACTGTTCAGACCACTAAGATGATGAAGATGAGAGATAGAAAGAATGATAAAAAATAATTGAAATATCAGATAAGGATTTATTTAATTTGTATAAAAAGTGCCCAAAAGATTTTTTTTTATATTTACAAAAAAAATTTAAGCTCTTCACTTAAGTGAATTTGTTTTGCATGTGCCTAGTCCAACGATCAGATCGGACTAGTTATTTTCAGCTGCTTTTACGATCTTGATGGCGATTCCCAAATATGCAAATACCCCAAGCGATCATTCAAATTGAATCAATTAATTTTACTATTTTATTTAAAGATTATTCAGGATTTTCAGACAGTGTTTTGTAATATTTTATCCATCCACTATTTACGGATTTTTTTTTTACACTTTATTTTTGCATATGGGCCATTTTGATACATCATTTTGATAGATCATTTAGATACATCACCTCCTCACACTCACTCAATCAGTCAATTGACTGAGCCAATTGATTGTCAATTGGCTGACTGAGGACGATTAATTTAAGGAATGCAGTTTTGCAAATTCTAAGTAGTAAATTCTGAACGTTTTCTTATGTCTATGTTTTGGACGCATAATAATATTAAAGTTGCAGCGAATTTATAGACTACAAAATTTTCAGTTGTTGTCTTATGCCAATTACAATGCGCTAATTATTACAGAAGCTTCAAAATGATTTGCAAAGGTCTGTTTTGGCATGTTATTTAAGGCTTCAAAAGTTTCACATTTTTGATTTTATATTTAATTGAGTAGTAATCACGGCAATTGGCGATCTGTAAAAAATGAAATCGGGAATAAGTTTCTAATTTTTTAAGAATATATCCTATCACACGTTATTTGCTCCCTGTCAATTGATAGGCATTATAGAAATTAGAAATAAGATAGTTACACGAACAGTTAAATTACTGAAATTTGTTTAAAAATATTTTCAAGCAGATAAGGTCATCATTCTTTCTTTTGGAGCACTTAAGTGAAGTTCTATTTAAGACTTATAATAAAAAAAAATTACAAACTTTTCTTTCTAAGGCTGAAGTTTTTATCGTCAAGTGTTCTAGATTTAAATGAAATTGCTTCAATCATCAAATGAATGAATCATGTGAACAGATAAAAATCGCTTCAGGATATTTCTATTGCCAGTATATCTATAAGAAAAGGAAAAATATCCCGTATTTCTAATGCTTTGTGCAGTCTCG
Source organism: Amaurobius ferox (assembly GCA_951213105.1). Lineage (NCBI taxonomy): Eukaryota > Metazoa > Arthropoda > Arachnida > Araneae > Amaurobiidae > Amaurobius > Amaurobius ferox. Next base: position 100,928,419 of record OX578136.1, read on the forward strand.
GAAAAAAACATTGCAGTTGAAAGGTTTTAGTTCTGATTACTTTCGCTGAAGGTCAAAGAAGGACCAAAACAAAACACATTGCCAGAGAAAAAGCCAAAGCATTTTCTCAAGTATTAGGGATGTCCAACGCAAAGACATTCTTCCGATTTTCCCTCTAGAAGTTTCTTTTACGCCCTGTTGTCAGAAAACTTTCCTCAAACGAGTAATGTCTCTTTTTCGATTTTTTTTTCGCCATAAGGGCTGGAAAAGATACTGAAAGATGCAAGCTTGGATTTAACAAGAAGGTCTCTTTCTCTATATTTACCCGAAGTAATATTTTCAATATTATATTTTAAATAAAAGAAGGTAAAATGTATAAAATGTTTTAAAGTTTCAAAGAAAAAACCCAGTCAGTAAAATGAAGTGCAACTGAGAAGTACTTTCGTTGGTCATTCATTTCTTTTAATAGACTTCTGCATTTGTGGGTGTAGGTGTATCTCTCACAAAGTTTCGCCAAAATACGTGTGCGAATCTGCGACCCTTTGATTTTGAAGCAAGCTTAATCAATTGAGCAGTCTAAATTGTAAAATATCCCCACAAGAATTTATCTTCTAAAATAAAGATAATTATAAACTTTTCCCAAATCTTTCACATTTTTCAAATTACGAAATTGATTTTGACCAAATTTGGATGGTATACTCAGTATATTATGTAGATATGAATGCAGAAAATAAGATTTTTAGAAATCTACAGTTTTTTTGTAAGTTTTTTTTTATTACTCGTGATTTCTGTTAGAAAACAGAAATATTTCCGAATCAAAGAATCTCTATTCTAGCGTTACAAAAATAAATTCCATTAATATGGAGTTTTCTGTGAGTGGCAAAGTGCTCACTGTGGTCTAACAGTTCTTACTAAGGCTTTTATATACGAGGTATATAGACCGATTTTAAATACCGGATATGGGTGGGATTATCTGAGTATGCATACATGTTCAAAGGGATTTGGAATTTATTTAAAAAGTTAGATCCTAGTCAAAGTTTCACTCACTCATGTATTTTATTGTTACTTAATAATGAAATATGTTTGTGTATCTTGTTTGTAGCGGGAAATTTAAGCATGGTACGACCATGAAATTTGGTGCATAGATAACTCAGGATCTGGGACGATATGCCTCAGCGGGATTTTTTAGAAGTTCGAATTCGTTTCTTTGTTATTTTATGTTTTAGCACGATTTTGAATTCTTTCCACAAATAGGTTTCTTAGTCACCAAAAATGTTATCACAGAGTTTCCATACTGACACCATCGAAAAGATTTCGGAATGTTCTTTCGATGTTTGAGCGAATTCATAGGGAAATTCCTTCATATATATAAATTTTGTATTAAATACATTGACATTTGCATTTATTAGGTTATTTGATACATTTTTCGCCGCATAGAAAAAGGTTAGTTCAATTCTATAGTTTGGCAAAAAATTATGTGTATATCTTCGCATTTAATTTTTTTAATTACTACATTATTTTATTTTCTGTATTTTATCAAGCAAACGAATAAAAATTTAAACTGTACATGCCCTAAATGAAGATCGGGAATTTTTCTCCCCGGTTGACTGCAGATGCCCAACTGACGGTAAGGTTTAAGCCATGCCTTCTCTCCTACTGAAATTTTTTTTTAAGGTTTAATTTTTCTTTCCACGGTTATGGTGTGCATAGGAAATAAGGCGGTTTGAAGAGGCGGTTCTGAAAATGTATTATTTTAGCAGTTGGCTTTATTTAGGACGCAGACTACGCCGGTTACTTCGCTCTAATATGAAAATAACAGTAGAATGCTAAAATGATACCATTCACTCCAATTCTGCTGCAAGTCATCGATTGGAGCATCGCTAAATGTTGCAAGTCATCGATTGGAATGCCGTTTAATGCTGCAAGTCATCGATTGAAACATCGTTCAATGCTGAAAGTTATGGATTGAAGCGTCAATAATTTATTTTTAGGGAGCCACCCCTGTTCGCTATGCTCACCAACTCCTCCAACTTCACATTAAAAAAAAATCTAACGAATTCTTAATGTATCGTAATGAGTTATCGTAATGAATTATTCGTAATTCATCCCGATATTGTTATAACCATCGTGGAGCAGAACTATCTCTACCAATATCTAAACTGTCAGAATAAAGCAAAACTACTACAAAGTTTGATTGCATTTGAGAGTCGCTTTCGACATAATATTGTTGGTATAATAAATTTGTTGGGGGATTAAGAGCAACAAACCGCTTTTGTAACCTGGTTGTGAGCTATACCCGCTTTGTCGTGGTAACTATGTCAAGTTCAAGTGTACGTTGTTGTTTAGTTTAGAAATACATATTTTTCCTTTTAATGTCTTCAGTGTTTTAGTGATCCAGTCCTCGGCCATCTATGTGACGTTTCATCGCCAATCAATCACAGAAAAGTAGAAATCGGCACTACTCCTTAAATAGCTTATAAGGGTAATGTTAAATTCTACTAATTTATATTTGAATAACTAGGTCTTGAACAAAAATTCGAAATCCGTCGAATCATATTAATCTATATGTAAAATTTCTGAACTGTACGTTTTGCTATGTATTTATAATGCAGAGTAAATATTCGCAGGTTTTTACTTACCCTGCAATACATGGTAATGTATAGGGAAAGTATTGGAATCATGCCGAAAATCGCAACTCGAGTTTTCGACGGATCTACACATTTTGACACCTCCAGAATACGATAAAACTATTTTTAGCGTGACGTCTGTATGTGTGTGTGTCTATCTGTCTGTGCAGATTTTATATCCACTATAACTAAAAAACTAATTGACAGAATTTCATAAAATTTGGCAGATAAGTCACTTGTGGGAGACTCTGGTGCTGATTAGTTTTGGGTAAAATTCGGGGTAAAAGAACCTGCCTTTTTTTTGCGAAATGGCCCTCAAATATTGTCTGTTTCCACTCTAGTTGAAAAACTAATAGATCATATTTTACTAAATTTGGTAGATAAGTCACTTGTAGGTTAGCCTGGTACTGATTAGATTTTGGTACGATTCGGAAAAAAGAACATGCCTTTTTTGCGAAATGGTCTGTAAAATCGTCAAAATCTAAAATAAAAACTACGTATGCTCAAATATATCAATTAAATGCTTGTTTTATACGTAATTTTTAACGATCAAACGAATAAGATCAACTCCCATTACACTAGGACTTGCCGTTCTTGAGATATTTTAGTTTTTTTCGCTACACCACTTTTGAAATAAGCCAAGTTACCAAATGAGAACGAAAATTGAATTAAAAGTGCAAATTCAGTGTAATTTTAGATAATTATGGGTGTTATTTTGTGCAAATAAACTTCACTGCCCGCATCAAATTTTTTTGATACAGAGAGAGACTAGAAAATGTTTTTCACCTTTTAGGGCAGCTTGGGTTCTTTTACCTACAGAACTGATGGATTCCTATTTTTTGCAGATCAGGGTATAAATGCTTTCGTTATTCCCGGAATTTGGGAAATCCGACGTGAAGGCATTCTTCCCAATGGTTCGTGCGGAAGTTTCATTAACGTCCCCTTATCAGAAAAATCTCCGCAATAGAGACTTCTTTTGTGAAGTTCCTCCTTCCAGAAGAGCCGGAGGATGTATTCAATGGATTTAAGGATGCTGCGCAGTTTGCGCGAGAGGCGTTTTGAATAGGAAGTTTCCAGTTGAATTTTCTTCCAATGTATAGAAGACGGAAAATCAATACGGTATTTGATAGGATGATGATAAACTCCAGAAAATTGTTCTTTTAGTGAAGTATTGATGTTTCCCTTTCACACGCAAGTGCCAACCGATAGGTACAAATTATTGATAATGATATGTCCTTCTTTTAACACTTATTCACTCTATTATGTAACTCTCAATTTTGACAAAGAAAATGGAAATTATGTAACCAGTCTAGCGGCAAAAGCATCTATGGACTAGTTTCGCCATTTTTAGTTTTTTCAACACTAAATTGCCGATAACTGACCTGGGATCAAAAAATTGATATGTGTTGTAATTTTACATACCCTTAGAGTTGCGGTTGTAAAATTATGATTTATACTTAAATGTTCCTTTTACTAATATAGTATCGTAAAAGCAAATGAATCACATTCATCAACCCCGGAGAGCTTTTATTAACCAAGGATTAAGCTAAAATTCTATGTCCGTTTTATATGTACGCACGGAAATGTACGCACTCATATTAGTCTATATGGAAAATTTAGGAAATGTACGTTCTGTAGTTTATTTGCAATGTAGGGTACAAAACTTGCAATTTTTTTTAATATAGTGAGAGTACACGGCCGGTAACTGTCATCACAGGCAGCATATTATAATGCTACGCATATTGGTTGATTCTTTGTAGCAGTTCCTTAATTTGAATATTAAGTTCTGAATTTTACATGTTGATTAAGATCTCTGATGCTTATTCGATATTGTCATATATTTATATGCAGATATGGAGTGCTGTTTCCAACATTGAATAGCGATACCGTTGCATGATGGCAGATTGGACCATGGACTTTTAACAAAGGCATACCTTCGCCAGCTGAATCTATAACAGGAGTATTGTGTCTATAAACAATCAGTGAATGTTTGTCAAAGAGGCTTGATCACTAATTTTTGTTCATCTGAACAACTATTTGACGTGTTTTTCAATGTGTTAGGTCAAGCATTTTTCTTGTAGAGCAGCGTCCTAATTTTTCTTTAAACATTGAGGAGTCAATATGGTTGATATTTGTATTGACCAATTCCGGGCCGATTACAGTTTTGGGAATTGAATATAGCTTTTTTTTTCTTTTTTGCTCATTTGTTTTTAACGTGTAATATTTTTCTTTTTTTATTTAAATTTTTAAATTTATTCTTTTTATTAAAAATGAGTTGGACGCAAAATAAGACCAACCAAATCATAAAAGCTTATAGATAGAGACCGATATTGTGGAACACAAGACTCTGTCAGATCACAATAAAGTTTTAAGAAACCGGTACTTATCAGAAACAGCGGAAATTGTTGATTTGTTTTCTCTCTGAAGCGGTCAATAATAAAAAATAAAAATACTATGAGAACACAATTATTTATGGAAATTAAAAAGTTACAGATTCGACGAGGTGTGGAAGCGGTATGCTGGGCAAAAAATTTGCCAATTTATTTAAGAAATATAATTTAATATATCATTTTATATTTAGTAATTGATGTTTTTCTACTAGTGTGTAAAAATGTTCTGTAGGAAATTCAGGTAAGTATGATTATAGATATTTTCATACCAGATTCTTTTTTGTACATGTCTTAATATTTTAATTGATAGATTTGTTGCCATTTTACTTGCAAAAAATATCCATCTAAAAATAGATATGATTCAAATTATTTGTACATGATTTATTGTCAAAAGTGCATTCCACTCATGCGTTAAGTAGAATTTTTTAAGACATAAAAATTTAATACTAGAGATTTTCCACCTAGAGCGAAAAATATTTTGGTGACCTTTTTAAATATTTTTATTTTGTATCTTTTAAGGCCAAATCTTCAACACTATTTGTATTATGGAAGAATAATTTCTACTTTCAATTTATGTTTATTAAAATCCACTGTCACACTGAATTACATGAAAATAATTCAAATTATTAAACTCTGAATATTATTTCTTGATCTGAAAACATAAACACGACAAACGAAATTTACAGTGAAATTAGGAAACAAGTGCAATAGCGCCATCTATTAGAGATGAAAGGAAACTATCTCATTATCATAATATGTCAAATATGTTTGGCCGTGTGGATAAAATCCACTTCAGACACAATTCTGAGAATCGACATATTTGACAAACAATCACTGATCGTTTGTAGCCACCTTTAAATGCAAAAGACGAGTTGTAAACTCTTGTGTATTTTCTAAATTATCGAAATTTTTAATTGTCCATTTTCTACAATTACTCAAGAAATTTTAGGCATTCATGTAACAGAAAAATTGACATACAACCTTGGTAATAATGAGGATGTTCTGATACTTTTGAAATTGCTTTAAGCTGCACTTCTTTCTAATTGTGAACTGCACTACAAGCTCCAGAAGTTATGCCTGCTGCATATATTTCTGACGATCCACCAGCAGCTGCAGAGTGTTTTCGAAGTATGTTTACATACAGTTAGTTTGTAAAAAGTTTATAAGAATTAACAATACATATAATTGTTACCTGCATTTAAAAATTACATTTTAATCGTAATTGTTCATAACCTAGCTGCGAAACGCTTTATTTGTAACAATCAACGATAAAACATTAGTCCTCGGTTATCTTTAGAGACGTTTCTGTTAGCAATCAATCTCAGAGAAGCTGGAAGTCAGATTAACCAATTAAATGTTAGACCATACTGGTAATATTAAATTAAATTAATTATTGTATATTTAATTAACTAAAGCTTAAAACAAAATTCCATGCATGTTTGCACATCTACGGATTCATTTTAGTCTATATGTAAAATATCAGAATTTTGCGTTTAACCGTCTATTCGCAGTATAGTGTTATATATTCGCAGGATGTTTTTCTCAATAGAGACTAAAATTCTACTTACATTCATTCCTGACAATTATAATACTACCAATTTATATATATATATATATATTAAACACATTTTCGATAATATGAACGTTGAATACAAAAATACTATAAGTGGTTTAGACAGTGTTACTAACTCAATTATTTTTAAAAATTCTACATTATGAACTTGCATTGGATAGATCAGTTTCATGTAACCAGTTATATTAGTTATAACTGGAGCTGACATGTGTATATCATAGGTGACATGACAAAACCAGAGTTTTAGGTGTGTGTATCCCAGCTCCAAGATGGCTATAGATTTGATCTTTTTTGTGTAATATTACATACCACGAAGCTGACGAAAACAAAACAAAATTACAATTGGTGCAGTAGTAACCGAGAAAATAACTTTAAACGGTTTTTGGCCTAACCTTCTCTTGTTCAATATTGACGGACTTACAGCCTTAACTATTGAACCGATTTTAATGAATGATGTCCCATTTTGTTTGTTCTGGTGGGAGATACATACTTCTTTTCCAACGTCTTCTCTTTCCAACGTAGTTGAAAAGTATGTATGACTTTGTACATTCTGCCTGTTCGTTCGCACGATAAGTGCCGTAAAATAATTTTATCAAAATGAAATTTTACTTTGTTGTTGAGACGGTCTGTGGGGTATATGGGAATGTATATAAATAATATCAACCTATTAGTTTTGGATTGAACCCGAGCGAAAATGTGAAATACATTGAATCCTATGGGATCTATGTTTTCAAACATTTTTTAAGCAAAGTTAAAATTCACAAATTGCTTTCAAAATTTTAAGAAAATATTCAAATTATTCCATTAACTACATAAAAAAAATTCAACAAAATATGTTCGGTAGTTTTTTAAAATAAAATTAAAATAGTAATTACAACCATATTATATGAAGAGATTACGTGACCCACTTCAAAATAAAATATGGCATCCATCTTTTTTTCCTAGTGTAAAAATCGTGATTTTTAAAGTACTTTTACATTTATATGTACTGTTGCATCCGTCCTAAAATCACTTTACTTTTGAGTATTTTCAGTGTATCTATATTCTGTGCCAACGCAATTACAATATTTTTAGTTTAAATGATCGTCAAATTTTGATGATTTCAACAACGAAGCCCAGTTTTATTGGATGCAGAATGTAAACAAGTGGTTGTAAGATGAGTTGTATAAGATTTGCTGAAATTTTTTCACGCCAAATTATTTAACTCTGGAGTCTGGAATAAAAGTAATATTAATGAAAAATTCATTACTTTTACATAGAGCCAGACGATTTATATTTCGATGATGTCATTTGAATAAAGTTCATTTTTTCGGATGAAGTTTTAAGTTTTCAAATATAATAAATTATTGTAGTACTTTAAAATATATCATCGCTGAATATATTGTATTTTAAAGACGTTTAAATAAAATTACATTTCAGTTGGAAAGTGTTTCATAATCAATGCTTTATGCATGATTGATCATTCTGGTTTTAAACCTAAAGTAACGTTCAAAATTTTCAAAACAAGATAAAGTTGATTAAAGATGTGAAAAATTGAAAACACACGATTTTTCGTCCATTTTCTTCAGTGTTGACGGACCTACTACAACCTAAACTACGGAACCAATTTCAATCAATGTTTGTTCATGTTATATGTTCTGGTGGAAGGTACATACTTTCCTTTGAAACTTGAAGAAATTTCGTATATCCGTCAAGGGTTGCATGGTTACCATGTCGTGGTGTTTCTGGGAAAATGTCTAATGATGAGTTATATCTAATGATGTTCTCAATTTTCCCTACACCGTACACAGCTCTGTAGTAAAAATAATATAGATATAATTACCCTACCTATCAAAATATTTCTCAAATTATATATTACCTTATATATTATAACTACTACTATATGAAAATCTGATGTCATTTAAAGAGGAAAAGCTTTCGTAGAATCAAAAAACGTCTGAGGATATTTCGATGTCTAGACTGTGGATAGGTGGTAAATATTTAATAAGGAAATATTTCTTGATATTTAAGTAAATAAAATCCTTTCTCGATTATCTTACATGGAAAAGGCGTATGAATGTGTCTTTATGTGTGTGTGTGTCGCTTGTAGCGGGAAATCTAAGCGTCGTACGATCATGAAATGTGATACACAGGTATTTCAGGACCATTGAGAATAAGCTTTGGTGAGATTTTTTAAAAATTCGAGTTAGTTTTTTGTTATTTCATGTTTCAGCACGATTTTGAGCGAACTTCACACAAATTGGTTCCTGGGTCGTGACAGCCCAGTGGTTTTCAACGCGCGGGAAATGCATTCGGTAGGCCCGATCTCGATCACCGCCACTGCCCAAACTGCCGCCGTGTTCACTCAGAGTACGATCACGTTAAAGATGTGGGTCTGTAAGTCCTTCCGAGAGGTTGGTGGTAGGGGGGAAGGAGAGTACGGTCCCTGTGTATGCCTCCCTCACTGGGTTCCGGTCTAAATTGGGTGGCACTTTCTGGCCGTTCAAACAGATACCTTACACCTTTCTGGTAGGTCGGACGGTCTGGGTCTCAACAATAAGAAATTGGTTCCTTAGCAACCAAAAATATTTTCACAAAGTTTTCATCTTGAGGACATCGAAAAAAATTGAAGAATTGTCTTTACAACCATGTTTGAACCGAATCCGTAGGACAATTCCTCTTATTTATTTTAATTCCTTGAAATTTGAACCTTTTAGGTTATCTGGTACTTATTTCGCAGCATCCCAAAAAGTAAGTATAGAACATTTTTATAGTTTGGCAAAAAGTTGTGTGTATATTTTCTTGGGTGTATTCTAAAAAAGAAAATTTTTAATTAATACGTTATTTTATTTTAGATGATTCTTTTAAGCGAACGCATAAAAATCCAGATAGTCGATTCCGCAAATGAAGTCCGGTGGAATTTTTGACCTGTCGAATGCGCATGCCCAATTGATGTCGTGGTTTAAGATCTTCTTTCAGAAAGCATCGTTTCTTTTAATGTTTTTAAATTTTCCATGGTTGCTGAGTGCATGCGGAAATTAAAACATTGAAATTAAAACTGAGTGCATTTGAATTAAAACTAATAGAAATTAATTGAAAATTTAAGCGGTTTTGAATCCACCTGTAGGACGTTTAAAGGCGATTTGAAAAATACGTTGTGTTACATGCAAATGCATTATTTAAGTAGCGGTTGCTTATGTAGGTCTTGGTTAACCTCGAGTAATTCGTTCTAGTAAGTTAATAAACTAAAACAATATATGCATATTCTGAAAAAAAAAGAAAAAGAAAAGAAAACACTTTGAGTATAATCGCTTTTCAAAATTTACCCAATTCAACCCAGCTAACCCTACTAAATATTCTCACTCTACTGAAAGGTGTTTTTAAACTGTAAATAAATTTATTATTAATACAGGCATAAATTGGCGCATGTATAAAGTAATAAAGTTAATTGTATTTATGTATTCTACTAAACTCCACATAATATATAATCGCCGATTCTGATGTACTATGTGATCTTAATCGCAATTCTGAAGCCGGTCTTTCAGCATATACTTGATTTTCAAACCCGAATTCTGTGCATTAGAATTGCGGAGAGTAAACCGTTCGGTCATAGATGGGCTTTGTAGCTGTCAGAAATCTTCCTATGGGTAGAATGTCGGTCATTCTGAATCTTAGTTTTCTAATGTGAAGAGTTGTCTTGTATCGGGAAAATGTGGGTTTAAAAATAGCTTTTTCTTTATAGTAAAGAAATCTCAAGGAAATGTTTAACAGTGTAATGCCATGAGGATATAATTATTATTAGTAAATACGATAAAACAAGAAGGACAAAGGAAATACTCCTGAGATCCTACAGTGAATTCAGAAAACCTTCAAATTAAATAATGTGCGCCTTAAACAGTACTCCTACCGGTTACTTGTCCCTCGGGCAGCAAGCAAACATCAGTATCAAGGAAACATCAGTATTAAAGAAACCTGACTTGAAAGTAATTCTTCCCATAGTTCCTATGGAAGTTTCATTAACATTCCGTTGTCAGAAATATTCCTGTAATCAAGTAAAATATATTTCGTGAAGTTTTAATACAGAAGCTGTATTTAATAATTGCAAGTTTTCTCTAAGTTTGGAATAATGTTATGTTAAAAATTTTGTTTGATTTAAAAAATCATTTATATAATTTAGATGAAAGAGATCCCTAGTTTCAAAACTAAAGATTTAAATTTCTCCGAAATAAATTAGTGATTGGATGGTTAGCCATTTTTACTTTCTCTGCAATACATGGTAATGTATAGGGAAAGTATTGGAATCATGCCGAAAATCACAACTCGAGTTTTCGACGGATATATACGTTTCGAGACCTCTAGAATACGAAAAAACTATTTTTAGCGTGACGTCTGTGTGTCTGTCTGTGCAGATTTTGTATCCATTCTAACTAAAAACGTAATTGACCGAATTTCATAAAATTTGGTAGGTAAGTCACTTGTGGGCGAATCTGGTGCTGATTAGTTTTGGGTACGATTCGGAATAAAAGAACCCGCCTTTTTTTGCGAAATGGCCCGCAAAAGCTTGTATCCACTCTAACTGAAAAACTAATTTATCGAATTTCACAAAATTCGGTAGATGAGTCACTTGTGGGTTACTCTGGTGCTGATTAGATTTTGGTACGATTCGGGAAACACTAATCTGCCTTTTTTTGTAAAATGGCCCACAAAAATCGTCAAAATCTAAACTAAAGAACTAGGTATACTCAAATATATCCATTAAATGCTCGTTTAATACGTAATTTTTAACGACGAAAAGAATAAGACCAAGCCCATTACACTAGGGCTAGCCGTTCTCGAGATATTTTAGTTTTTCGTATTTTCTCTATGCCACCTTTGAAAATAAGTCCGGTCACCGAATGAGAACGAAAATTGAATTAAAAGTGAAATAAATGTAATTAAAATAAAGAGAACGTGAACGTCTGCAGGGAAAGTCATGTGCTGACCACATCAGATTTTTTATAAATGTATTTGAAAAGTGTGCAATATCTCGAGAACGATTCATACTAACGTTCAAAAGTTTGTATTATTAATTTTCGAATGAAAAATTACGTCTGAGTTGATTATTTATTGATTATCTGCAAAAGTACTGTTTTTAATAATTTTTTTTTAATTCAATCAAAAATTGGGCAGGTATCTACCGAACATTCTATTGCATTTCAATTCATCAGAGTTTGAATATTCACTGATTGCAATAATCATAGTAATCGTAGCAATCGTTGCAATAATCGTATTGCAGTTGATTGCAATAAGTTCTTTCAGAAACGCGGCACAACTTCTGTGCTTTCGCGTCCATTGACTTACAGACACGCAACAAACGTACTAACGTGCATACAAATACATTAAAATATATGCGCACACAAAGGAATCATTTCAAAAACCTTCGTTGCGAGTTCAGGGATTCTGAAAACAGGATATTTTGTCTAACCCTCGAATTTGGCTCTGTCACAACACTCTCCTTATACATTATTCTTTGCATTTGCAGAAGGGAGTAAGTAATAAGTGAATTTCAGGTCCAGCTGAGCATTGCCATCACCTTTGAATATATTTCAGCAAAAATATTTTATTTTTATTTTTCAAAGTTCAATTCTATACTTTAGAAGGTAAAAAATTCATTAAAACTTGCCAAAAAAAAAAACTATTCGCAATGCAATTTAATGCTAGATTAAAATGAAATGGTTTTCAACGCAGCGTATAACTTCAAATAAAACAAAATTGCGTCTGCCACTGGTCCGTTGTGATTGCTTAGCTCAAAGGCGCAAAACAGAACAAATTGCAGGAGAAAAACAAATGTGTTTTCTATTGCTGTTTCATTCTACCTGTAAAAATCGTTCTTAATCATCGAATGAACGAATTGTACGAACAAAACGCAATCGCTTCAGGATATCTCTATTCCGAAAGTAGTCACCGAGAAAAGGGGAAAAAAAAGGGAAAAATCAGTATTTATTCCCCATGCTTTTTGTTTAGATTTTTAAATAAAATAAGATTGCTCTTTCGAGGCTTTAGAACTGATTATTTTCTTCGAGAGCAAAGAAAAAAATTAAACAAAACAACAAATAATTGAAGAGAAGATTGCGTTCTATAGATATTCACCAGAGATATTCAACGCATTAAAAACGCTTTCCAATAACCCTTGTGGAAGTGTTGTTAATATCTCTCTGTCAGAAAAATCTCCAAAATCGAATAGGATCTCTATTGTAATATTCTCTCGAGATGAATTATTGAAAGGCAGTTAGAATACTATTCCATAGTTTGCAGAAGTTTTAACTAGAAAGTTTTCAGTTGCCTTTACTTTAAGGGGTACATGTAACATTTTATAGATTAAAGTATGAGTTTTAGAACAATTGTTTGGGATGACATTCTTTCATTGCTGTCGTTTAGGTGTAAAACGATGAGTTAAAAATTGATCTATAATGAAGATTATTATGTCTAACTGTAACATTTGATATGGCAGACAGATTAAAACTTTCTTTCAAGGTTAAAAAATTCTAGATCAAATGTGAGGTAAAGAAAAATCACTTTAACATTTCTTCTTATAAAATTCTACGTAAGAAAATAATGCATATGCATGAAAGCTGTACATTCAGATAAACACCACATACTTTTAGAACTAGACCTGGGCTTTTATGTTAAATTATTTAACATTTGAGAAGTTTGAACCAGAAGAGGCTTGCAAACTGAAATTTTTTTCTCTGAATTCATGTGCTGTATTAGTGAAGTTATTCAGTCTGTGATAAAATATAATATTATCAAATAACTACCAGAAAAATATATAATTTTATACGTTAATAATATTTTTGCCAAATCGAAGGTTGAAATTAATTCTTAATACAGACCGGTTAATGCACTCTGAGAGAAAGTATTTAAATGCAAAGATCAAGAGAGAACTCGTGTTCTAAATTAAAAAAAATCTGATGTGGGTGGCACATCACTTCCCTTGCATAACTTACTTCGTTTACAGTGGTATTATGATGTTCAAGATCTACATTACAATGTTTATGACATGGATTTAACGATACATAAGCGGAAACTGGCTCTTTTTGCAATATATTAGTAAAAACAGAATGGCGTATTCATACTCATGTGCAAAACCTTCATCAAAATTCAATTGACATGTGTTCAATATTCTGCGAAATAAATGACATTCATGAATTCGTTGGCGTCAAAATATAAAACTACTTTAAAAGGTAGCTTCTCTTGTGAATAGAAGGAACTAGATCCCCGAAACTGATGCTAACAGATTTGTCGCCCAATATTGTATATAAGTGAAAATATTTAAAGATGCTAACTACTTTTTATATTTTATGTCATTTGTCTGAAAAATTCATTTTAATCATTTTAATAGCGTGCAATATCACGAGAACGGTTTAAGCTAGTGTTCCAAAGTTTGTAACAATAGTTTTCTAATGCAAAATTACTGAAATGATTATATATTTATCCTTAAATACAGTTTGAAATGATTATAAGAATATGAGAGAAGGGTGTGTTCCGAGCATTTGAATACGTTTAAAATCAATAAGGTTCCAGTATTTACTGATTGTAATAATCGTACCATGTTATTTTCGAAAAGCTTCATTCGTTCGTGAAGAGTCGCGTTCACTGACTCACGGATATATACAAACTACCGCACACACACACACATACACACATACATACATATATATATATATACACTAGCACACTAATACACAGACACACTCACTAACACATACTAATATACCAAAACAAAGACATCACCCCTGAAACAATCGATTCGTGTTCAAGAGTACTGAAAACACGTTTTTCCGTCGAAAATTCTACTTTCAATTTTCGATCCCGACGCAATACCCTCAAAACGTTATACTATGTTGAAGCGAAAGTAATAATAAAAGGGAAATTGTATAATTGAAGGGAAAGTAGTAATAAAATATTCACCTGACCAGTTAATTATTGCAAACACCTTTGAATGTATTTCAGCACAAATATTTTAATTTCATTTTTCGAAGGTCACTGCTATACTTTCGTAGGTAAAATATTCGTTCACACTTCAAAATAAATGTTCGCAATGTAATTTTATGCTAGATTAAATTAAACTCGTTTCCATCGCAGTGCACAGCTTCAAAGAAAACTAAATTACGTCTACAATGGGTCGGTCTGTTGTGATTACTTAGCTCAAAGTTGCAAAACAAAACAAATTACAGGATAAAAATAAATGTGTTTTCTATTGCTGTTTCATTCTACATATAAAAAAACAGTTCCTAATCATCAATCGTACGAACAGAATACAATTGCTTCAGGATATCTGTATACCAAAAACAGTCACTGAGAAATGGGAGAATAAGGGAAAGAATTATAATTTATTCTCTATGCTTTTTTGTGAAGATCTTTAAAATAAAATGAGATTGCTCCTTCGACGGTTTCGAATTGATTACTTTCCTCAAGGGCAAAGAAGACATTAAGCAAAACAACAAACTTGTAGGGAAAAAATGTCTTTTATTCAGCACCAGAGATATTCAAAGTTTTAAAGACGTTTTCCGGCGGTCCTTGTAGAAGCTTCCTTAATACCTTACTCTCAGAAAAATCTCTAAAATCGAGTGAGATATCTTTTGTAAAGTTCTCCAGAGACGAATTATTGGAAGACAGTTAAAACACTTCTCCACAGTTTGTAGGAGATTATTACCAGAAAAATGTCAGTTTTCTTTACTTTAGGAGGTGCTTGGAATAAAAAATAAATTGGTATTCCAGAAAATAGAATAGTGACTCTACAATACTTTTTTAGAATGTTTTCTTCTCGTATGTCATATAGGCGTGAATCAATAGATTATAAATGCATGTATAATTGTGATTTATTATGTATAACGGTAGCTTTAAATATGGGACTCATTACATCTTGTTTTCAAAGTTTAGAAATTCTAGAACAAATGTCAGGGAAATAATGTTTACTTATATGTACTACGTAAGATGAAAGACAGGAGTGAAAACAGTACAATCAGATGAATATTACATAAATACAAAATCATAAATTACCTGAGTTATTAATTTGTTTGCCAAAGATTATTCAATAAATAAATGCGAATAAAACGGAATTTAGGTAAATAAGAATCAATATAATAACTACTTTAAAGTCATTATCATAATCTTTTATAGGATGAATGACTTTAATCATTCATGTTGCATCTATGCCAGAACATTTTATGCTCTTGCTTTCAAATCCATGGGAACAAATATATGGACACATAGTTAAAAGTCATTGGTTGTGGTCAGAATCTAAATTTAGGTCTTGACAAATTCAGCCCTCGCTTTCTCTACTGTCTCCTAACGGCAATGGTGAGCAAATTTAAACATTCATCATCTCAATATGTCTTATCAAATTAGTCATTATTTTAGTAGTAAAGATACTCCCCTTCACGATTTTAATGAAAATTACGTTCTGAGAAAGGGATGTATAAAATTCGAAAGAAATGTACAAAAGAAGAAGTAATTACTAGAAAATTAGAATTAATTATTAAAGGAAGAAGTAATTATTAGAAAAATAATTATTAAAAGAAGAAGTAATTAAGAAGAAGTATTGTATTAAAGAAATGTGCAAAATTCTGAGAAATAAATGTACAAAATTCGCTCAATACGCAACGTTGTTGATATGGAATTGTCAGACTTGGGTTTCTTGTACTATTATGCATGTGAATGGAAAATTCATTTGTTATACGAAAAGTAGCTAAACGAAATTAATGCAAAACGATGCTCATACTGAATAATCGGTTTTACCATTTGTCTCACTGACCGTCTATTAGCATGTAATACAGAAAAACCCCATCAAGGTGATGTTTATAACATTTAATATAAAGCTAGTACAGATAATTTTGTCGAGCCAAAATAAAATCAGATAAAATTAGATGAAATTAAAAAAAGTGAAAAGCAATTTAAATTTTTACTATACTGTTTTTTATAGGAGTTTTCCGTTTGTACAGGAATGGAAGCTCACTATATCATATTATAAAACAAGAAAATAATTTCTGAAGGAGCCTTCGTTTAGACGCGAATGATATGGATACTTCAGTTTTAGTAGAACTATTCAGCATTTTTATTCTCTTTCACCTACTAATTTCGTACAGTTATAAGATTTTTCGCAAATTCCGAAAGTGACCATTTTAGAACAGGAAATGGAAATTCTTAGTGAACTCCCTACGGCTTCCGGAATATGATGTTGAATACATATCAGTAATCATCTAAGCTCTGTTCACAGATAATCCTGATACAGATGTTTTAAAGAAATTCTTTAAGCCAGAAGTGAAGCAAATCCGGAAGTGAAAATCTTTAAAACCTCTACCTCCTCCGGAGTGTAATACTGAATTCATATCAGTGGCTGTTTGTAGCCAATATATCGATGGCTACAGATAAGCTGTATCTATAGCCAATCTTGAGAACTAGATGTTTCAAGATATTTTTTGAACCAGAAGTGGAATAAAACCGGAAGGTGAAATCAACTCTCATTCTCCTTTGAATTTTAATGCTGAATTCACATCAGTCATCATCCAATCTTCATCTATAGCCAATCTTGGAAACTAGATGCTTCAAGACAACTTTTTGAACCGGAAGTGGAAATATTTAGTGAATCCTATTATTTTTCAGAATTTGATGTTGAATCCAAATTAGTCATCATCTGAGCTATATCTATTATCAGATCCTGAGAAATAGATGCGTCAAGAAAACATTTTTCGTAAAATAATAGTATGACAACATTTTTGTCCCCAATAATTAAGTTGGTAAAATGTTTTATTTCTGCGTCCGAACATAATTTAGCATTACCTAAATGTGTATATAAAATATGTAATTTAGGCATATAATTAATTACGCGTTATATATTTTTTATCTATACTGATTGCTTCGTCTGTGATGCTTGCTAGTTCGGCCTCAACAACATCTGCACATTTTTGAAAAATAATTAGTCAAAGCATTTTGTGCAGCAGCACTCTATTTATTTCAGTAAAGTTAGTTATACGGAAATAATCTGATGATAAACTTTAGCGAAATTTTAAAATCCCCTCAAAATTAAGATTCAGATCAAAAGATACAGTTTAATATCCTCCCAATAAACTTGAGTTAGATAAGTCTTATTTCTGTTGGCAACTATGAAAAACGGTTTATTATTGAAATAAAAAACTACAGATATTTTGTGGCGATTTTATGTAAATTTTGAGGGCACACAGGAACGTATACAGTTTAGATATATACATTAAAATCGATGATTTTTTTATACGATATAATTCCTATTTTCCTTAAAATTGTAATTCTGA
The DNA here is from genome assembly GCA_951213105.1 of Amaurobius ferox. NCBI lineage: Eukaryota > Metazoa > Arthropoda > Arachnida > Araneae > Amaurobiidae > Amaurobius > Amaurobius ferox. The sequence continues at coordinate 100,946,276 of OX578136.1, forward strand.
CTATACATGTATAATTCACAACAGCTTATCACTGGAAAGAAATACGATACTTACCACAGGGCATAGAACATAAAATAATCCAGACTCACCTAAAAAAAAAGAGAAAGAGTTAGAAATGAAAAATATTATATTGAGAATGAAATATTCACAATAGTATTATATTTTATTTTTATTTCTAAGAATTCTTAATTGCTAAAAACGTCAAAGACAACAAATGCCAGTTTGATGCTAAATCTGTTTCTCAAATTCCCAGTAAAAAAGTTCTCTAATTATTTTGCATTGTAAGTTTAAAAGTAAATGTTAGGAACGTGGTAGCGTTACCTTCCGCCAAGTCGTCATTTCCGAATACAAAGCTCTAAAGGGTATATTATATTTGACGTAACAAACCTCGATTGATAGAGATATGTAGCTTAGTTCTCTGGATAGCTAAATATTGGATTCATTTTTTCTGTAATTATGGACGAAAAGTACAATCGGAAACTTCTATAGGTAGGATGATGAAATTTTGCATACATACGTGAAATTTCACGCAAATTTGCAGAATCACAATTTCAATTATTAACACACAGGGCGACACGCCTATTTTTAAACCTTCCTACAAATAACAAGTAAACAACGTCTAAACAAGTAAACAACAACTTTTAACAAGTAAAAACGACTTCTAAACAAGTAAACAACAACTTTTAACAAGTAAATAACAACTTTTAACAAGTAAACAACAACTTCTAAACAAGTAAACAACAACTTTTAACAAGTAAACAACAACCTTTTCTACAAATAACAAGTAAATAACAACTTTTAAATAGCAATACAAATAAAAGTAAACAACCTTTAAACAGCAATACAAATAACAAGTAAACAACAACTTTTAAATTGATGCATGCAGATGCTAATATTGCGTGCATTGTGATTTAAACGTGCTCCTGTATATTAAATAAATCTAGGCGATTTAAATATGTTACTTCAATGTCATTGTATTCCTGTAATCTAATTTGTTTAATTTAAAATTCAAATTCTAAAACATACATGCTCTTTTGTACTAAGATTCTCAAATATTTAAATTAATTTTTTAAACCTCTAAATAATTATTTGTTAAATTAGTTTTAATTTGAAATTTTTTACAGATCGCACACATCATATACCCGAGTTTATTCAAAGTCCGACTTTATGTAAGTATGTTCACAATGATAAAAAAAATTACAATTGGTGCGGTATCAACTGAGTAAAAATTTCATTCCCGACCGGATTTTTTTTGCAGTCTCGATGTACTTAAAGTCTTAACTACTGAACAGATTTCAATGAAAAATCGCTTATTTGAAGAGGGAAGTACTTTTCGTTTTAAAACTTGAAGATAAACTCGATTTAGAATTTCAAAAATTGAAAAAACATAAACAAATGGTGCTTAACAGAAAAATGCAATATTAATGGCTGCTCTACCATCGTTGCATAATCATGTTGATAAATATTTCTGGAAAAATATTGAAATCTCACAAAAACACCATAGCATGAAAAAGAAAATCCCAAGCAAGTGCAGAAAACAACAAGAGAGATCAATCATGAATAAAGCATTGAAACACTTTCCAACTGCAACGCAATTTTTTTAAACAACCCTAAAATGCGATACATTCAGCGGTAATATTTTTAAAATTATCAAAATACTACCATAATTCATTATATTTGAACATTTAAAACTTTATAAAAAAATGAATATTCAAATGAAGTCATCGAAATATAAATCGCCAGGCTCTCTATGTAAAAGCAGTAAATATTTCGCTCATACACTTTTATTTCATTCCCTTCATACATCATAATACTACAATAATTTATTTTACTTAAAAACTTAAAACCATGGAGGTAAAGGAACTTTAACTCTACGCTTAAAACTTCATCGAAAAAGTTATTGCTTAAAATCATCTGATTCTCTATGTAAAATCAGTGAATATTTAATTCATATCAGCTTTATTCCAAACTCCAGAGCTAAATAATTTTGCATTAAAAAATTCAGCAATTCTTATACAACTCATCTTATAGCTTGATGTGTTTACATTCTTCATACTTTAAAATTAAGCTTCGTTCTAGAAATAATAAAAGCTTGATGATCATTTAAACTCAAATATATAGTAATTGCGTTGTTTCAGAATATAGATGCATAGAAATTAAGCTAAAATAAAGCGGTTTTAGGAAGAATATAACACTAAATATCTCTATTAAAAAAAGTAGCTGAGGGCGTCGCTGTTTGAAAAATTTCTCGTTCCTCGAGATTCTTTATTTCGTATCGCAAAAACTATTGCATGTAAAAATATAAAATTTGGTACACTTGTAGAAAAAGCTCTGGGAAATACGTTGAAGGAAACCGTTTTTTGATATATATTGACGTTCAAGAAATATTTAATGATCATGAGCTCGCGAAACGAGCTCATGATCAAGGAATTTAGTCTTTGGATTCTCTGGGATAAGAAAAATCCCTACTTTCCCCTCCTGCGGAAAATAGGCAGGGATAGAAAAGAGATTTTTGAAAGTAGAAGTTTTAAGAATGATAGATATGAAGCGAACTCTGGGAGCGCCCCTCCCGAAGAGGGTTGCGCAAGTTGTTTGTTTAATTTACTAGGGGGCAGAGCCCCCTACTAAATTAAAAAGAACTATAAAAATTACAATTTTAGCACAAGATGAAAACCATTAATCATGTAAACTCAAATATATTGTAATTGCGTTGTTTCAAATATAAATGTATAGAAATTAAGCAAAAATAAAGGAGTTTTAGAACGGGTACAACACTAACCATAAATTAGAGAGAAGTTTAAAAATCACAATTTTGACACAAGATGGGTGGGGTGCCATATTTTATTTTGAAGTGGATGACGTGATCTCTTCATATAATATGGGTGTAATTATTATTTAATTTTTATTTAAAAAACTACCAAATATATTTTGCTGAATTTTTTTTATATATTTCATGGGATAATTTGAATATTTTCTAAAATTTTCCAAGTAATTTGTGAATTTTAACTTTGCTTAAAAATTTTTTGAAAAATTAGGTTCCACTGGGTTCATTGTATTTCATTTTTTTTTAACCCGGGTTCAATCCAAAACTAATCGGATGATATTATTCATTTACATAGGTTCTACAGACCGTCTGAACAACAGAATTAAAATTTCATTTTGATAAAGTCATTTTTACGGCAGTTATCGTATGACCGGACAGACAGACAGAATGAACAAAGTCATAAACACATTTCAACTATGTTGGAAAGTGTTAAATACCGCCTTTCAAAAACTGACCCAACTCAAAAGATTTACAGAGATTTGAGAAAAAAAAAGTTCATTCTATGGTGGCCTCAGAACGTGGACATATGATCTTTCATAGTTCATTTTTCAGCAGGTTATAAGCTAATATTTGTATAAGTAGTGTATATTACTTTCTTTTGTACTCAACTATTTAGTGTAAATTTTCACATATAAAAGTTTTTCACCGTTTTTAAGTGAATTTGTTCATATTTCTATTATTTTTATTGATCCATTAAAATGTTCCATCATTCCATAATTATCCTGTGACGTGTATATTTCTTTATCAAATCTTTATCTTCTCTGATTTTTCATGCTATCGATCGGTAGACGTATCTTTAACAAGCTGCAGCTTTCCTCGACATGTCCCAAAACTAGCATAAGAGAGAAACCAGAAAAATATTCTAACAACGGTTTGAAAATACGAGTTGAGAACTATTCCCTTAAACAGTCAAAGGGAAATGTTTTGAAAGGCGAACTCTGTTTTCGAGTGCTGCGCAGTTCTCAGGACATTTGAATGGAAATTTCCTGTTGAGGAGTATTCAAGGGAGGCAACGTCGGAAAAATCGATAGTGTTCAATAGAATACCAATGCACGCTGAAACCACTTATGCCGCAGAGAAGTTCCGTCACAACGTAGGCACGGATACAGTTACAACGTGATTCCATCTATTTTAGTACTAAGGGGAAGAAAAGTTTTAGTAACTTTTAGTAGATGTATGTTTTCACCGATGGGTGGCCAAGAAATAAATGGAAAGGGTTATATTTGATTTGGCCTAAAAATATGCGCTGTCAATTTGATATATTATTAGTTTACTATTTTAAAGAATTGTAAATGTAAAGTTACACATGTTTTTACGATGCACTTTTTACTTATCGAGTATATATATAAGATTAAATAGAATAAAATTTTGACTTTTAGCAGATATGTATTTTCCATTATAGTAGTTCTTAGTAATTAACAGTACTAATTTATATTCTGTAATGTTTATATCGTTGTTAAGTTTACCTACTTTTTATTGAATTTATTTTTCAAAGCAGTATCCTTCAAGCACGATCTGTGAGTGTGAATTACGTTTATGCGTATTGTGGTAGTGAACATTTTGTTTTCCGGTTTTGAGTACTATCAAACGCTGGCTATTGTTAATAACAGCCGTCTCTCTGTTAATTTTATTCTTTAATAACTTTGTAGCTAAATACTACCTGCGAGTCTTGACAAAGTGATAGTTGTTTCTTATTTTTCTTCCTGTTGTTATCTTATTACACCTCCTCCTTATATTAATGTCAATTATTAGCATTTCTATGATATATATATGAATCACGCGATTGAGCTGAAACTTACAGCAAATGCAAATTAGGGTGTGCTATGCAAATGATTAGAATTTCAGAGTCACGGCGCATACGTGGGTTGAGCAGCGCCATCTGAACCGCTGTTTTATCTGTATAAATAGAGTTCTGTAGCGGGACGTTGAAAATAGTCTATGGTTGTTTACGAGCGGTAAACATTTCATGAAAAGTCACTGTGTCTCTACGGCAGAGGGCGTCATATGAACAAGTTACGAAGTCTGAACGGCAACGAATGATCGGCCTTCGTGAAGGGGGTTTTCTTATCACGCAATAGCAGCTCGTATGGAGCGCAATGCCACAACAGTGACGCGAGTGGGAAAGTAGTAGACTGAAGAGAACCGGATAAGTCGCAAATCAGGCAGTGAACGACATAAGTTACGTCCTCAGGGGATGATAGACACCTTATCCGCATAGCAGTGATGGACCGTACAGCTTCATCTCGACAGTTAGCAGAACGTTGGAGCACTGCTACAGGTGTATTATTGTCTGCTCCAACAATTCGTCTGCTGCAGCGTGGACTGCGTGCAAAAATTCTGTATATGTTGTGCTGAAAAGAAGTCTTAAACGTTTCTAGCAACATGTGGACGGGCATTGTCCTGTTGAAATACAGCTACAGGAATGTTTTGAAGGACGGGTACGACTTCGGGCTCCAGAACTTCTCTGATGTACCGGTAGCTGTTGAGATTACCCACAATTTTTAGCAGTTTAGATCGTCCAAGATACTCAATGGCGACCCAGACCACCACGCCTGGCGTTCGTCCTGTATGACGTTGGATAACGCACTCCAGAAGGTTACGTTCACCGCTATAGCGTCTAACGTGGATGCGGTCATCACTGTACCCCAAATTAAAGCAAGATTCATTGGAAAAGATGATTTGTTGCCAATCGGCACGCAAGTGCCTATGTTGATGAGCTCATTGTAGCAGCAACGTCGATGGTTTTGAGGCAAGGGAATCCTATACAAAGAAATTCTTGCACTCAGTCCACGGTGCAGCAGACGCCGACGAATTGTTGGAGCAGATAATGACATACCTGTAGCAGTGTTGCAATGCTCTGCCAACTGTCGAGATGAAACTGTACAGTCCATCACTGCCATGCGGATGAGGTGTCTAACATCTCGTGCTGAAGTAACATTTCGTTGTTTAGATTTGCTACTCGTCCGGTTTTACTCAGTCTGCTGCTGCCACACTCGGATCAGTGTCGTGATATTGCTCTCCATACGAGTTACTATTGCACTATAAGGAAACCCCTTTTCACGAATGCCGATCTCCCCATTCAAACTCTGTGACTTGCACATGGCGCCACCCGTAGAGGCATCAGGACGTCTCATGAAACGTTTACCTCTGGTAGACAACCATAGACAATTTTCAACTTCCCGCTACAGATCTCTATTTACACGGATAAAACAGCAGTTCAGAGGGCTCTGCTGAGTCCACGTGTGTGCGGTGACTCTGAAATTCTAATCATTTGCATAGCACACCCTAATGTGCATTTGCTGTAAGTTTCAACTGAATCGCATTATTCCTTCACGGTGTTGCAATTTTTATAAACATGAGTTTACTTTCCTACAATGCACAGACTTTTGTTACCGTTTCATAAAAGATGTATTTCTAGAAATTAAAATTTAAAATAGTTTTGTTCTTTACTGAAGTTTCCCCAAAAAAGAAAACATTTTTTTATTTTTCAAATGGCCAGGCACTTTGACCTTCGTCATTCGCCTTTATTACGTCGGCCAGAGTGTGAACCATTTAGCCGTCTATTGACGTTGCCCCAGGCGCACCAGAGGGGGGCGGATCACATTGCGCCCACTACACAAACATCCATGCCTTACTTGGGGCTCGAACCCACAACGTGACGGTCGAGCGATTGCTACGGAAACGCTTGCCTTGACCACTCGACAGCCACGTCGTCCAAAAAAGAAAACATGAAATTATGTAATGAACAATGGAAAATACTGAGAGGGAGAGGAGAAAGAGAGAGGGAGTAGTTTTATTTTACCATTTAGTAATATAAAGATTTATTTTTCCGCTTTTCTTTTCATTTTCACGTGTTTTAAAATACCTTGAACACTCCGTGAACAATGTTTGTATGCATATGTGAATATGGATAAGTGTATATACATGCGCGTGTGTAAATTGAGGAATATTAAATCCATAATGGATAATTAAAGAACGAATAAATATACTGCCATGACTTTTTCTTATTGCATTTTTTTCAATAGTCGAGCACTTGATACAATATCTATTTTTCTGTCAGAGGCTGAGAAACAAGAGCTCTGTTGCCGTCAAATACGTTACTCTGTTTCTTCGAGCAGCATAGAAGACGGATTGATCACATTAATTATAGATTAAGCTCAAACATTAATGGGAAGATGACTTTGTGAAGGGTTCTCTATAAGGTAGATGTTCCACATTTGTATTACAAGACGTGAAAATATTGAAAACGCCCAGAAAAGAAACTGGCAAAACTTACGAGTGATCGGAAATTGAACGTACGGCCAATTTTATCTTCAGCATTGAAAAGTGACGCTTTCAACCCAACAATATCCTTCTTAAGATTTCACACCAAAGTAAAACTTCCGACTTCAACGATTTTCCTTACTTTCTACTCCTTTATATAGGATAATGTTCTATGCTTTGTAATAAACGTATTTATAAATTGCGCCATGAATGATAGAGTCATTGTTAAAATCGATTCGGTTTTTTACATACCTTAATGGGGGCGCGGTAGCCCAGTGATTAGTGCGCTGGAATTGCACTCGGTAGGCCCGGGTTCGATTCCAGTCACTGCCCAAACTGCCGCCGTGTTCACGCGGAGTACGATCACGTTAAACATATGGGTCCGCAAGTCCTTCCGAGAGGTTGGTGGTAGGGGAAGGAGGGTGCGGCCCCTGTGGATGCCTCCCCCACTGGGTTCCGGTCTAAATTGATTGGCACTTCCTGGCCGTCCAAACAGTTACCTTACACCTTTCTGGTAGGTCGGACGGTCTTGGTCTCAACAACAGCAACGATATTGTGCAGGGCGCGGTAGCCCAGTGATTAGCGCGCGAGAATTGCACTCGGTAGGCCCGGGTTCGATTCTCGCCACTGCCAAAACTGCCGCCGTGTTCACGCGGAGTACGATCACGTTAAACATGTGGGTCCGTAAGTCCTTCCGAAAAGTTGGTGGTAGGGGAAGCAGGGTACGGTTCCTGTGGATGCCTCCCCCCACTGGATTCCGGTCTAAATTAGGTGAATAAAAAGAAAGTTATGGAGATTGTCGCGGAGGGCGCGGTAGCCCAGTGGCTAGTGCGCGAAAATTGCACTCGATAGGCCCCGGTTCGATTCCAGTCACTGCCCAAACTGCCGCCGTGTTCACGCGGAGTACGATCACGTTAAACATATGGGTTCGCAAGTCCTTCCGAGAGGTTGGTGGTAGGGGAAGGAGGGTGCGGCCCCTGTGGATGCCTCCCCCACTGGGTTCCGGTCTAAATTGATTGGCACTTCCTGGCCGTCCAAACAGTTACCTTACACTTTTATGGTAGGTCGGACGGTCTGGGTCTCAACAACAGCAACGATATTGTGCAGGGCGCGGTAGCCCAGTGATTAGCGCGCGAGAATTGCACTCAGTAGGCCCGGGTTCGATTCTCGCCACTGCCAAAACTGCCGCCGTGTTCACGCGGAGTACGATCACGTTAAACATGTGGGTCCGTAAGTCCTTCCGAGAAGTTGGTGGTAGGGGAAGGAGGGTACTGTTCCTGTGGATGCCTCCCCCCACTGGATTCCGGTCTAAATTAGGTGAATAAAAAGAAAGTTATGGAGATTGTCGCGGAGGGCGCGGTAGCCCAGTGGCTAGTGCGCGAAAATTGCACTCGATAGGCCCGGGTTCGATTCCAGTCACTGCCCAAACTGCCGCCGTGTTCACGCGGAGTACGATCACGTTAAACATGTGGGTCCGTAAGTCCTTCCGAGAAGTTGGTGGTAGGGGAAGGAGGGTACGGTTCCTGTGGATGCCTCCCCCCACTGGATTCCGGTCTAAATTAGGTGAATAAAAAGAAAGTTATGGAGATTGTCGCGGAGGGCGCTGTAGCCCAGTGGCTAGTGCGCGAAAATTGCACTCGATAGGCCCGGGTTCGATTCCAGTCACTGCCCAAACTGCCGCCGTGTTCACGCGGAGTACGATCACGTTAAACATGTGGGTCCGTAAGTCCTTCCGAGAAGTTGGTGGTAGGGGAAGGAGGGTACGGTTCCTGTGGATGCCTCCCCCCACTGGATTCCGGTCTAAATTAGGTGAATAAAAAGAAAGTTATGGAGATTGTCGCGGAGGGCGCTGTAGCCCAGTGGCTAGTGCGCGAAAATTGCACTCGATAGGCCCGGGTTCGATTCCAGTCACTGCCAAAACTGCCGCCGTGTTCACGCGGAGTACGATCACGTTAAACATATGGGTTCGCAAGTCCTTCCGAGAGGTTGGTGGTGGGGGAAGGAAGGTACGGTCTCTGTGGATGCCTCTCCCACTGGGTTTCGGTCTAAATTGGGTGGCACTTCCCGGCCGCTCAAACAGTTACCTTATACCTTTCTGGTAGGTCGGACGGTCTGGGTCTCAACAATAACATACTTTAATGGTTACTAAATCTGACCTGCAGGAACAAACTGTTCGAGCGCCATTATAAAGAACCCAAATACCGACTGAATTCAAACAACGGATCTTCGAACTGGCTAGAAGAAGCTCTGTTCATTAAAGTGCTGGGAGGGAATTCTTATCGCTTATAGTAAAAGTGAACCCCGCAATAATTTTTAAACCAATTTTTTTACTTTTGGAAATACGTTCAATTTATTGCTCAAATGGGAGAAAGACCTCTGAGATGGGACCACAGAAGGTTCCAAAGTTCAACCAGAAACCAGTCTTGCTCTGGGAAGTGTTGGCCACGATTGGTCTTGGGATGACAGAAGAACGTATTTCAAGATATGTCGTTCAGACGTTGCAAGTCCTGGATTTCTTTTAATGGGTTAATGCTATATTTTTGGGTGTATCTAAATTAATAAAGTAGATATGAAAATGCGAATGACGATATTTACATAATGTTGGTAAAGTTGAAAAACTTTGACGCATTTTATAGTCTCGGAATGATGTTTGTAAAGATATATCGTTTTGCTATTAAGAGGCCTCGCTATTTGTATCCTGAAGAATGGCTATTGTTTCCGACTACGAAGCCGGATTACATCTTTATCATTATGTTGCATATTGCTTATGAACATTTCTAAGCCTATGACTTTCTGTCATCATAAGGCCGAACGTGGCCAATATTTGCCAGAGCAAGACTGGCTTCTGGTTGATCTATGCAACCTTCTGTGGCCCTCACTCACCGGTCTTTGTTTATTGAGTTTTGACGATGCCGTTTTTAATATTTTATAACATAGCTGAAAAATGTTTATGACTTTGTTCATTCTGTTTGTCTGTTCGCACGATAACTGCCGTAAAAATGACTTCATCAAAATGAAATTTTAGTATGTTATTGAGATGATCTGTGGAACATACGGGAATGCAAATGATCACCCAATTAGTTTTCGATTGAACCCGGGTCAAAAATATTAAATACATTCAACCCATGGGACCTAAATTTTCAAAAAATTTTTAAACAAGGCTAAAATTTTCAAACTGCTTCAAAAATTTTAGGAAATATTTAAATTATCCCATAAAATATATAAAAAAATTTCAGCAAAATATGTTCGATAGTTTTTTAAATAAAAATTAAAATAATAATTACAACCATGTAATATGAAGCGATCACGTGACCCACTTCAAAATAAGATATGGCAAGTTTTCAAATATCATAAATTACTGTAGTACTGTGATAATTTAAAATATATCACCGCTGAACGTATCGCATTTTAGAGATGTTTAAATAAAATTGCATTTCAGTTGGAAAGTGTTTCATAATCAATGCTCTATGCATGATTGATATTTCTTGTTTTGTTCTGCGCAAGGGAACTATTTTTGCCTTCGACACAGATTTACATTCTTATTATTGTGTTATATGCTGTTTTATATGAACATTTCAAAGGCTTTTCCTTTTGAATTTCTATTTTCCCGCCACTTTTCATAAGCAAAAGGTCAAAATCGTTTCATCTTCAATGCAAACCTTCTTTTTGCTTTGATTTACGTAGATGTACTTAAATGAGTCGCATCCCTTTAATCCCCTAAACTAGTATAATGGAGAAATCCCAGAAATACCCAGACAGCGGTTTGAAATTACGAATCAAGAACCATTCTTAAACAGCTGAAAGAAAATATTTTGAATGGGGAACACTGTTTCGAACGCTGCGCAGTTCTCAGGCCATTTGAATGGAAGTTTTCGGTTGAGGAGAATTCGAGGGAAACGACTTCGGAAAAATCGATTTGTGTTCAATAGAATGCCGATGCATTCTGGAGCCATCTATACCGTGAAGAAGTTCCACCACAACGAAGACGCAGACACATACAGTAAGAAGCGGACTGCATATATTTTAGAAGAGGAAGAAAAGTTTAGTTTTAGTAGACGTACTTTTTATCGATGGTTTGGTAAGAAAAAAGTCATGGGTTACAAAATATTGATTTCATAGGTTTTAGTTATATATTGGGGTATTTAGTACATGTAAACCAAAATAACACAAATTGTTTTCTTATACATAATATGGATTTTCGCTTCAGTTTTGAGATATATGTAGAATTCCTAGAATAATAAGGTCCCTAAGTGTACAAGTTAGGTTTCTGTATAAGCGACTTTATCCGATTGAATAAAAGTGATTGCAGCGCCCTTAGCGGAGAGTTGAAAAAGTTATGAACACAAACTCGACAGTAGAGCAAGATAGAAGAAAAATGTGAATCAAAGTTGTATAAAATTGTCCATTTAGTAAGAATCAACGCTAAATGTGTTACAGATCGCATTTATTAAACATGAAGCGGTTATTTATGTAACTCTCAGCGATACAAATTGGAACACGTCAAATTGCAATGATAGTATTAAAACTATTAAAAATAAGAGAAAATAAAAAATAAATCATAAATCATAGTAATATTTTTAAACAACATTTTAAACATGCTGTTTTGACATTCTGATGTCGATTTATAGGATACTGATGTCCAATTTTACTAATTAGACGCTACAACTTTGTAAGTGATACTTTTTTCTACTTTGCTTTGAGGCCGAGTTTCTAATTTTTTTAATTCTCCGCTAAAGGCGCTATAATCACTTTACTATAGATAGATTAAAGCGTGCAGTGACGGATTTTTCATACCGAAGTTACTTGGGTTCTTAAGGACATTCTTAGAATCCCTGTATATTTGTTCAGTGGTATATTAATATAAATCATTGCTTACTTATTGAATGTAAAGTTTTATATTTTTATGTGAGACGTTTATAATCAATATGCATAGATTAAAGCGCAGTAAAATCTAAGAAGTGCAACTTCACTCAATTTTCATATATTTTTATATTTTATATTGTTATAGTCTATGTATATCATAATTAGTATCTCTCTATATTAAAAATAAGTAGCTGATGCCGCCGCCTCAACTCTTTGACTAATTTCTCGTTCCTTGAGTTTCTCTGCTTCATGCTACAAAAAATACAGCATTCAAAAATATAACGTTTGGTACACTTGTAGAGAAAGATTTGGGAAATATGCTGAAATAATCTGTTTTTCGATATATATAGTATAAGAAATATTGAATGTCAAAGACAAAGATAAAATGTTTGAATTGAGAATTCGCAACCTGGATAGACTAACAATAGTAATACCACGGATACAGTTGAATTTGTACTAGACGGAGACCTTTTGTTTAATTTCGATGTAGTTTTACGAGATATTTTATTTTTTATGCAGTTCTGAAGTGAAAAATGTTCTTTCATATCGGCACGTCCATCAATTTTCTACGTCTCGTACCACGAAAACTGTAGTATACAAAAATATGAAATGTGGTACATTTATAAGAGAAATAATGGGGTAATACGATGAAATAAACCGTTTACCGATTTAAACCTTAGTTTGGTTTAAAATAGTTCGCGAATCGAGTTACGGGGGTTGGCGAAACGTAGCTAGCAGGGAACAGAGCCCCTAGTTAGAATTAAAAAATATTTTTGTGGTGAAAAAATGGTAGATAATTAGAAATTTGTTAATTAATTAATTTGGGTTCGAGATCGTGCGTACAATATCTTGCATCCCACAAATAGCTCACATGTTTGCAGCGTCCAGTAAAACCTGTGCATAAACATCATTCTTAAAAGATAAATAGTAAAATGCAACACATGATGGCACACGTTGTTTCTCAAATTTATATATTTATTAAGATTATCTTTTAGATTTTCATTTATAATTATTCGTATTCATCAATTTGACATTATCAATTTATATTTAATCAATTTTATCAATTTTAGGGTTTTCCAATTCATATATATATATATATATATATATATATATACTTCCAAAAGAGGAATAATGTTCCTGGACTTTCCGCCACTGCTGAATTGTTGTAGTTCCTATGAACCATGAACAAACAAAACGCATAGTAACTGATTGAACAAGTAAAGGATTTTTTGTATTCAATAGAAATTGTGTACATTTTCTACAGAATTAAAGTCCCAACTGAGATTTGAATTGCGAATCTTTGCTGGACAGACACCATTAAGTTACTGATACAATGTATTAAGCTACTTTCAATATATATAGTTATATATTGGAAGTAGACCCTGAAACTTCCATAAGAATATTCATTTATTTTCCGGAATTTTTATATCGGATATTATCAACTTCTCCAAGGTATTTTCATCTTGGAGAAGTTATTTATGTACTTAGAGATATTTTTTCAGTGGCCAGGCACTTGACATTAAATCATTCGCTTATATAGTGGCTGAAGCGCGAACCATTTAGCTGCCATATCGTGTTGCACCGGTGAACTACAGAGGAGGGGGGTACGATCACATTGCGATCTTTATCGAACCTGGATCGAACCCAATGGGGTGGAAACTACAGGGATCGTACCCTTTCTCTCCAGCCCATCAACTCTCTGAAGGATTTTCGGGCCTTCAAATTTACCGTGCTCATATTCCGCGTAGATACGGAGAGAGTTGTTCGATGGCGGTGAGGATTAGACTCGGATTTTCCTTGTGCAATCCTCTAGTCATAATCACTGGATTATCCCGAAACTAGATTGATATATTGTGGATAATAATTTGACCGAGTTTTCATGCGATAATTTCTTTTAAACAGAAAAAATGTTACGTTGATTACGTTATGATGTGAGCACCGTATACTGCAGAGTACAATATACGATCGCGTAGTTTATACATTGCGTACAGTGTACTGTATGATTATCTAAAAATTGATTGAAGGAATTATTGTGCCTTAAAGTTTTTAAAAGATTATTTTTAGGAGAAATAAAGAAAACCTTTTTCTCGGTAGGAAAAAACATACTGTAATCTCATTTTGCTTATTCAACGAATGAGTCACCTCCCCATACAATGTCCGTTTCTAAGAAACACCATCAACGCTCTGGATGACAAATAGGTTGGGAAGTTCTTAGACGGCTTATTTTGTTTTCAGAAAATTGCCTACTCACTTTGAGTTTGAAATTTTAGAGTTTTGGAAATTTTGGGGTGAAATATTTATTTCTCCTTAAGGTCAGAATATGCTTCAGATTCAAGAAGAACAAAATTCCTGAAAGGATATTCAACTAATGGAAGATATTGATTTATTTGAGTCAGAGTTTTTATAACATACTTTATTACAAAAGCTGTAGTAGAATATGTTAAAAACTTCGTAATGCTTTTTTTACTTTGCCTGCAATACATGGTAATGTATAGGGAAAGTATTGGAATCATACCGAAAATCACAAGTCGAGTTTTCGACGGATCTACACGTTTCGAGACCTCTAGAATACGAAAAAACTATTTTCAGCGTGACGTCTGTGTGTGTGTCTGTCTGTGTGTCTGTCTGTCTGTGCAGATTTTGTATCCACTGTAACTAAAAAACTAATGGACCGAATTTCACAAAATTTGGTAGGTAAGTCACTTGTGGGCGAGTCTGGTGCTGATTAGTTTCGGGTACGATTCGGGATAAAAGAACCCGCCTATTTTTGCGAAATGGCCCGCCAAAGCTTGTATCCACTCTAACTAAAAAACTAATGGACCGAATTTCACAAAATTCGGTAGATAAGTCACTTCTGGGTTACTCTGGTGCTGATTAGATTTTGGTACGATTCGAAAAAAAAAATAACCTGCCCTTTTTTTTGCAAAGTGGCCCGCAAAAATCGTCAAAATCTAAACTGAAGAACTAGGTATACTCAAATATATCCAATGAATGCTCGTTTAATACGTATTTTTTAACGACGAAAAGAATAAGACCAACCCCATTACACAAGGACTAGCCGTTCTCGAGATATTTTAGTCTTTCGTATTTTCTCTACGCCATCTTTGAAAATAAGTCTAGTTATCAAATGAGAACGAAAATTGAATTCAAAGTGAAATAAATTTAATTAAAATAAAGATAACGTGAATATAAGTCTGCAGGGAAAGTCATGTGCTGCCCACATCAGATTTTTTATTTCTGTAATCAAGCTGTCATTTTATATTATATTTTAAATGCAAAAAATAACAAGAAAGATTAATCATGCATAAGCATTGATTACGAAACACTTTCCAACTGAAATGTAATTTCATTTAAAAATTTCTAAAATGTGATATATTCAGTGGTGATATCTTTTACATTATCACAGTACTACAGTAATTTATTATACTTAAATATTTAAAACTGTATCGAAATATAAATCATCTGATTCTTTATGCAAAATCAATGAATATTTCATTCATATAACTTGTATTCCAGACTCCAGAGCTAAATAATTTTGTGTGAAAAAAATTCAGCCATTCTTATGTAATTCATCTTACAATCGCTTGAGATATTTGCATTCCGCATATGTTAAAATTAGGCTTCATTGAAGAAATAATAAAAGTTTAGGGATCATTTAAAATCACAACTATTGTAATTGCATAGTCATGGAATTTAGATACACAGATAATACACAGATAATATATGTGTGTATGTGTATGTACTCAAAGTATTGGAATCGTGCCCAAGATCGGAACACGAATTTTCAAAGGATCTACACGTTTTGGGACTTCTAGAACACGAAAAATCTATTTTTAGGAAGACGTCTGTGTGTGTAAGGGTGTATGTGTGTATGTTTCTGTGTGTCTGTGTGGATATTACATCCACTCTAATTGAAAAACTAATGGACCGAATTTCATACAATTTGGTAGGTATGTTTTTTGAGGGAAATCCTGATGTTCATTAGATTATAGTAGGATTCGTAATAAAAGAATCTGCCTTCTTTGCGAAATGGCCGGCAGAAATTCCTTTTATACACTCTAGCTAAAAACTAATGGAACAAATTTAACAAAATTTGGTGTATAATATTTCAATAACCTACAAGTGATTTATATACCAAATTTAACAAAATTTTGTATATAAATCATTTGTAGGTCATTCTAGTAGGATTCGGGAAAAAGGAACGGGCTTTTTTTGCGAAATGGCCCGCAAAAATCGTTATATATAAAAATAAAAGACTACGTGTGCTCAATTATATCAATTAAATTCCTATTTTGCACGTGATTTTTGACAAAAAAAATAATAAGACTAACCCCATTACTCTAGGACTAGCCGTTGAGATAATGTAGTTTTTTCGCGTTTTCGCTACGCCACCTTTGACAATAAGTCCAGCTATCAAATAAGAACCAAATCTAAGTTTAACGTGTAAATTCAATGTCATTTAAAATACTTATGGTTGTTATTTTGTGCAGATAAACTCAAATTATTATTGAATAAAGAGAACGAATATGAGTCTGCAGGGAAAGACATGTGCTGTCCACATCAGAATTTTTAACAATATTACAACAATGATTTATAGAAGTGAACGGGGATTATTTTCAGGCCATTTTGAAAAAAATATATGATCTATATTTAAAGATCCATAAAATTTTTGTCGAATAAAATGTTCAACAAATTTAAGCTGTGTACAAAATTTTAACTGTCTAGGACGTAGGAAAGTGCATTAAAAATGCCATCAAATAAATTTATCATGAAGAGTTATATAAAATTTAAAAAAAAATGAAAAATTGTTATCTACCAAATTTATTTTTAAATGTGAAGCCCCTCCCATATGCAAAACGTTTAAACAAATGGAAAGATATTTATTATATAATATATCTCTCTTTTCTTTCTGGAAGTTATCCCAAAGTCAGAATTTAATTGAATTTGTTTTTTTCCTATATTAAAATAATTTTTAATTAAAAAACTACTTAACATATTATACTGAATTTTTTTATATATATTCTATGGGATAATGTGAATATTTCCTAAAAATTTCGAAGCAATTCGTGAATTTTAAATTTACTTAAAAAATGTTTGAAAAATTAGGTCCCATAGGGTTCAATGTATTTCATTTTTTCAACTCGGGTTCAATAAAAAACTAATTGGGTGATATTATTTATTTATATTCCCATAGGTCCTACAGACCGTCTGAACAACATCCTAAAATTTCATTTTGATAAAGTCATTTTTACGGCAGTTATCGTGCTAACGGACAGACAGACAGATAGACAGACAGACAGACAGACAGAATGAACAAAGTCATAAACACTTTTCAACTTTGTTGTAAAGTGTTAAAAATAGCAAATGACAATTATGATATATTTATTGGAATTATAAAAGCGGGATTGGTGTGTGTGTGCGTGTGTGTGTGTGGGGTTCCTAGCAGACTCGGACAGCGATTTTGCCTTTGAATCTTACCACGAGAACGTGAAAAAGAGTTCTAATATGTAAATATTAATTACCTGAACTCGATAATAAATATCTAAAACTAATAGAAATTTAACTTATAGTGAATGTAAAAATTAAAATATAATTTTATATTTTAAAAGTTTTCCCAAATATTTTCCGTTGCTATCTCACAGTTTTATTGAAACATGCAAAAGGTTTAAAAATTGATTCTCTACTAAATAAATCGAAAACGCTTTTGCAACTGAACAAAGTTATTTATTTTACGAATAAAATAGGCAACTAAAATCAGTTGAAGTTGACTTTGGTCTATCTGCAAATTCTATTTCAACTAAACTACAAGAATTATCATTCGACTTTAAAGTAACAAGTAATTAATGAGAGAATAATTAATTAAAGCGACAATTTTATATAATTATTAATCATATTTTTTTAGATGTATAACGATTTACTGGTATTGAACTGATAATATTAAGCGAAGTAGATTAAAAATTTATGTCTTAAGATATGTTTGTTTAATTTCAAATGTTATATGTCGAAAATTTTTACTGAAACTTTTTTTGATTTTTTTTTACTTTTGAATATTCAAAAGTCAAAATTGTTTTGTTTATGTTTTGACAACTTAAATTTTGAAAAGACTGCATTCATTTTGAGCATTCCTTTTTCTAAGCGTTTTATTTTGTTTTCATATAAACTGAAATATTTAAATTTAAATATTTTAATTTTTTATTTAAATATAAAAAATATGTACCGGTTTGTTTAATCGTGGTAGACATTAGTCGTGGTAGACACAGAATCATGGTAGACACAGAATCGTGGTCGATATTAAATTATTAGATACTCACTTTTCAGTTATTATAGTTATCAATATTACAGTCACTGATCTTCAGTTATTATATCACTGATCTTAAGTTATCATAGGGTCCAAAGTGATCGGAATTTCAAAGACACTCCCCTGCGATTTGTCTAAAATAACTGCGTTGCGATAGCTTTTGATACTTCATATGTTAAGGTCTTGTCTATATTCAGATAGAATATTACAATTCATTTTAAACACTGTTATATTTTTAAATCGGCTCGCTAATTATTAATAAGTATTTAAAATGTAACACTCTTCACGATTAATCTGAAATTTGTGATACCGAATACATTCTTGCAAACATTTTAATCCATCTTCAAAAGTTTCCTGTTACAGCATAAATCTTTAGAAACTTCAATTTTAGAAATCTCTAAAATAAAGAGGGAAGTTAATCTCGTAATTTCATCGGAAGTGCATGAAAAGTCGATGAATGTGACGTTTATGAGAAAATTATTCACAAATCATGGATTTAAGAGCACAGAGTTTTGTTAAGCCCCCTTTTAGTTGTCGGGAGGTTAAGGTAAATTTACTAGGGCATTCAAATGCAGATTTGAATTTTTAAAAATATAATTCAGACGCATTTGTAAACATCACACAGAAGTGAATTAAATGAATGAAATATTATATTGAATGTTGCATGAATTTGTCTTGAGATTCAAGATATATAAACCACACTTTTTTAGTTGACCATTCTTTAGTAGTTATTTTTAGTAAGCCACGTTATTTTGTAAATAATTTAAAAAATACTGAATAATTACTCTTTAAATGAGCGTTATTTTAGCAACTTGCATATTGCCTAACTTATCTATCAATATCGGCAAAAAAGAGTTTCGAAGATTATAAACCTTGAATGGACCTCTATGTAAACGTTTTAACTGTCGAAATGCCTTAAGTGCAGCAGAAATATTGCTTTTTCTTTGATAGAAGAGTTTAACAATTATCGGTAAGGCTATATCTGGTAAGCTTCAAAGTGAGCTCCATGACCCTTTGTTAGTTGTGGATTTGTGAATAAAAACTTTGTGACTCCTTTTACATGCCCTGATTGTAAGATATATTTCGCAATACACAAATTACGGGTACAACAGCCCCAGATTTCATACCTTTTAGCCTAAATTTGAACTATTTTTATTCAGAAATCAAAACCGCATATTCAGGAAAGTATGCGTAGGAAATTTGATTGCGATTAGACGAGTAGTTTTTTCCTAAAGAGAGGTCTAAACACCTTTTGTTTAATTTGAATCACCCTATATATATATATATATATACACCTCCATATATATGGGTTCTTAGGAAACACTATGTTCTCACTGTAACCTTTAAATCGCGTATCATACCACCACGGAAGTAGCACATGCAATTTAAAACATTACAGTACAGCCCTCCCCGCAACTTACATATTGTCTAACTTATCTAACACATACCGGCAAAAAATAGTTCCGAAGATTATAAATCTTGAATGGACCTCTACGTAAACCTTTTAACTGTCGAAATGCTTTAAGTGCAGAAGTATTACTGTTTCCCTGATAGAAGAGCAACAAGTAACGCACGATCCGGTTAAGTGAGCTTCACGACTCTTCGCAAGTCGTGAATTTGTGAAGAAAGGCTTTGTAACGCCTTTCATAGACGACAGTTGTAAGATACACTTCACGATATGCAAATTATGGTAACATCGGCACTAAATTTCAATATTTTTTTTCCTTAGAAATCAAAACCGCATACTCAGGAAAATATGTGTACGAAATTTGGTGTTGCGCGCGGTTCTCTCAATAGTTATCCTACAGTGAGGTATAAATACCTTCTCTTTAATTGGGATTACCTTGCATGTTATACGGGTATCTAAATCCCTACCACCGATTTAAGACAAAGACTTTCAACGAGAGTTCGCTTTTTTGGCACCTGATGTACTTCTCCACATATATACTTGCATAGTTCAGCAAGTTTTAATAGTGTAGACATCCATATTTTAGGATAGAGTCCTAAATCAACATTTTAGGCATAGTTGGATATAAAAAATACTGTGTTAGAAGGAGGGTACGCTCCCTATGAATGTCACTCCCCACTTGGTTCCGGTCTAAATTGGGTAACATTGTCCCGGCAGTTTAAACAGATACCTTACATCTTCGGATAGGTCGAACAGCCTGGGTCGAAAAATAAAGAAAGTAGTACATATTTTAATTTGAGAAATAATATTATCGCGGTGTCGCAGAGTTACATCATCTAGCAACTGATGATGTATGACGGATATTTATTGCACTCCATGTACGCGTTTTGTGTGTTCAGGAAGCCGATTCCCACTAATCAGATAATGTTCTACAACTCTGTAATTGACATTTTTCTATTATTTCACTTATGAGTTATTGCTCCTAACTTTTTCGATTCTCCGCTAATTGCAATCCCTTTTATTCGATCGGGCTTTGCTATATTTTAAACTTAATTTTTTCAAAAGATCTTACATTTTTGAGCGCTTATAGATTTTCCTAGGAAACCTACCTTATATGATATTTAAAAGTATAGTATATTGCATTTTATTTACAAAGGGGAATTTGATTTATATCTGCTTATTCAATTTTTAATATTTTCACAGACATGGATTATACTTCATCTACTTGTAAAGTAAGTGCATCACAATAAACACATTGCTATTTTTTAAAAGCTGCTCAAAAATTAACAATACTTATAAAATAAAAGTCAATTTTGTCTCAGATCAACGACAGCAAACTCAGTTTTGCAAACATTTTAATCCCTATACAAAAGGTTTCTCGCTATGTATCATAAATCTTTAGAAACTTCAATTTCATAAAATTTCCAGAACAAAGTGCTGAAGTTAATCTCATAAATTTATCAAAACAATATGAAAATCCGATGAATGCGACGTTTATGAGAAAATTATTCACGAATTATTGATTCAAGAGCACCCGGGTTTCTGTACTCCTTTTCAAATATCAGGTAAAGGTTATGGTGAATTTGCTTAAGTATTCACATGCAGCTTTGAATTTTTAAAGCTAATTTGAATGCATTTGTAAACATTACCGGGCAGGAAATTAAACAGGTTATTTATTTATTTCTGGTAGACAAGAAGTAGAATGTTTAATCTATTCTTTAGCAGTTTTAGATTTTGATTTACGATATATAAGAAAACATATGAATGAACAAAATGTAATGACAGAGCGTAATGGTTTGTGATGGCAGAAGGACGGATTTCACGATACATAGTTTTGCTTTTACAAAGCTGGTTGGTTTTCTTTTAATGGGTTATGCAATGATATGAAGGGTGCAAATGTAAGAATACAAGGGATTTATATACCCCAGAACTGGATTAAGTGTCCATCTAAGAGAGCCAATCAGTAAGCAGAATGAAGAATATTTGAGCCAATTCGAAACGAGAAGTAACACACAAAATTGGCGTTTGCCAAAACACAACATAAATATCCCGAGAAGACGAGTCCAAGTCCGACAAAGAATAAATGAGTTCCAACAAGACGAAGAATAAATCAAAACGACACATAAAAGTCCCAAAGGCTATGAAATGGAAAAGCATTACAAAGCACGCCTCCAGTCCGTGGACAAAACCGGAGTACTCGACAAGTCATTAAATAAATTATTAGAATTTTTCTGGATATGAAAGGCTCAAAAGAAGTCAAGATCCTAGATTGAAGTGCTCTTTTGTATGATCCAGATGAATAAAACTCAAATCGGTGGCCAAAATTATAGCAATGTTGATCAATTGAATAGTTATTAAATTCCTAATTTTTAACCTTTTGCTTACGGGTGGGACAGCGTAAATCTCAAACGAAGAATCTCTCAAAAAGGCAGGCATTTGACATACCTACCCCAAACCGTTCAATCCCCTTTTGCAGGCATTGGCGTCCATGGACGCAAATGTCTGCAAAAGGGGGATCGAACTGTTTGGGTCAGGGTATGTAAAATGCATGTAGTTTTCAGAGATTCTTGGTTTGGGATTGCGCTGTTCCATCCGTAAGCAAAAGGTTAATATAGTTTTCATGTTCTTTAATACTAAATTTTAAAGCACGTTTATTTTGACCCATATAAGAATGACCACACTGGTAAGAAATACTGTAAATGCCCCAACTATTAGAAATTTCTAAAGGATCTTTAAGATTAAACCTTCTAATAAATCAGATTTTCTAAACACAATATTAAATTATAGTTTTTAAGAGATTTTAATCTGCTAACTGGATTGCAACAATATTCAAAATATGTTTACTTGATAGGATATACTATACCTCAGATAAAACTACTGTACCTGACATACCTAATTGTCATAAATATCTTCCCAAAGTGTATTACGTAATTAATGGAAATATGAGAAATAATGCTGATGCCAATCAGGAAAACCACATATAAACTTTATGGCATTTACTCGTTGTAACAGTAATGATAAGTTAAAATAATAGTATTTATCATGTACTATAAAGAAGTAAAAGAAGTCCTCAATAATCCGATGATTCTCCTCGAGCTACAATTGCAGTCTTGCAATGTCCTGCCATATGGTGCGATATCTTTTGAATGTACGGCAGCCAAAGTTCATGATATTACATTTTTATAGTGCACCACACATTATGACTGCAATTGAATTTCAATTATGACTGCAATTGGATTTCAATTGTGCCTGCAGTTGGATAATTCAATTGTGACTGCAATTAGATCTCAATTGTGACTGCAATTAGATCTCAATTGTGACTGTAATTTGATTTCAATTATGACTTCAATTAGATTTCAAATGCACCGGAAAACAAAACTTTATTACAAGTGATGCAGTTTTCTGCCCGTCTATATGCGTATATTAATCACAAACGTGAAACCGCCATTTTGCCATTAAGAAGTAAAAATTCAAATCTAAAATTAAATCGAAATCTTGAATGATTACACTACATATATATATTCACTGGTTAATGACAGTTTCAAATCCGTAAATTCGATAAATTCCCATTGTGGGAACAATCAATTATCCCTAAAGAGTTAATCAAGGTAATGAATTTATCATTTATCGATTGGTGGCCTTTGCGTGCTTCTAGTTTGGAGTCGGCACCACACGTCGATGCAGATAAAATATTATTGATGAATTTTCAAAAGTTTTCAAGTAGTGGCTTTAAAAGCAAATTCGAGTTGTTGGATTCACCAATAACGCTTTTTTATTGTTTTGAAACTATTAATGATTTGAAAAGGATGTTTTGAATTAATCTGCGCAGATATCAATATAATAACGTGGTTTTGCCTTTCCAGATACTTCAGAAGCCCATAGATCAGCGTTTCTCGACTGTCGGGCGGCGGGCCAGTACCGGACACTGGCATGAATTATACCGGGCCGCCAGAGATTCTCCTGGAATGTGTCGTTTTAGATTTCTAAGCATTTTTTACGAATCAATATTTTATAGTGAAAATATTCTAAGGAGAATAATATTCGTGAATGATTGAAAACGCTCAGAACCAAAACATCTAAATTACATTTGTGTAGCAAATGTCAGTGACCAAGCCGAATGTAAATTTTAATATGAATAAGAGACTGCTCAGTTGACTTCTATGGTGACTTACAATGGATAAATAATTTTCTCAACACTGTTTTTTTTTCAAACCAGCATCAGTAAAATCAATTTAATACAAAAATAAATTTTATACTGAATAATATTATAAACTTTTGGTGATCAGAATGGGACATGTCAACGAAAGTCAGCACAAATTAATTGAATAATGCTGGCCTGAGGAAATCATAATATGCTCCACGATTTTATTAGTCCAGTAATAGTACAGCAAAGTAATAAGTAATGACTTTATATACAACTTTAAATAACTGAAAACTTATTTAAATGTAATTTTATATTTGTCAACATGCCACACCGTATACATAAATATACTAATACGCTTTATGATTATCAAAGATCAATTCTTAATACTTATTTAATGTATGAACTCAGAAAAAATTAGAAAGGTATTTACGAGTATATTTGTTGAGACCGAGCCCTCGTCTTATAAAAAAATATCTGGTCACAGTCTCATAAAGCATGAAAAGCCCTGCCCTAGGAACAGAAATAAACAGAGCAGAATTTTCGATTTGCCTCCCAGGGAACGGAGAAAAGGGAAGAAGGTGAAAAGTACTTCTCGACCTTCTAGTCGCCTAACCCCGGCGACACAGAAGGCTGGATGTTTGCATACTTATAGTTTTGACCACGGAACAGAAGTTAGAGGAGCCGGGTTACCCATTCCTCCCTCCCTACGGAAGTAAAGAAAACTAAGTGAGGCCTTTACAAAACCTCCTCTACAACCCCCACAGAGATATGATTATTTGCCCGTATTTAATATCGCAATGAGACAAAACCTAGCAGAATCGGATTTCCTATTTCTCAACTGAATCGTTGCAGACTTATAATGTCCAACACGGGACAGAACCCAATGGAGACAAGTTTTTAATTTCTCCCACCAGGGACGGAGAGAATGGTTTTTCCGAAAAGTCTCTCTGTATCCTCCAAAAGCCACAAGTGATGGCCACCATTAGAAAGCTTGATTTTTTGCATACTTTTAGTACTGACAAAGTGACAGAGCCTGAAAGAAGAAGTCAGAAATTTTATACCCCTTCTCCTCGGGGAGCTGGAGCGTTTGGAATCTTTGCATACTTACATACTTATAATAATTTCTATGGAACAAAACCTACCGGAACTGGGTTTTTTATTTCTTCCCCGGGCGGTTGATATAAATGGGAATGGGCCGAAAAGTGTTTCCAGACTCTCGTGAGGACCTGTAAGACAAACTTTACAAACACACCGATCACAGCACAGAAGCATAATGAGTCAATTTTTGATTGGGACGGCTGCTTTCGTTATTACACACCATGCATAATTAAATAAAAAAAATTATTAAAATATTGTAACTTACTTTTTTAAGAGTTTAAGTATTCCTGTTGTAGACATATTTAAATAGTAGTGTGTTATAATCGTTTTACTAAAATTTAAATAAAATATTAAAAATTTGTTTTAGATAATTTTTTCCTTTTAAAGAATTTTCTAGATTTCTATTATTTACTATTCAAATTCTTATCGGAGCTACAAAGAATCACATTAAATTTGAAATTTTAGGCTCATCTATATTACAGATTGATGTACCAGTATATTTATGTTCATAGATATGTCTATATTTATATTTATATTTCCCTATATCGACGATCATTTATAGTATTAATATAAAAAGTATGATCCAATGAAGCAGCTTATTGCGATTTTTAACAATTTAAGAAATGTTAAATATTATCTATCGATGTGTATATCGAACAAAGGAAACATGTAAATTTCCACAGTAAGTAACATCATTTGAGGTTCTTCTCTAATAATCTTATTTTATACACACATATTTCTATAATGGTTAACTTATACAGCAGCAATTTTAATACTTCAAGTATAAGAATAATCCATTTCCTGCAATTTCAAATGGTAGACAAAATCCAACAATGTTTATTTTACCGGGAAAATTTGTTACATTTAAGAAATAATATAGTCTACCCACGTTTTGATTTAATGTGCCGCAGGAAATAAAATACAGTATAACGTTATATCGATTGAAACAATAGGATTCGCACAAATGAAAACTTCAAATAGAATGCAATCTTTCATACATTCTCTGTTTCAGAACATACGGCAGCTTTGTTTTATAGGAAATTTTTTTGATATCGCATTACCTTCTTTTTACTTTTGTTATATTTTTTCAGTGACCTACATTTTTACCATAAAAGCTCTTAGCGTCTAAAAAACTTTGAAATTTAGTTGAAAAGAGTTTTGAGTTTTGTCTCACACATCTCAATATTCATGTTTTCTGTTCTTAATATTCTACGAATAAAAATGTAGAGATTGGAAGGAAAGACGATTTCTTTTAACCGCCATTTTGAGTTGTGACAGTTGGTATTAAAACAGCAGCGGATTTTGTTTGAAAGTTATTGGAATCTGCTTCTACTCAGGGTCGGATTTTCGTAGAAAATAGAAATCGTGGAACTTTATTTAATATTGTATTTTATTACATTTATTTTATTTTGTAGATATTAGAAATCGAAATGGCGGTTAAAAGAAGGTTTATTTTAGCTGCCATTCTGAGTAACGTCAGTTTGTATAGAAGTAAATCTTGTTTCAAAGTGGTTAGAAATTGAAGTCTGTTTCAATTCAGGACCGGATTTCCAAAGATCGTGGAATTTATTAATTATTATATTTCGTAAAGTAATTAATTGTTTAGTAGATATTAGAAGTCGAAATGGCGGTAAAAAGACTTCGCCATTTCGAATGTCATTTTAAATGAAAGAGAATTTACCGCCATTTTAAATGAAAAAGTAGAAACTATTTTTTTAAAGTAATAGGAAATTGGAAGTTGCTTTTACTCAGGGCCGGATTTTCGCAGATGTTAAAAATCGTATAGTATTAATTATTATCATATTTCGTAAAGTTATTAATTGCTATATTCTGAAAATATTAGAAATCGCAATGAAAATATTAGAAATCGTAAAAGAAGGTTTCTTTTAACCGCCATTTTGAGTCGCGCCAGTTTATATGAAATAGAAGTAAATCTTGTTTTAAAGTGATTAGAAATTGAAATCTGTTCCTACTCGGGGGGGGGGGGATTTTCGTAGATTACAAATTGTGGAATATTATTAATTATTATATTTAATATAGTTATTAATTATTATATTTTGTAGATGTTAGAAATCTGAATGGTGGTAAAAAGGTTTGCTTTAATCGTTATTTTGAGTAGAACAGTAGCAAATCTTGTTTTCAAGTTATTAGAAGTTGAAATTTGCTTCTATTTAGGGACGGATTTTAGTAGATATTATAATTCATAAAATATTAGTTATTGTAATATTTTCTAAATATATTAATTATATATTTTGGAAAAATTGGAAATCGAAGTGGCTGGTGAAAGAAGGTTTCTTTTAAACAGCATTTTGAGTTAAGCTAGTTTGCATGAAACAGCAAGTTTTGTTTTCAAGTAATTATTTTTGAATTTGCTTATACTTGGGTGAATTTTCGTAGATGGGTGTGTATTTGTTGGAAAAAGCCCACGTTTAAGACAGCGGATATTTAGGAACGATAAGAAATGCTTGCATCTCATTGGTACACTAACAGAATGTTCTATAAAGGTGACTAAAATTCGTCATTAATTACCATTTTCGAGCAATTTTCGAGCATCGTCTTCGAAGTGCACGATTTCTTTGAAGATTGAAACCATTGAGCTCCCATAAGATAGTACGTTCAATAAAATAATATTGCCACTAAATAAAGTGACATTTTAAAGTTCCTCTCCGACGAAGCTAAGTTAACACTACCAAATAGTAAACATAATTTTATTTAATGTATAAGTGGAATATTTTAATCAAATTCTATGTATACAATATGATACAGAATACATACATGATGTGCACATTGGAATATGAATTCACACATTTAGGAGGGACGAAAATTTTTGTGTTTCTAGAGGCACATGTTTAAATCCAACTCTGCTTTTAACTGCAACATCCAGTATCAGTGGATAGCCCCTCCTCCCCATTACAACATATTGTTATGACGAATACTCGGAAACAGTGACAGTATTCTTAGGATAGAAGGATGAGTCCACATTTTTGAATAACTAACGCTTTACCTAAAGCACCAATAAACATAAACTAATACAGCTCATAAGTAAAACAAACCGAGTAACACGAAGAATTCTTAACCAGTCTACAAAACTACAGATGTTTCCAGAACTCGCCAGAAAGCGTGGAATTAGCGCTAGTTTGCCTAAATTTGTCCCCAAGATTTAGCGATTTGGACCTTCAAATAATGATAACAGTTGTCTATACATGCTGTTTTAACTCAGAGACAAGCAATATACTGCTAAGATATTTTAGGTATTCGGATCAATATACAGTGTTCTTACAAGAAAATCTGTATAGTCCGTAATAATTGTTCGAGTCGCGGATCTGCCCTGAATCCAGATGTGCATTTTTGTTGATGCGGTACATTTTGAACACTGTGTAAGCAGACAACTCAATTAGTTGTATTTGTATTGCACAAACTTAGTGCTATGTGTTGTTATAAACGTTTACTACTTTCGCGTGCCTAGTTTTTCTGCAAGTTCTTCTGTTGAACCATATATCGATTTGTAGTAATTAAACACAGTTCTTTCATTTAGTAATTGGACTTTTTTGCCTATCTCTGTTAGTTTATGAGTAAGTTTTCTTAAGTTCCGGATTTCGCCACTAGGAGCGTTATGGGCACGTTTAATCGATTACGCATGGTTTCTTTCCTATTGTACACGTTACTTCAGAGACGCTACGTTATGTGATTTAAAAACTATAGGGATATATGTACTTTCCTAAGAATCCTATAATCAGTACCGAATTACCGCTACTACTGTGGCAACATATAAACTGCTCCACAATTATACAAGCTTTTGAGATGACTAAAGAAGCCAAATCATCTTACGAAGCTGGCTTTAAATTTTTAGAATACTGAGATCGAACTTATAAATAAAGCATTTCCGCTAGATAAAGTTTAGAATAATAAACCCCATGATTAGAGGTGTTTCCATAGAATGACAAATGCTACTTCCCACTGGTATTTAAGGATTACTTAAGAATTTGATGCTAGCTGAGTGGAAGGACAGACAATGTTAATCATCACAGATGTTTTCTATACTATAGCAGGTAGCATTTTACTGCTGTCATTGCAGTAACAAATACTGCTATAATATATTTT
Organism: Amaurobius ferox; assembly: GCA_951213105.1. Taxonomy (NCBI): domain Eukaryota; kingdom Metazoa; phylum Arthropoda; class Arachnida; order Araneae; family Amaurobiidae; genus Amaurobius; species Amaurobius ferox. The sequence goes on from OX578136.1 coordinate 100,975,275, forward strand.
GTAAATACTTTATTAAAAAAAATTTGAATGAGATAGAAATAATAATTCTTAATTTAAGATTTTGATAGATTTTTTTCATAAGCAAAACAATACTAATTTTTTGACTAATTGTGTAATATCGCAGACAAATATCTCTAATTTATCGGCTTGAAAGAGTCATCAATCTAAAAAATGAATTTAAGAATTTTTATGAAAATTTTAAATGAATAACTTAGGAACAGCAGCTTCTAACAGGATAACAATTTTTATGTAGGATTCCTTGAAAAGTCCTTAGGCATCCGCATATTTTTGTACGGAAAGGTCTATGAATGGACACGCTAGGTCTATCTGAAGTGATCATGTTATGTTCGATCAAATAAAATATATTTAAGTGCCCCTGGAAGAAAATTTAAAAAGTTAGGATAATTAATTTGGCAACGAAACGATATGTAGAAATAAATGATTATAAAGTTGTAGAACATTGTAGTTTCGTTCGTTTCTGGTATCTATGCCTACAACTATGCTCTACAACTTTATAATTGAATATTTTTTCTATATCGTTTTATGGCCAAGTTCGTCATCCTTACTTTTAAAATTCTCCGCTAGAGGAGCTATAATCAGTTTTATCGGAACGGGCATGGTCACTATATTATTAATGAATTTAACGTATCCATTCCTCGACTGTATATATTGATATTTATTGATACAAGTGATCCTAAAAAGTTTGAAATCCGATTGTAAAAGAAAATAAAGTGGAGTCCACTTCTATATAATAATTTTCAAACATGTTTTTATATTTTCAGACCTACTAGAAGCCCTATGGTGACTTAGAAGGTTGAATACTTCTACTCTTAAAGCATCAACCGAGACAGAACCTAACGGAGTTGGATTTTCTATTCATCTCGGACGCGTAGAAGATGGGGGAGGTAGGTTAGGAAGTCTTTCATGATCCTCCAAAGCCCCTCCGGTGACTTAGAAGGATAAAACTTTGCCCACTTTTAATATCATCTCTACGGCACAGAGTACTTAATAAAGCTGGATTTTCGATTCCTGCCCCCTTCACGTGGAGCTAAGAATAATGGATTTTTTTTCAAAAATTCATTTCACATTATCCTCCAGTGGTTTAGAAAGTTGAATCTAACACCTTAATTCCTATTTCTCCCTCGGGGTATACAAAATGGGGTAAGCATCCAGAACCTTTTTAGACCCCTCAGAAGTCCCCGAGTGACCCTGAAGACAAACTTTACACCATTATAGTATTGACTACGAGGCATAATCTATCTGAGCCAATGTTTGATTAAGATGTATATGGTGCTTAGCATCGAAAATAATCATTATTAAATAAAAAAAACTTATTAAAAAAGTTGCAACTTAAATTTTTAAGAATTTTAATTACTCCTAATTATTATTAATTACTACTAATTATTAAGAATATTAATTACTTGCTACGCTTAAATACAAGTCAAATAATAATTATTACACCAAGAGAATATCTGTAAATGTCTTCAATTTTAGTTATCAAAATATTATTAAATTTTTAAAATAAACCCTCCACATTGAATAATATCAACATATCATGCATAAATTCATTCTACTCTGGTAGGTTTATGCTAAACATTTAAATTCGATAAAATAATGTTATCACGTCTTTCCGTCTGTTGCATCTTCTAACGTATGAAAATGGAGTTTTTAAAATTGACATGAATATATTAAGTCTACGTGCAGTTTTAGAAAAGTACATTTTGCACTTTTTAGTAAAATAAATTCCACAAAAGAGACTCAGCAATTTATAATTAACTGCTTTTCACTTTCAGAAATCCTCACTTTTATAATTATCTTTATGAATACAGATATTTGTGAAAAATTGTGTACTGAACTTATACTCTACAATTCTCTTGTTATGCCCCCACTCTTGTTTTGGTTACTCAGTCTACATCCTAACCTCGGTCTGAGTAACCAAAGTCTTTCTTTGATGTAAGAGTATCTTTCATCAAGTATCTTAAGCATCTTTCCTGAGTAACCAGAGTCTTTCCTTGATTAAGAAAAATTGGCAACTGAACTATGCTGTTAAACAAGGCATACAACATAAAAGTTAGCACAGAAATATGAGAAATATTAAATTGTGAGTCATAAAAGTTGGATTTGCTGCGAATAAGAAGTCTACGTGGGTTGAAGACCATAGGTCTCGAGCTTTGGAGGTCATATGTTCGAGTCGTTCTTTCCGTAAGACTTCCATTTTTATAAAATCACTCATCGACTGGCTTACTAACTCTTCATCGCATCTTTGACAGCCTAAATGCCTACAAGCAAGTATCTCACAGGCCATAGTTAACCATTTTAAAAGTAGCATATCAATAACTCACCTCACACCTGAGGGATGAGAAAGGGCGTATGCCCGAATGGTGTATCCAGCAGTTTCTATTACTTTTCGTTTGAATGGAGCTCTTAGTACAGCGACCAGCATACGAAAATTGATTTCGTGCTTTTTAGCATTATTCAGTATGAAATTGTCTATAATTGTCTATATTTCTGACGTTAGAAGTCAGTTTATCGCATTAGAAGAACGACTATCCAGGCAGTCTAAAATTTAAAAGAAGAAATTCGGGAATACAATTTAGAGTGAAATATCTCCTGAATTAAGGGATAGATTTGGATGAATGTTTCTTCAAGCAATGAGGATGAGTGTAGATAATATATTTGTGTAAGTTTTAATACCTTTGATCGAAGTGCGAAATATAGGGAATTAAAAATCTATTTTTGACTGTCAAACGCTTATAACTAAAAACCGGTTTAATAAATTTACATGCCTTTTCTACTGGTTTATTAATTAGGATCATGTTTATGGCGAAAATATTTCAGATTTTGTACCTCGGTAATATCTAAAATTGAAATTTCAAACATGTGTTTTCAAGGTTAATTCTCCCCCCTTCTAACAAAAGGAAACATCAATCTATTTTGATGAAACTGCTTTCAGGCAATGAGTCTGAGTTCAAAGAATCTATATAATAATTGTCTAAATTTTTTTTGTCATTAGACACCCTCCAAAAGCCCTCTAATAAATTAGAAATCCGAATCTTTGCATAATTGCAGTATCAATCATGGGACAGAACCTAAAGGATTCAAATATTTTATCACATCCTTTGGGGTGAGGAAAGGTGAGCTTTTCAAGGTGTCTTTTCTAACTTTTCAGATGCTTCCTCGGACCTAGAAGGTTGAACTTTTTGCACCCTTATTGTATCGTTTACTGAACAGAACCTAACAGAGTCGTATTTTCGATCACCCCAAGGGGCCTGAAAAAGGGTTTCTGAATAATATTTCTAAACCCTGCAAAACACCTCCTCCTCATGTGACCTATAGCCTAGAAAACTGAATTGCACACTTATATTATTGACCACGGGAAAGAAATAACTGAACTAATTTTATCAAGAACACAATTTTCATCGGTAAATATCATACATTGTTGATTATAACAGAGCACATTAGAAAAATGTTGCAACTTATTTTTACGTGTGTTAGTTTCCATGTCATTGACAGTCTATAATGTTAGTATTTTAATAAAGGTCCTATCCTCCTACTCTTTTTTTGTCTGCACTGAATGCTAGCAAGCGTTTTGCTATTAATTAAAATCCCCCACTGACTGACTTAGCAACTTATCATCATACCTTCTATAAATCTACATTTCAACAGTAAAGTACATCATAGGTCACAGTGACTTACTAACCTCATAGGTCAGTGAGAGTTGGTAAGTCATTGACATATTTACTAACTCTCACTGACTGACTTACTAACATAAATAACTATCAAGCAACGCACAATGGTTTGCTCTGATGCCATTTGTCTCTACGGGAACAGAATGGCAGACAGCGCACCGGTCTGCGTTTGTAGAGAGATTCCAATAAAAACCTTTTACTGAGCATCCCGCATGGTACGAAACTTCTAACGCCCGGAATACATTTTACTTCAATATTTACGCGTCCAATCCGGCGTTATGACTCAACTCAACTTATCGTCCGTTCACTTTTACGATCTCTCAGGGAACGGTTTCTTTCGATTGCTTTTGTCCCAATTTAACATCCGGGATTGTTTTGTATATCTGGCTCTTACTGTTTTTATATGACTCGGGAAATGGTATAAGGACGGTATTTGTTATGCAGCGTATTTAAGGAATTCTCTAAAGATATTTCTGAGATATCAGCTGGCTTCCGGAAAGCTATAACAATCATAGGGCTAAGTGGAAACAGATCTCAGCTTGGATATTCGGTAGCAAATAAATATATTTTCTGTAAACGCTTTAACTAAAAGCGTATGATAAAATATTCATGAAGTTCCGATAGTCACTAATGAAATATTTACAGAACTGTTTACAAAGGGAAATAAAGTAATTGAATTTGTATCGGCATAGCAACATCTTTTCTGAAACTTTTTTTCTGTTAGACAGAAATAGGAATAATTTTACCAATACAGAGTCTATAAGAAAATACATTACAAGATCCGATATACAAAACTATTAGTGTTTGATAGCATTCGTATTCGCCTCGAAATGCATTGGGAAAAAATAGAAATTGATTGTTATTTACTGTTAAGTATTCGTTCTAAACACTTAAATTCGCTCTTCATATTAAATAAAGTTGATTTATATGGTTTTGCATTTACTTTCTGAAGAACTCAGTAAGTGCTGTTAAACTGATTATCAAGCATTTTTTTAAGTTCATCTGCGATTACTCGTACAGCAAAAATGATTTAAGTAGATCGAATTTTGTTGAAAATAGTCATACATATTTTTAGAACATAAATATCCAGTGTGACACGCTAATCGACATTATTATGCATTCATATTTTGTTTAGTTCCACGTGTATCACAATCCTTATTAGAATGGAAAAAATACGCAGATTTATCAGAACTCATGCCCAAGTAATTCTTTCGGAATATTTCGTAAACAACCTTTAAAAATCCAAGTTGGCAACAGCTTAGTGATTCCAATCAATTGGATACATTTGTATTATGTGTGTTAATACAAACCATTTTAACAACATTAACATTCATACAGTAGTTCAAATTTATTTAATTTTTATCCATATGATGAATGCTACCATAATTGGTTTGGGAATTATGATTGTTTGCCATAGGAAATCATACTGTAAAAATTTTAAAATTTAGATCATTTCAGTTTATATCATACGAATTATAAAACATTCTGTCTAGTTCTTGTTTTAAAAAAATTTGCTACATATAAAAAATTTGATTAGAATAGTTGAAAATGATCTGGAGTTATCACGTTTGCACCTCACACACATATACACATGCACACGCATTGACGGAATCTTTCCAAAAGTGCAAGAAATGAGTTCAAGAAGTCTTAAAACGTGCTTAAAAATCCTCAATTCGAAAAAATTTCAAGAAATACTTATATTATCATAAAACTTTTAGATCAACCTCGAACCTTGTACGATGTCACATTAATCAGACTAACTGGTGGAACACTTATCAAGACTTTTTGGCGCAGGTTCTTTACCAGATCTCTGAATCCATAATTTTTTTTATTAACTAAATCTAGTTATTTTGATTATGAATCACTTTTCATCAAAACAAGATAATTTAGTTAAATGCAAAAATTGCATATTTACGTATACTGATTAGACGTTGGACAGTAATTAACTCAAATTTATATTAGGAATGATGAGTGTTGGAGGAAAGGCAGGTGATTAACGTTCCTTAATGAGTTTTCAATCACGCACATAGAAAAATGCATAAAAATGTCAACGTCATTTTCCCACCGTATCTGCTAATTACCAAATCAAAAATTTGCTCGATAGATTAGATAATTTTTCTTATCTTTCCTAGGCAATTTTCCCCATTAAACCAATACAGACATTCAGTGAAAACCTCTTTATAACGTCACCATGTCGGATCAGAATTGGTATGATCAATGAGTGAAATTTCTACGGCAAACTTCTAGGAGTATTGTCATATATCGATCGAAAAAAGAATCTGATATGGCAGCACATGTTTTTTCTATATAATGCAATGAATTTATTTCTTTCACAGTGAAAATATGATGTGTAAGATCTATGGCATAATGTTTTTAATGTTGAATTGTACATTGGGCGCTTTATCCAATTAACTTATATTTTACGCAATTCTAAATTGACAATAATCAATTTTGATAGCATTTTCAATGAGCAAGATTCCACAAATAAAAATATTTTAATAATTAATTCATCATTTAGGCATCATTTTCGAAAGTTAGCTAAATTTATCGCCAATCGTTACAGACAAATGGGGAGAAAAGCATTTATTATCAATAAATGGAGAATTTTTAGGTGTCAAAATACAAAACTTTTACATAAAGTATCTACTCTCGTGAATGGAACGAACTAGATCCACGGGAATGATGTTAAAAACTTAGTACATAATAGAATATATAAAAAATAAAGATATTTCGTAATAGTTAATACATTTTGGAATTTTTTGGGCTTTTTTTTCTGAAAAATTTATTTGAAAAAACGTATGCAGTATTTCGAGAATGGTTCATGCTAGAATTCTAAAATTTGTGTCAATCGCTTTTTAGCGGGAAATTGCATAAGAAATAATTATTTACGTAACAACAATTTAAGTAACTTTCGAAAGTTCTGAATTTTTGATAATTTTTTCAAAAGTTCATTCGAAAATTTGGGGGAAAGGAGGGGGTTGGGTGTTTTGAACATTCGATTGCGTTTGAAATTAATAGGCTTCCAGTATTCACAGATTCTAATATTTGTACAAAATTTTGTTCAAAGCACTCCATTCGTTCTTAAGATATTTTCTTCACAGACTCACGGACACACATAGACAGGAATCGCTTCAAAAACGAGTTAAGGGATGCTTGAGTTTAGGAATGATTTAAGTTTAGGAATGCTTAAAAAGTGCTCTACCGTCGGAAACTCGAATTCAAATTTTCGACCCCGTCACAATACTTTCCTTACATTATACTATGTATGTAGAGAAAGTTATAAGGGTTAAATACTGTCTATTTTTATTAAAATTCTACTTCCTATAACAATTCCTTCTTCTTGGACACAACTCAACTTTTTCACTCGTATTGGATAGCTCATACTTGGTTCCCGATAATTACTTTATTTCTTAATAATTTTTCAATCTCAATTGTTTAATTATGCTTGTCGATCGAGTACATGGTATTAACACTAACTAACTATCATCATATTCAGTAAAAAACATTTGCTTGGGATAATTTGGAATAAATGCTCAGGAATTTAGAATAAATCTATCCTGAATAAATTCTCTAACTTAAGCCTAGCGCTGTTATTCTTTTCAGGCCCTATAGCTACGTTTAAATCTATTTTAGGATAACTTATTATTTGTTTTCATTGCCTGCTATTAACTATTAATTTATTTTTAATATTAAAAAGTGTTATAATTCTTTACCTGTTGGAGATAAGTGGGCAATATAAATTGCAAAAATGTTGAAAGTAAGGTAGGAAACAAGAATACGTTAATGAAATAGTTCTCCTATTAATTTTCAAAAAGTTACACTTTTTACATTTTTATACGCCCCCCTTAGACAAATTTGGTCAATTAGAAAATTTTTATTTTTATTGCAACCAGATCATTAAAAAGACCGCATATCTGTATCTTTAAAATCAACTGAATTATGATAAAGGGAAAAAAATCTGATTTATGCCATTTTTCCGTACCATGTGAAAATCTGTTTCATCAGTGAAAATAGGGAACATAAACCAATTGGCAATGAAAATTGTTTAGATAAGATAAAAGTACTTAAAAGTACTTAATTATTGAAGAAGTACTTAGTTGTTGAAAAGTACTTAAGAATCCGTGGTTGCATCGTGAGTCTAAGCGGAATTCGAAAAAATGTCTCCTATGTATTATCATCCAGTTTTATTTTTTTTGTGGTATGTCACAAATTTACATTTCTAATTTGATATATGGTCTCAAATCACGACGTTCAATTTCCTATTAAATGTAACTAGCTCAATTTTAAAGATATAGATATGCGGTTTTTTAATGATCTTGTTGTTGTTGTTGTGTCCCTAACATTTAAGGAAGAATGAGTGCACTGCTTCTGTTTAGTCTAATGACCCGGGGCACCCGAAGGTAGAAGTCTGACTTCTGCCCCAAATAAGACATTACAACATCCATGCCCGCAGGCGGGACTCAAACCCGCAATCTGGCAGCCGAGCCATCACGAGGAAACGCCTGCCTCTTTGACCGCTCGGCCACCACATCGGCTAATGATCTTGTTGCATTAAAAATAAAAATTTTCTGATTGACCAAATTTGTCTAAAGGGGTCGTATAAAATTTAAAAAGTGTAGCTTTTTGAAAATTAATGGGCGAACTATTTCATTAACTAGTCTTATTTCCTACCTTACTTTCAACATTTTTACAATTTAAATTGTCCACTTATCTCCAACAGGTAAAGTATTAAAGCGCCTTTCAAACTTTTTGAGACACTCTGTATACAGGGGCGGCAAATAGGGGGCGCGGTCGCCCCCCCAAAATTTCTCCTTGTCGTCAATCGGCTTCTCCCTTTTTTATCGACTGTCCACTGGTCAGTTTTCTCACTCTATGGTGCTTCAAAAGAACCAACAATCACAGTGAAGTTTTCAATTTCCGGCTTGAACGAATCCTTTTCAATTTGAAAAGATTGGGTATGATGTTATCCTTTTCACTTGAAAATTTCAAGTGTCTGATTAAATGTATGTGTAGTTAGTGCATGCTCATCCAATCCTTCTGCTAGAAATGTATTTCAGCAGCTCAATGTATTACATATTTTCATAGAAACATCATATAAAAGACATGCTATTTTTGAAAAGGTTCGCTCATCAACAAATACTTTTCTGGAGGCTCTTCAACTCTACAATCACTAAGTGATACGAGGTGGTCTTCCAGAGTTAAAGCCATAAAAGCACTACTTGATAATTTTGAAGTGGTGATTTGAACACTGGAAGAATTATCTGAAAACGATTCTCCCAATGGTGGAAGAGCCGAAGCCCTTTTAACATCCATGACATCGTTCGAATTTTTGTTCACTTTGTTTGTATTGAACAGTGTTTTTGATCATTACAATATTCTCTCAACGCATCTTCAGTTAACTGATCTTAATTTTTAGACTGTGCAAGCTTTTGCTTTAGCTACCATTGAAACTGTTAGTTCTTTTCGCATTGATGCATATTTCAATCAAGTGTAGAGTTTTGTGACAGAACTTTGCGAAAAAAATTCTTATTCTGGACCAAAACTGAAATTGCGTAAAAAGTTCCAAGCAAATTCGGAGGCGGTGAGAAAAATCCCCATGATGATGTTAAATCATATCACAGAATCAATATTCAATATGAAATCACAGATTCAGTATCTAATGAAATTGAGACAAGATTTAATGAGAACAATATATCTGTTTTGTTTGCCCTTAGTTCAGTATTATCCGGATCAGATGCCGAAAAAGAAAAAGAAAACGTATCAACCATATGCAAAGTATATGACTTCCAGAAAGAGTGAATTGCGACTGGTTTTATTTTTAATGGTGAAAAATGAAAACATAGACCATCCCAATTTTAAAAGTCGCCTGGATTATTTTAAAGAGCGGAATTTAAAAAATGTGCTTCCTGTCATAACATTATTAGTTGAATTGTTTTTGACTGTGCCAATCAGCTCAGCCAGTTCTGGAAGGTCTTTTTAGTGTCTTAGGAAGCTGAAAAATTATTTTCGCAGTACAATGGTACAAGAAAGACTTTCATTTTTAGCTGTTTTTGCTATAGAACAAGATATACCACTGGATTACGATGATATTGTAACAAAATGTTTTCTTCTTCCAAACTCTAAGAACCGGCGTTTAAAACTTCAATATAAGGTAAATAAATATAGATATTTGTATTTAGAAAAATTATGTTAACATCAATTATGTTAACACAATTATGTACAAAATTATGTTAACAACAATTATTTTTCTCAACATCAATTCAATTTTGTGATCTCCCCCCCCCCCCATTAGCAAACATTTTATTTACTCCATATTGTGAATTTTCATACATACAAATCTCGCACCCCCAAATGGAATGCTGAAATGCCGCCCCTGTCTGTCTATATATATATATATATATATATATATATATATACAAACAGAGTGTCTCATAAATATTCTCTTATCGGCTATATAGCTGTGATGTTAATATTACTTGAATTTTCATTATTACATTTTTCTAATATATATATATATATATATATATATATATATATATATATAATTAAATAAAAATTTATATTTTTAATTGAAAACTATACATAAACTAAGGTAAATACAAAACAGCCACCTCTAGCATATTTGTTACAAATAAGTAACTATAGACCAAGACTAAGGATAAAAATATTAGGTAATCTATCGCTATAATGGTATAATGGGGATGAGGAGAATATTACCATACAAAAATTATAATTATATATATATATGTATATATTATAGACTTAAACCTAATTTTATATTTTTATAGCCCTTCAATCACGTTTATTCGCTTTTCATAGTCACTTTCTTATAGATGGACCTAATGTGCACACTCATGGACCTCTAAATAAAGTTATTGGGGTTCTGAAGGACTTTTCTGGTAATGCTGTATTTCCGAAAAAGCTTAAAATAGGGATCGGGTTTATATGTATTGAATCAACCTTCACTTTAAAATAAGATTACTCCGTCATACGTAGAATTTTCTCTTAACTACGTAATTTAAATAAAACTTTTACCAGTGATTAACTAACTGAAATTTATGTGAGGAACACGGCAGGTATTCAGGAGGAATGTCGGATAATTAAGTTCCTTAATGGCTTTTCAATCACGCACGCAGAAAAATGCTAAAAATGTCGAAGTCATTTCCACAGTGTAACTCCTAATTACGTAGTCAAAATTTGTATAGGACCTGTGTCGAGAATTTTTTCTTTTCTGATGTAAGCATATATTTTGTCAGAGAAAAAAAAACCCGATTAAGATGACCCTATGTTTTCTTAAACGTTTTTAGATTTTTACTTTCTCATACTATAGTTGATAGATCATAATTTTGAAATTAAAGATTTTGAGGATAAAATGACCGTATCAATGAATATATTTTAACCATTTTAACAATGAGTATTTTTTAATATACGCATGCGACATATGGTATTTATGAAGTATATTTTGCAGAATCATAAAATAATAATATGAATATGGACTTTCTTCGAATGAAGAAGGAACCGAATGGGGAGCACAATTTAACACTATACATTTCTTTCAAATGTAATATTTTGCTATTGCCTCTGTAATAAGACAAAATAAGTTAATATTTTGGAGTATGTCCAATAGGTAATATTTTAATTATTTTGTGGGCACTTAAATTTACTGGTAACAAGTGTAAAAGAAAGTAGCGCTGGTTGTGTTTGTCACCGTTCACGTTTGAACACGGGATCATGAGTGTCGTAACCCAACGCTATAAGGTTAGACCAAAAACGTATTTGGGTCTACGGGGGGCCGGGAATCCCCGATGGGGGGATAGGTTCGAATTCGGAACCTTTAGATTACTGATCCCGTACTATGCCGTTAGGTCCAAAAGAATTCTTCGGGCTCGAAGGAATAATCGGGGATGTCTTTCGTAGCACTGAGTGACGTAATGCAGCCCCTCCACACACTTCGCCCCTAGTGAAAACCTTGCTCGAATTTCAGGGAGGAGGGGGGCAGCTCGGAAAACCCACTACCGCTTCCCAAAACTGAAGCTGTATGGCTGGGAGGCATGTCGTACTCCATCGTGCAGCTGCGAGACGTTATTCGTAGTCAATCAGGAGAGGAGAAGAGGCATAGAAGTGTGCGCAATCTGTAGTGCTGCCATTTCGTGAGAGAAAAGGTTGCGTACTCGTTTTTCATTCTTGGTCATCAACTGCGAGGAGGAGGGGGGCGCTCTTTTCTCTTGGTGAGGATAAGTTCGAACTCTGAGCCTTGAGCTTGCTGATCCTCCGCTATACCTTTAGGCCCGAAAGAATTCTTCAGGCCCGAAGAAAAAATCGGGAATGCCTTTCGTAGCAGAGTGTGACGCAATGCAGCCCCCCTACAGGTTCAAACTTATAATTCGGGCATGGCTGCTAAACACGGTTGATTGATGTTGGAAGGCGTGAAGCAGCCACTTTAATGGCTTCCAACATCATCCAACTGGCAGCCTGCAAAGCGTTTCGCCTTCAAACGTCGTCTTGTGATTTTGTTTTGAGTATGACCAAAATTTTATTTTAGGTACGTTTTGCCCTTTAGTGTCATTTTGATATTATTATTTTCCTCAAACAAGGAAATTCTCTTTTAATTCCCCATAACTAATTATCCTAAACTGAATAGATATATTTTAACTATAATCAATCTATGTATCTCATCCATCTCTCTTTCATTAAATGAGAAGACCTCTTCTCTGACTCTGTTGGTATTAACAAGCTTTCTATACATTTATTCCGATACTAAACATGAATATTTCAAAACCAATATTGGTCAGCTTTCATCACAACGACAACTGAAGGGGACTTTCAATTATTGAGTGAGTAGCTTTTAAGAAGCTCTTTTATCTAGCTAATGGTGTTATTGATCCGATTCAAAGAACGCCGCTTCAACGGTAATTAATCTCAAATCCAACAGAGTACCGATTTTAATACAACATGGTACTGTGTTAAATGAAGTATAAAACGCCTGATCTGAAATTTAATGCAAAAATACAAAATTAAGGTATGCACTTGAAAGTTAGAATATTTAAAGTAATATGGTTAAATATTCAATGCGTGAATTTTAAGATTGACCTCCTGTTGCAAATAACAGCATTATGGACTTGTGTCGCCATTATGCGCTTGTCAGTATAGAAAAGCTGATATCTTCAACGGAAACCAACTAATATTCCACAATTTTGTGAACATCCATGAAGACCAACAAATTCCGTCCGGCCATGCAACATTTTTCATGGAAGACCGTCTTTATGGTTTTTAACACTTTACAATAAAGTTGAAAAGTGTTTATGACTTTGTTCATTCTGTCTTTCATTCTGTTTGTCTGTCTGTCCGTTAGCATGATAACTGCCGTAAAAATGACTTAATAAAAATGAAATTTTAGTATGTTGTTTAGACGGTCTGTAGGACCTATGGGAATGTAAATGAATAATATCACCTAATTAGTTTTGGATTGAACCCGGGTTAAAAAAATTAAATACATTGAATCGTATGGGACCTAAGTTTTCAAACATTTTTTAAGCGGATTTAAAATTCACAAATTGCTTAGAAAATTTAAGGTAATATTCAAATTATTCCATAAAATAATATATAAAAAATTTCAGCAAAATACATTCAGCAGTTTTTTAAATAAAAATTAAAATAATAATTACACCTTATATGAAGCTTATACACCTTATTCTCTTATATGAAGCGATCACGTGACCATGATATGAAAAAATCACGTGATCCACTTCAAAATGAAATATGGCATCCATCTTGTCTTACAATCGTGATTTTTGAAGCTCTTTTTAATTCATGTTGAGTGTTGTATCCGTCCTAAAACCGCTTTATTTTTCCTTAAATTCTGTGCATCTACATACTGAAACAACGCAATGACAATATATTTGAGTTTAAATTATCATCCAACTTTGATTATTTCTACAACGAAGCCTATTTTTCACTTATGTAAAATGTAAACAGCAAAATATGTAGGATGAGTTGTATAAGAATTGCTGTATTTCTTTAACGCAAAATTATTTATTTCATGGAGTCTGCCTAGCTGATATGAATGAAATATTTATTGATTTTACAGAGAGAAGGACGATTTTTTTCGATGAAGTTTTAACCATAGAGTTTAATTACTTGTAGTTCCATGGTCTTAAGTTTTTTAAATAAAATAAATTATTTTAGTACTGTGATGAATGAAATTAATGGGAAAATGTTATGAATGAAATACTGCTTTTATAGAGAGGGCCAGACGTGTTATTTTTTCTATGACGTCATTTGAATGAATGTCAGTTGTTTTCGATGAAGTTTTCATATATAATAAATTACTGTAGTACTATGATAATTTTAAAAATATTACCGAGGAATGTATTGCATTTTAGAGATGTTTAAACCAGGCAATTTATATTTCAATGCCGTCATTTGAATGTAGTTCATTTTTTTCGATGAAGGTTTAAGTTTCCATATATAATAAATTAATGTAGTATTGTGATAAGTTTTAGAATATTACCGAGGAATGTGTTGCATTTTAGAAGTGCTTAAATGAAATTGCATTGAAGTTGGAAAGTGTTTCATAATCAATGCTTTAAGCACGATTGTTCTTTCTTGTTATAAATATAATTGCAAATTTACATCGTTATTGTAATAATTACGAATTATTTTCAATGACTAATACCATAGCGCAATTTCTTAAGTGGTAAAAAGAGGTAATAAAATCACTACCATTTGAAAGAAGAACGGGTATTATGTATCCTCAAAGACACGTTAAATATGCATAGCTATATAATAATTGTCTAACTTATTTTTGTCATTCCAGACTCAGAAGCTCCCGGTGATCTACAAGACTGGATTTTTGTACACTTATAGTACAGACTACGAGATAGAACCCAATAGAGTCGGATTTTTTATTTATCTTCCAGGAACGGACAAAATATAGGTAAAAAAGTCTTTCCAGACCCTTCAGATGCTCTTTGATGACCTAGAAGGCTTAAATATTTGCACGCTAGTAATATATAGATCACGAAACACAGCCTGAGTGAGCCAGTCTTTAATTCAGACTTCTATTTTCAACGTTTCCATGCATAGTTAAACAAAATAAAACTTTACAAAAATAAGTTGGAATTTAATTTTTTAGCGTTATTACTTCCTTATATTCATAGTATAATGTTTAAGAAAGTTATGTGACGGGTCGAATATTCGAATTCAAGTTTTCGACGGGAGAGCATGTTTCAAGCACCCCTAATCTGGAATTGAACATTTTTGAGGTGATGTCTGTGTGACGTGTGATGTGTGCGTGTGTGTGTCAGTGAGTCTGTGGAGACGATATCTCACGAACAAATGGAGAGATTCGAATGAAATTTGATACAAAAATTACAATCCGTGAATACTGGAAACCTCTTATTTTTAAACACAATCGAATGTTCAGAATCTCCTAAATTTTCGAGTGAAATTTTGAAAAAAATCATCAAGAAATCCAAATTTTTATAACGTTACGCAAATAGACATTTCGTATGTAATTTTCCCTTAGAAAACGATTGACATAAAATTTAGAACGCCAGCATGAATCGTTCTAGAGATATAGCACATTTTTGCAAATAAATTTATCAAAAAATCGCAAAAATTAAAAACAAAGATTAACTGTTGAGAAATATGTTCACTTCTCATATGTAATATCATGCGATAAATTTGGCGACACCACTCTCGTGGATCTTGTTCGTTCCATTCACGAGAAAAGACACTTTTAGTATTACTTTTGTATTTGAGCTCCAACATCAGTCATTTATCTGCTATATGAATAACTTATTTCTCCGTCCAAAGACTTAGCGAGAATTTATCGACGAACTTGTCTGATTATCGCTAACTTGGCGACTTTTTTAAATGTTGTTAAATTAACGAAAATCTCGCCAAATGGATGAAGATGACGCTAAATCAATGAAAATGACGGCTCATTGATGAAAATTCAATATTTTGGAAAGAATATAAGTATCTACTATAAGAATAATCTATTTTTTTTTACTGTAAAAGTAGTAAATCCATTGCATGGAAAGTCATGTGCTACCCAGATTAGATTTTTTTCTCTGTCCTTGACAGTCTAAATTTCTAATCTGGGAATAACGTTGATTGACATCTACAGAAAAAAAATAATATATTGCTTTCAGTGTTGTGCCGCACATTTCTGTTCAGAAACTGCAATTTAAACTTGAATAAATTATAGCTGATGAAAGACAAGCGTAACCCCCAATAAAGTGCATGAAAAATTCTTAATTGAAAATGCAAATGAGTCTACCGCTTCCCACGCAAGCATTTTTGCCCAATTAAAACAGCAGATCCCAACAATTCTCGAGTCGTAACTGGAAATTCATATAAAACGAAACAACGTCAAAACTGGGGAAATATAATCCGCAATGTAATATTAATGGCGTTTCCCATACCGCTCCATTACTAGCCTTCTAGATATGTTATATTTTAAATCCTTACGGCATTATAAAACGGAAGGATTTAGAAAATTGTCGAAAATTTCCAGATCCCAACTTAACGGTATGGGCATAGCCGTTTTTTTTTCTTTCATTATTATTATATTTCCCTCGCAGCAGCGAAATGGCGCATTTATTTTCCCCATTTTCAATCCGGATATTTTCGCGTCGCTGAATTTAATTATTATATTTGGAGTTCTTTTTTTATGTACAGGGCGGTGTTAGAGGTGAGGCCATATTTTGTTTGCATGAGCAGTCATTTGCGAATGGACGGTAAAATATATGGATCTATGGCTTTGCCGCGGAAAGAAACATTTGACATTTTAGGGTATGGAATTCTGTAGCCAGAATAAAAATCTGAGATTACTATATTTTTAGTGTGAGGTTGACATAAACACGCTGTGGAGGTTAGAACCGGTTATTTACTCAGTTTTGTCTTCATATGGCCATTATGCGAACATTGACTAAATGGATTCCATGGCAGTAGAATTTAGTTTAAATATTAATTTAGAATATATTTTATTGAAATGTAGAAAATAAGTGGTGAATTTTGGAATTTAATTATAGTATTCTGATGATTTGAAATTGAATCATTCGTTTACTGAATGAAAATTTTCGTGTGTATACATATGTATATATATATATATATATATATATATATATATATATATACATATACATATATACATATATATATATATATATATATATATATATATATATATATATACATATACATATATATATATATATATATATGCAATATGTTAGCTAATTTAGACCTTTATCATTATGAAAAGTCTTTTACTTCAATAGATTAAACTTTTTACAGATATGTTGATGATCTGATTTGCTTGGTATACACTGAAAATTATCGGATAGATATAGATTTCTATCCAGACAATTTGGAATTAATTCCTAATAAAGCTACTATTAGTAATAATATCAGTTTTTTGGATTTAAATCTTTTTATTGAACCTTCTAATAGAATTGTTACTAATTTATATGATAAAACAGACTTTTTAATTTTATCATTAATAAAATCTTACCATTTAATTCCTGCAACTCGATTCAGTTGTTTATGAATATTACACTTTATCAGCTTTTTAGAATTTATAGATTATCTGATAAAAAAGTTCATGCTATGCATATAAATAATTTAAAAATTACCGGTAATTTATATAAATATCCCTCTTATTTAGTAAATGGTATTGTTAAAAGTTTAGATTAGCTGCATTTTCATGAATTCTATTCATACTATCTTATATTTGCCAGACATCACTATTCTCTTGTATTAATAATACTTTTATTTTTACATCCACTTAAACATAAGCCTTACTAATATTATCCCCAGTTTTATGTAGTTCTTTATTGTATATTATTACTTTTTCTTACCTATTCGCATTATTGCTTTTTATTTCTTACTGTTTTTATTATTGTTCGCTTTTCTTACGAATTTGTATTTCTTACGAATGGCAACAGTAGACCATATTTTTCCTATGTGAATGACAACACTTGTCTCTTCATTCTGAGTTCCAGGGTTCGACTGGTTCGGGCATATGCAGAGTTTTTTTCAGGTATTCTTGTTTTCTTTATTTTTCCTTCTTTATGTATATTGTCCAAGTAGAAATACTTTATAGATATAATCTATCAATTTCTTCAGAAACATACATATTTTGTGTCTGCTTCGTCAAAATACTTGGACCTGATGAAGCGTTTTGGCGGAGTGAACAATTCCATTTTTTAAGATTTAGCCCTTGTCCACGTGTGTAGCAATAATGCTTGGATTTTTTATGTTTTTCTATTATCGTTTCCATGTCATTAAAATTTGTTGATATTCTTTAACTTGATGGCTCGAAATTTGTACTTTTTCCCATTTGATTGAAGATTTGCTGTATTATGCTTTTATTTTGTAGGTTTGTTAGAAAGTTAGGTTTTTCGAGTTGTAGCTTCTCACTTTTCTATCATTTGACTTTCAAACTATATATATATATATATATATATATATATATATATAAGAATGAAAGTAGAAAAGAACGGGAGTGACCATATGAATTACATAAGAATGGTAGGGGTGGATTGCGACACCCCTTTCCCGCTTAAAGCAGTTTTTACTACCCGGGTAACGCTCACGGAACCAACATAATTCCATGGTCAGCCTCCCAGATGTGCGAAAATAAAAGCACCAGAACAGACACAGGAACAAAGAAGTTAACGAATCCATGAAGGGAAAACATCCGCTAGTCCAACCCGATGGAGCGTCTCTTTATATAAGTAAAGTTGCTCATGCGCAGAGAAATATCAGGATAATAGTTTCGCAGTCATGAATATAAAATCTCTATATCAACAATCAAATTACAAATTTTCTTTAAAAAACGATTTGTAATAATGTTGTACAAAATTGACTGGATAATTTCTTTTTATAGCTTCATCTGCAAATTTTTTACATTTGCAAATGCAGTCTTTTCTATAAGTATTATAATTTTGGTTTCTTCTAAAATGTCCAATTATTATATTTCTGAAGACATACTTTGCAAGGTTTGAGTTCCAATCGATTATATGATTTACTTTGATCCTGTATGAATCTCTTTTGTCGTGTAACTCTGTGTATATTCCATATTTCTTGTGCTTTTGATAGCTAAATCCAAGAATTTTACCGATCCGTCCTCACACGCTGGATTTTCAATAAGGTCCAATTCGCTTGGGTAGAATGAAAAGTCTAAACATGGGGTGTTTTCAAAGCCCCCAATTATCACATCATCGACATAACGGAAGTAGGGCATTTCCGATAGGATATGAGTGCCTCTTTCGTATTTAGATAGATATATATCTGCTAGTATTGACGAGCAACTCCCTCCCATAGGTATGCCCTTGATTTGTTTGTAACTACACGACGGAAGCACTACACGACGGAAGCAATTTTTACAAACAAATCAAGGGCATACCTGTGGGAGGGAGTTGCTCGTCAATACTAGCAGATATATATCTATCTAAATACGAAAGAGGCACTCATATCCTATCGGAAATGCCCTACTTCCGTTATGTCGATGATGTGAAAATTGGGGGCATTGAAAACACCCCATGTTTAGACTTTTCATTCTACCCAAGCGAATTGGACCTTATTGAAAATCCAGCGTGTGAGGACGGATCGGTAAAATTCTTGGATTTAGCTATCAAAAAACACAAGAAATATGGAATATACACAGAGTTACACGACAAAAGAGATTCATACAGGATCAAAGTAAATCATATAATCGATTGGAACTCAAACCTTGCAAAGTATGTCTTCAGAAATATAATAATTGGACATTTTAGAAGAAACCAAAATTATAATACTTATAGGAAAGACTGCATTTGCAAATGTAAAAAATTTGCAGATGAAGCTATAAAAATAAATTATCCAGTCAATTTTGTACAACATTATTACAAATCGTTTTTTAAAGAAAATTTGTAATTTGATTGTTGATATAGAGATTTTATATTCATGACTGCGAAACTATTATCCTGATATTTCTCTGCGCATGAGCAACTTTACTTATATAAAGAGACGTTCCATCGGGTTGGACTAGCGGATGTTTTCCCTTCATGGATTCGTTAACTTCTTTGTTCCTGAGTCTGTTCTGGTGCTTTTATTTTCGCACATCTGGGAGGCTGACCATGGAATTATGTTGGTTCCGTGAGCGTTACCCGGGTAGTAAAAGCTGCTTTAAGCGGGAAAGGGGTGTCGCAATCCACCCCTACCATTCTTATGTAATTCATATGGTCACTCCCGTTCTTTTCTACTTTCATTCTTGTATTCTACTAGGGAATTTGAGCAGCACTTGCGCCTCCTCCCTTGTAGTGAATCGTTCTTTTAATTTCTGGCTTATTTGGGATATATCCTATTTTAGTCTCAATTTATCGTAATAGTATATATATATATATATATATATATATATATATATATATATATATATATATATATATATATATTCCTCAAGTACAATCAAAATAAAATATAAAATGTAAAATTCAAGGCGCATTTGCTGCTCTATCTAAGCCTGGTACCGGTTGATTGTTGCGCATTGCGCATTTGCTGCTCTATCAACCTAATACCGGTTGATTTTTGGTTCGGGCGTATAGTGGTTTCTGAGAGTGTTTCCTGGTATTAAAAGCATGCTTAAACCAGAAAAAGGGGTCACAATCCCCCTTGTCCCCTCTACAACCCCGTAAAGACACAACTTCTAATTGTATTAATCCATTTTCAATCTCATTTTTTCTTATTATATATATATATATATATCACTGTATGAATGCAGATGAATTGAATGAGAAACGACTTCTGATCTATTACATGGTGTTTGCAAAAAATTCACATTCCAACGGGTATTTAAACTAATATATATTTATAACTTGATAACCCCTTCCCTACCCTTGGATAGGTTTTGCAGTTATTTGCCGTATAGAGAATGAGATATAGGGAATGATATCAAAAATGAAAGCATAATGCATTTAAATAAGAAGTGGAGTATTTTCCTTGCTTAAAGAAATTTTGTGATCGTTTGTCACCTCATCTCTTAACAACGAGTAATGGATCATTAAATAACCATTCAACCTGTGGTTTGAATTAAGGCTCGGACATGAATTTATTACACCTGACGCCCGAGAAAGTGAACCAGGAAAATTAGATGCAATGCACAACTGAGGTATCAAAAATGTCGAATTTCAAGTTATAGCAGCTATTATCAATTTATAACTGTCACATTGAAACTGGGTAAATGTTGAAAATAATTTAAATTTGCCATGGATGAAGGACATGGTAATGCCCGTAAGCACTATGCCTGAGTAATTTTAGTACGTTGAAAGGAGATTTTAATAAAATACTTTTAATTATGGCCAATTTTTTGGTTGTCTTTATTTTCAAAGCCAATTTAGTTTCAACGCATGTATAGTCGAGCTACAAATTTCCATTGCTTCAACAGTGCAAGCCGGAAAAAGAACGAAATCTGAAATTTCGATTCTTATGCATTTAGTTGTAAATTAATAGAAAAAAGACTAATTCAAGATGATTTTTTATTTCGTTAGAATGCAAACTAGAAGTCTAATTCGAATTTTAGAAATCTGATGGGAGCAGCACCTGACTTTCCCTGCAGACTCAATTTTATTTTTTCTTTATTTTTTTAATAATTCATTAGATTGAGTTTAATTGCACAAAATAACAGTAAATATGCATATTTTTATTCGATTTCCGTTTTTATTTGGTAATTGGGCATTTTTTCGAAAGCGGCGTAACAAAAATGCAAGAAATTTCATATCATGAGAACGGTTAGTCCTAAAGTATTGGAGTTGGTTATATTCTTTTCCTCGTCAAAAATTGCGTGCAAAACAAGAATTTAATTGATAAATTTGAGCATACATAGTCTTTTTATTTTTTAGATTTTGGCGATTTTTGCGGTCCATTTCGTAAAAAAAGGCAGGCTGTTCTTTTCCGAATCGTACCAAAATCTAATCAGCTTCATAGTATCCCATAGGTAACTTAACTACCAAATTTTGCGAAATTTGGTCAATTAGTATTTTAGCTAGAGTAGGTACATGAAATTTTTACGGACCATTTTACAAAAAAAAGACGGGTTCTGTTTTTCCGAATCGTACCAAAAGCTAATCAGCACCAGGGTCACAACCAAGTGATTTACCTACCAAATTTTAGGAAATTCGGTCTATTAGTTTTTGAGTTAGAGTGGATACATACATTGCACAGACACACAGACATCAAGCTAAAAATAGTTTTTTCGTATTCTAGAGGTCTCAAAACGTGTAGATCCGTCGAAAACTCGAGTTTCGATTTTCGGCATGATTCCAATACTTTCCCTATACAATATCATATATTGCAGGTGAAGTAAAAATCTGATGTGTGTAGTACATGACTTTCAATATATGATGCAATGAATTTACTTATTTTACAGTAAAAAAATTATGTATAGTGTTTTTAATGTTGCATTATATATTTGGCGTTTTTCTGGATAACAACATGAAAAACTATTTCAAAGTACCCAATTAGCAATATTTCACGCAACTGCAAATTAACAAATATGAATACTGATAGCATCCGTAACAAGCAATACAGTCCATATATTAAAATATTTTAATAATTAATTCATAGTTTTGGAATAATTTTTGCCAACTTAGTATAAATTTTGCAATTTTGACGATATTTTCAATGATCTGGGTTGACATATCGCCAAGTTGGCAATATTTAGCAAAACTAGCTTTCAAATTCGTCGGATTTATCGCCATGCGTTATAAACAAACGGAAAGAACATTTTTATATATAAATGACTGTTAGCGAATTAGGCTTAAAATGCAAAACTACTACATCAAAATATATTAAAAAAGTAAACACGTTAAAATGCTTCTAGTATATATAATGGTTTTTGCACTGTTATTTCAAACAATGTATAAATTATTTTAAAAATTAAGATAAAAGTATATGAATTCAGTCAAACAACAACTTTTGTGTGAGACAAAATAATAATAAATAATTCTTGAAGGAAAATTTCATTACACGACGGATTTTTTTTCTACGACTTTTAGTAGACTAGAATTAGTTGCGCGGCATTGTTCCGCAAAAACAAACAATAAAAGCGGAACAGAATTACCTTATTAATATTTAAATACACATATATAAAAATATTGACATCTGCTTTCTGAGAAGAAAATATATTAAAATGTGTACAACTTTAGTGTTGCAACAAAATATAGCTCTGCGTGCACATAATTTTTACATAACCTGAATAAATTATAGCTGACGAAAGAAAATTACAGCTCTCAGTAAAATGTGTATAAAAATCTTAATTAAAAATGCAAATCAGTTCTTCTTTATGCACTTTCCTTCTTGAAGATATTTTCGGATTTTTAAAACAATTGCTCGCAATATTACCGACTGCGGAGAAATTAACGAGTACGGTAAAATTAAAATTAAAACTAAAGTAAATTGGTTAGTGTTAAATAATGGAAAGAGAATGAGAAATAATAAGATAATGAGCAATAAAAAGATAATGAGAAGTGAAAAGTCACTGAGAAATGAAAAGAGAATTAGAATGAAAAATGAAAGGAGAGAGAGGCCGAAAGGTGACTAGGTTGCTAAACCAATATATTGCCATTTATCGCAAGCTAGGGTATTTTAATTGCATACCTCTTCTATATTCACGCGCGCACACACACACACACGCACACACACACACACACACACACACCGGTTTTTCAGGCTGCTGAGCACATAAACTCGAAATGAGTTTGTGGATGCTTTAATTTGCAATGAGAGAGCGATAATAATCACGCATATTAGGAAAATTCTATGTAAACATAGTTTTCACATGGTTCATCGATAAAGTTACCAACAATTACCAACAATATAAAGTTACGAACAATTATAAAGTTACCAACTTGCCAACAACGTGTTCTGCTGCAATTCCGCATTTTGATTCAAGATGATTATGGGCGTTATAGAGACTTCCTACCCATCTTTTGGGTTCGGTGTTCGTTGCGTCATTTTCCGTGACGTTGTGCTATTGAATGTTGTGTAAGTGCAAATGTGTTCGAATAATCATACAGCTCTCAATTTTCTAAAGAAATGTCTACATCTTGCATAATAAAATAATATGTCTGTCTGACCGTCCGTCGGCCTGTCTGTCCTTCTGTAGCTGAAAATTCCGACAGCCGCGAAATTCGGTACTGGGTTAGATGAACTCCCGGTATGACATACCTTGGCGATAATTTTTCAATATTCGAATTATTTTTTCATTTATTTTATGTGGAAGCAGGATTTTGAGCGATGTTCACACAAATCAGCTCCTTAATGACCAAAAATATTATCACAGACTTTCAATCTTGCCATTATCGGAAAGATCGAAGAACGTTCTTCCTAACGAACTTTGAACCGAATCAGTTCTTCCTAACGAACTTTGAATTCCTTCATATTTGTTTATCCATTTTAAGTATATCGGTTACTTTAAGTATATGTTTTATTTTTTTTATTTTCTTATTTCGCTGCTTTCGAAAAAAAAGATTAGCACAATTCTGCAGTTTGGAAGAAACATGGATGTAAATCTTCGCATTCTAACAGCAAAAAGTATTAATTCTATATTTTGATTTAAGGTTATTTCTTACCAAAACGATAAAAATTTAGATTATTGATACCACTGCTATAGGTTTTTCTTTACAGTTTCACAGGTTGCTGCCCTCACAGCAAAGATCGTCACATGTGTGACAGGGACGTTGTAGTAACGTGACACCTGGGTCACAATGTGACATCATATTCACGTTACGTATTAGTAACTTTGTAACTTTTTTGTGACTATATTTTGTGACGTTTCCACAATTTAATTAACACGTAACAATGCGACGACATTACAATGGCAATTACAATGTGACTTCACAAACAAGTTAATATGCGACGTCACAAACGACCATGAAAATGATCAAAATGATTTCGCTGTGACCTCAATATGACATTGCCGAGACGTACTGCGACGTCCTGTGACGTCCCAAAGTCACAGTGTGACGTAAATCTTACGTCACTGTGAAAAAATGCTGTTAGGGTGAGCAGCGGGCTTTGTAAGCAACGTCACATCCTGTCCGTTTCTATGGGAAGAATCGACGTATTTATTGTCTTGGGTTTTCGGGCATTATTGAAAAAATATTACAATAATGTATTTTAAATTAGCAAAATGGCAGAGATGGCTAGCGAAGTGGATTTTATTTATCTGCCTTTGCTAATTTAAAATACATTATTTTGTAATATTTTTTCAATATATGGTATAATAGTAAGGCCCGACCACTTTTGAAAAATTGAGTTCCATTAATCCCGGACATCGACGGGTGTACTTTTTCTAGTTTTTTAATAAAATAAATAGCATGGCGCGTCTAAGATTTTCAGTGATACATAAAAAACATAAATAAAAGAGATTCTTTATAAAATGAGAATTTATAACTGGCAATTCCTTCTTAAGTGGCAACATTTATTCACTGTAAGGTATGAGCTGTTCCATTTCACGCATGTAGAAAAGCATTATATATATTGGGAACATTGCCAACCAAAATATAATCCAAATAAATCCATGTGAAGTCCATAGAAGTGAAGTGAAATCATGATGCGATATCGATAAACAATATCGTAATAGTGGAAATGACTTGATCTCGATAAGAAAATAAATGAGTCTACATTTTTCATTTATATATTATCATATAGAAGCATTATATTCTAATAAAAATATCTGATATAGGCAGCACATCGCTTTCCCTATATAATGCAATCATTTTACTTCTTTCTCAATGAAATAATGGTGAATGAGATTCATACCACAATATTTTTGAGATAATGGATTAACATCGTGGAAACTGAAGTTTGGCGTTTGTGGAAATTTATTGGTACAAACAGAATAATTTATTTATACCCAAAAGTTCAAAATCTTCATCAACATGCACTTGATATTTAAATAATATCCGGTAAAATAAGTGATTATTGCGAATTTTTGTGTCGAAAGCCCAGAACGACCGACTCATCCGAGGACATGAGCAGCAAGATGGTCGTCCGGGCGAATTTTTGTGTGTCAAAATCCAAAACTATTACAAAAAGTGTCCTCTCTAGTAAGTAGTATGAAGTTGATCGATAGTACGCGAATTGCACAATATTGTATAACGAAAATGAACCTATTTGATGATACATATATACTTGTTGCTTTTTTTCAATTTTATGAAATTTTGTGATTAATTTATTTGAAAAACGCACATTACCTCGAAAATGGTTCATGTTAGCATTTTAAGCATTTTATCATTCGCCTTTTGATGATGAATTATTTTTGAAAATATTATTTATTTATTTCATTATTATTATGCCTTATTTTTTAGTGATTTCTCCAAAAAATTATTTGAAAATTGTGTAGGGGAGGGGGTCAGCAAAACATTCGATTTCACTGTAAATCAATAGAATTCCAGTATTTACTGAATGTAATTATTATAGCAAATTATTTTATCGCGTTCAAAGACTCACGGAAACATACTGACACACACAAATATACAAGGTAGGATCAAAAAGATCGGAGAGTGTGCTGATATCTACGACCCTGATTGGAGGAAAGGGGAATTATTTCACAGTGGCGTAGAGGCACGTGTGACGCGAGATGTGAAAAGGAAGAAGCAGGTTCGCAGTGCAGGGTTTTTCCAGACAATGCACCTGTTGCCAGTTCACGGACACGCAATGTTTTGGTCGGCGATTTCCCCAAACGATGGCAGAATTTGATATTCCCACTTTGTTCTTCAAACGCCATTTTCGTTTTCACGAACGCGAACGACTACAGTTCAGTGACACGCATTGTCTGGAAAAACACCTGTTTCTTCCTTTTTACATGTCGCGTCACATGTGCCTCTACGTCACGGTAAAATAGTTCCCCTCTCCTCCAATCAGGGTTGGAGATATCAGCACAGTCTCTGAACTTTCGATCCTACCTTGTATATACTAACATACACACACACATACACCTTATAAACGTTCGATTCGGTTTCAGGGATGCAATAAATGCATTCTTTCGTCTAAAACACGGATTCGAATCTCCGACACCATTGCAATACTCTCACTATACGTTATACTATGTACTATGTAGAGAAAATAATAATTAAAATGGTCTTTTTTTCGTGAATTTTGACCACTTCGACAGTAAGAGCTTGTAATTTTGTCTCAGTAGTTCAACGGTAGAGCGTCGACTGGCCAGTTTGCAGATCCAAGGTTCGATTCCCGGTTGGGACAACAAGATTCTTCAGAATGTATCTTAAAAGGCAGAGTAATTGTAAATTATTTTTTTTATTCTAGTATAACATTAAAAAAAATCTAATTTTTTAATCTGTATAACATTAATAACTTTGTCAAAGGATACGCAGATTTTTTTTTCTTTTTTACAAAATTTGGAGGTGATCTTTAAATCGTACAATATGTTAATATAATAGGATTATTTGCCCGTTTGGAGTGATATAATGGGGAGAAGTGTTCACTACTACATTATAGGCCCTATCAATACAATTACATATTATAATAGTGTTAATCCAGAAGACCCAGGTTTGATTCCCAGTTCTAGTTGATTGAGATTTAATGTCGAAAATTGGTTCAATGCCTGACATATATTTGTGAATGAACTAAATATATAAGGTTGTAGCAGAACCAAGTTAGATTCCCTGCTTAGAATGATTAGCCTTAATTATTAAAAATAGGTCTCCTACTTATAATCTTTGTTTGCAAACAAACTACTTCAGGTATAACACTGAATATACGAGTAGTACAGTGTTATACCTAAAGTATAACACTGTATTACAGATCTACCAGTATCTGAATAATTACTGCATGCTCAAACCAATACTCATACTTTAAGATGGTAATAAAAATAGCGCTTTATAAATCAACTATAATATTTTGTTATGTTTAAGATTTTTTTACAACAATTATCAAAATTGATATTTAAGCTAACTCGCAGTGAAAATTGTACTCGCAAAATACATACAGTCTTAGTATATTATATTCTCAGTAAATAATATCATAATGTTTGATATATTATAATATTATTGGAATATAATGATAGATATGATATTAGTGGAATATTGAATCATATTGGATTATTTTACAGTAGTCATAAAAATTAATATTTAAGTTAACTCTTAATAAGTAAATTACTAGCATAACGCTGCCAGTTTTAATGTTCACAAAGCATAATATTATAATTGCTCAGAAATGCTGGACTGATTTGCAAAGTAATTAATGTGTTGCGCGTTGCCATGAACACAATTAAATTTTGATGTAATTTGGAAAAGATAAATTGTCCATTTTTTTGACAGCAGGCAGAAAATTATGAAAATGTAAATATATGTAACTACATGAAGTTCCAAATCTTTTCATACGCAATTTTACGTAAAAGGGTACATGTGCCGCCCGTATGGTAAAAGGATAGAGTTTAAATATGTATCGGTTAAGTGAGAACTCCGAGTACGTATAGATAATATGATAAGGTTTGGTTGCATTATTACCTCCTTTTCCGTTACGACGAGCTATTGAGATACGCGAGGTGAGTTTTTCTTTTAATATTCACACCATTTTTGACTTCACAAAAATTTTCGTCTTTATATAAATCTTTTCCGAAGATTTTCACTTTGTTAACAAAGTTTGCTGCTGACATTGCCAATTTTGAACATCAAGATGCACGAGTGAGACACACTCGCAGTGAGCAAAGTACAACCGCGAGATCTCAGGTAATTGAGAATTTATATTGTAGATTAGTGTATAGCATTTATATTCGCGAAGAATATCAGGTTATTGCGTACTTGGAAGTACATTTGAATACAGAATAGAAGTATATTTGAGATTTTCCACATGCTTTACTACAATGCATGCTTGATTTAACATAAACTCTTTTTTTATTTCAAATTTTATGATTTTAATATTTACATTTAATTATTGTTTTAAATAAATGACCTGAAATCACCATTTTCTATAAGCCAGATTCTTTGGTCAGCAAGTCTTCATAAATATGTTTTTGTGGTGTTAACTATGAGAAATTTCCAGAATATTTTGTTTCAGTTAAAGATTGATAAAATAACCCTATGCCTTATATAAACCTTAAACAACAAAACGGTATTATTCCTTTCTGCTCAATGATCCATCAATTTATATTTCTTCCAAAGTTGCAGTTACAACAGTTTTGAATAATAACCTGGATTTCAGATTTATTTCCCTCATTCTTTCTGTCAAATAGCTCAGTAATTTTCAACGGACAAACAGAATCTATATTTGTTTATTCCGCATCGTAAATTTCTTTGTCAAACCGCAGAATACGTTTCGTTATGGAAATTGCTTTATTATGCATTCTTTGTTGCGTCAAGTTTTATCTGAAGAAAGTAAATAGCTACATCCGCAGCAATTGCTCTCGGGATTACTTGAAGCCTGACGCTCTCTCTAAGCGCCTATTGATGAGAATCGCAGTAGCTATTTTGAAAAATAAAAATAAAAACACTTTTCATTTCCATAAGCGTATCTTGCTCGATGCAATAAAATCTGGTTTTTTTTGAAGATATTGCTTTCACTTGACTTCAGTTTAATCGTTCAACATTTAAAGAATGTTTTAAACGACGTGATATACAGTAATTTTGGAGGATTATGTTAAAATTTTACTGTACTGCTTTTAGAGCAAAGTGCTATAACAATCTATGTTTAATATGTTTCTTTTTCCAAAAGCTTTATTACTACTTTTGGAAGAAGAAAAGTCTATTAAACTTATTTGAAGGACTTCCGAGTCTCCAAATTATCCCATGTTGCCAAATTTCTAAAGCAGTTTTCTCGACATTGAGAGGTCATAGAATCTGTTCGACTGCTGTTATTTGTAGTGTTTATTGAATTACCTACTCATTTATATCGCTGTAGTGCAGAAATATGAGAGTTATTTTCATTTATCGCTGAAAAACTAGACTTTTTAATGAGGTACGAAAATTTAAACATAATATTAAAATTTTATTTTACAAGCATCATAGCACAAATGAATACTTTTATAAATATAAATATATTTTATATATATTTTTTTATAAATATAAATATATAAAAGGCAAAGGTGTGAATCACTAATTGAGCCAATTATTCATTACCGAATATCTCCTAACCCCTCGAGCTAGAAACTTGAAGTTGCAGGGACATGTTCCTAGTGGGTCAGTCATAACTACTAGGAGCATTTATTTCCACAACTCCTTTATGGGGTTTTTCAAAAAATGGGATGAGATGGATTAATAACAGTCTCTTCCAAACCCCTTGAGCGAAAACCTATATTCTATGAGATTGTTCTTCATGGATAATAGGTAACAACCAAGAACGTATTTTCTAGCTTCAACCTTAATGATGTTAGGGGATGCGAGGAGGGTTAGGGTGGCCGAGCGGTATGGTTGACCCGACGAGTATTGAGTGTGCGCTGCTTTATCTTCAGGGATTGTTTTATCCTACACATTACTCATAATTCATAAGTGAGGTTTCTGTGGACAGGATAAATCTGGTCTTCCATTTATGCAGCAATGTGTGTATATAACATATTTTGAGATATAATCTTCTCTGAATCGTGTATTTGCGAGTTGAACCTTATTCATCGTAACCAATACTTTGTAATCATAACTGAAGGCAGTAGTAACAAACTTTTTCTACAGGTGCTACTGTGGACAGGATAAATCTGGTCTTTTATTTATGCAGCAATGTGTGTACATAACATATTTTGACATGTAACTTTCTCTGAATCGTGTATATGTGAGTTGTGCCTTATTCATTGTAAACAATACTCTATAGTCATAAATAATTAAAGGCAATAGTCGTAACAAACTTCTTATAGTTGCAATAAAAGAGTATAATACTATTTTACTGTAAAGACGTAAATCTTCACTTCCATAGCGAGAAATTGACGTTAACACCCATTAGGGCTTTCTCTCCAATGTTTATGGTTTATAGTCCCAGTTGATATAGAAAATAAGTAGTTAAATTTCCTATGATTCAAAGTCAGTTTATAACTCAAAGAACGGTTGTTCAGCTCGTAATATATACCTTATCTTCTAACTTTTTAATCAGAACTCAATGACCATCAAACTTAAACTCGTTAATATGATACAGATAGCGGTAATCATCGGTGATTATAAGTGGCTATGGCCGAGCTCTGTTACTTAAATCAGTGGATCGCTTGTATGTTACAAATTTCAAACTATTTTTGGATTTTCCCAGTTAACGAGATGGTAAGCCTCCGTCCTCATTAAGTTATTGTCAGTCGTGCAAATGGTCGGTCATTAAAACTTGATGAATCGAATTCCTTTCAGAGAGGACAAATTAATCAGTATTTTCTTTAATGTTTAAACTACTATCTGTTTACGAGCAGATTTTACGGACCATCGAGTTCAATTCAAAGAGCTGAGATTTGATATTTCCTTCATTAAATACTTTTATCAATAGATAGGAGATAAAAAAAAGTTTTAATGGATGTAGATTAGAGAAAACTGATTTTAAATTTGAAATGTTGTATTTACTTATTGTTACCCCCACCGTTTATAACGATTTTATACGGACCATAAAATTGTTTGTCATATGCAACGTCCTTTACATCTGTTTAATGTAAAAATGTACTAAATACTCTTCACACACAATTGAATCAATTAGAAATTTACGAGTCGTTAAATACGAAAGAGTCGTTAAATCCGTCATTTGTTAAGAATAATTTCTTAAAACAGTATGTGCTTGTATCAAGTTTAACTCAAACGGAATGAAAACGAGATATAAAAAATGCTTAATGTATTTTTTGCAACTGACAATTCCAGCATGTCACAGAAAACAGTTTCCAAAATCTGATCAATTTGCCCAAATTTTAAGGAAAGTCATTGTGTGTTTGATTGCGTTAGAAATGGACGTTAATAATATGAATGCATGAGAAAGTTGAGTGGATCTCATATTAAAGTTACTACATCACAAAATATATAGGTTATAGAGATTCGACATCATTAATACACGAAAATAGAAAATACTATGCCTATGAAAAGTTGCAGATACCGAAACCCTGAAGATTGAATCGAATATCGAAACAAAAGCATTAAAATTTGAACTGAAAAACTGGACGATAGACGCCATTGGAAATATTCAATCTATGTAAAACTCAGCATCGATGGACCGGTTTAGTTCTTGTTAGAGCTCATCAGTACAATAGTTATTGATTGCTTTGACAGTGGAAAATTGCTTAACCGACCTTGAGGAATATCGTGCAACTGCAGGAGACTGTATAAGTTCAAATTTTCAAAACATTTGAAAAATTGTCATAAGTTATAAATGTGACACAAAATAATTGTTTTTACTGCAAGTGCAGTTAGCGGCTATTAGGTGCTGATGAGATATAAGAGCAAATATGGTTTACTGATGCTTGTTACTGTCTTGGGAGTATGAATCTCTAAACCCTCATTACTATTAAACTTTACTCTTTACCACTAAAAGATTTATTATAAAAAGCTTACTATTAAAAGATTGATTATTAAAAGCTTACTATTAAAATATTGTAATTAAAAGCTTACTATTAAAATACTGTTGTCAAAAGCTTACTATTAAAATATTGTTATTAACAGCTTACTATTAAAATATTATTGTTACAGCTTACTATTAAAATATTGTTGTCAAAAACTTACTACTAAATGTGAATCTATGTATCTATTTCTGGCGTTCTATTACACGAATATTTCAGTATCACATGGGCGTGATTCATGTATTAAATTAACCGTGTGCATTACGGTTGGAATAAACAAATATAAAAAAAAATCACATCTGTTATGATTACGAGCAAAAATTACCCTGAAATTCAAATGTTGAAGGAACGGTTCTCATCAACCATTCTTGGAAATACCGATGAGATCTTTTATATTTATTCTGCGTTTTGCGATGGTAGACAATATCTAACACTGATAGAATATCTTACATTTAAGAATGTCCTTGGTAATTTTATGTGCATTCATAAAGTTTCTGTGAAAGAAAAAAGTAATTTAAAACTGAACAAGGGGTATTTAATTTAAAAGTAATTGAAATGAAGCAAAACCTATAGAACTTTAAGTTATGCAAAATAAATATACGCTTAGGCGAGTTCCAAAAATTTCCTCATATTCAGCGAAATGCGAAATTTAATTCTAACAGTGAATAATTTTTAAAATCTAAATTTTTTCAATGAACGATTAAAATTATGAAAAATTTAAATTGTAAAACCTCCAAGTATTCTCATTTTTTTAAAACGTAGGCCAGCAAAATAATTTGTTCAGATTTTTGCATCCTGTTCACCATGGGTTCAAATCATATTAAGCAACCTGAAAATCCCGAGTGTATGTGCATTTTTTATCCTAATGTACACTTATGAGATTTGGGAAAGGCGTCTTTCTGCCCTTTATTACTTTTATATTGTTTGCGAAATTTCTGCTTGAAAAGTGTATTTCTTATAGTTTTTGAAGACTACATGTATCGATCTGACACAAACTCATTTTCTACTTAAATACAGGAAAAAATTAAGCTGCTTTACCATTATCGAACTGACATTATAACAAATAGTATTATTGCAATGCTGCAGACATTATTAAACTCACCAGCCTGGAAAGTTGTACTTTGTTGAAAGTTGTAGATTGGGTAAGGCGAAAATTAGGCCGCATGACCTGGAATCTTGCCATGTGCTGGACTGCTAATTCCTGCGTCGTCATAGAGCCAAGTGTGCAGAAACTCTAATTTGGTCAAAAGTTTGGCTGAAATTCCGTCGTCTCCTTAAGAGATCATCGTGTTCTTCGCTTCATTGAAAGAGCTGATAGGGTTTGAAATGTATGAATGAAGGCTTTGATAACCTGTTTCTTTAGTCAACAGATGCATACATTTGTCTCAAACTTTCTAACAAAGTGTCACAATTTTGTGTTTAATCTAGAAGATTGATTTCACTTATTCCTCCAATTCAAATGGTCTGGCAATGCGATAGTAGCCATACCGCAGCATTCGCCACTGATATAGAGAAAGACACACAAAATATACACAGTATATAAGACTTTGCAATATATTCCTTAATAAATTATAAAACTCTTAAAGTTTTAAAAGTTCCATGACTGTTGCAAGTTTAGGAATTCTTGGTTTTTGTAGGGGCAATATTGAAAATGCAACGAATCCTTCTGTATTTATTGTTCCTTTACCATGAAAAAGTGTTGTTCTATATCAGAAAAAAAGCTCTAAGAATATTCCCTGTGGATAAACAATGGCGTCCAAGGTAACAAAAAAATATGCCATAAATTTATTAGCCAGGCGTTCCAAAGTAAATAAAAAGAAAACAAAATATTTATACCCCGGGCGCTGGCGGAGACAAGAAAAACGCTGACATTTATTAGTAAATATTTCGGACCTAATACTCCGTTTTAGCCACAGCAATGATGATATACGACACGTTCAAACGTTCCAGATTCCGGCAAATCCAATTTTCTTAGCAGATAGAACCGCTGTGAGCAAACTGTGCCTCTTCTTTAAGATTCAAAACAGTTCAATGGTTCGTAGCACCACGGATACAATTTCAATAGATTTATCGTGTAATTTTTCACATAACAAGTATTTAAAATGAAACATATTTATAGTCATAGAACTGGCTGATAAGAGGAGTTCTCGCATGACTAAATTGTGCTTCCAGTGCAGTGATCAGCACCAGCTTACCGTTTTCGCGCACCAATACGGACTGATAACTTTAGTGGCAGAAAAGGAAAAATTGCATATGCCTTATCTTTGAGAGCCTCTTTCCTGGTCGATGATGCCAGTCATGCCATGCAGCCGGATATAAATTTAACGAAAATTGACCTAAATGAAGCTATAATAGTTGATAGTCAGTCTATCTACACTATTAAAAGGCGTTTGACCTCATTTTACTAAAAGTTTCAGCGGAGTCAGCTACCGTAATGTGGAGGAAGGTTCCTGATAGTTATGATAATATATATATTTAGTTTTGTGTATATATATATATATATATATATATAAATATATACACACAAAACTAAAGCTTCGGCAGACGATAATTAGCTGAATATTTCAGAAATGATGCTACAATTTTCATGAACACCTGTAATTGTGGGTTTTCCTATTCGTTTGCCGAAATTATCGACAAAGTAGCTGAAAAAATGAGCAAAGGTTGCAGAATGTTTTACAATGTACAGCAATTTAGAATACGAATTCCTAAAGTATATATATAGATATATATCTTTAATGTTTTACAAATACTTGGACTAATATTACACAAATCGGTTTGTGTCATGTTATTGAAATTATCTGCTAGACTTTAAAACCAAGTTTAATTTCGTTAGTGATTACATGCAAATGTCCCGTCTGGAAGAAAGAAGGGTACAGGGTAAACTTTTATAATCTTTAGTCGTTAAGTTTAGTACGAAATATTTTAAATTGGATATATATAGGTCTTGCGTATATAGTCAAGTAAACTGTTCAAATATCAGACGATTGGGATAAGAATTAAACAATTAAATTTTTTTTCCCGATTTTATGACGTTTTGTTTACATAAAAGGCGATTTATTTTGTGAACCTGCTACGCGGATATGATGCGTCACCGCAGCAGGCCCGAATTTTATTTTAATACTTTAAAATAATAAAAAGGTGATTACATTTGCGAACCCACTACGCAAATTGCATGCGCTGGCGTAGTGAATCTATCGTAATTACATGTATATTCTCGTATAACGGACGATTGTTAACTGTGTCTGCTAAAAAGTCACAACTTAAACATGAACTGCTGAAAAATGAAAGTTCGCAGTGACGGACTGCTAAAAAGTGCCATTGCAGATTCGCACAGTCAGTATTTAGTGCGTTTCAAATTTTAAGTGATTTTTATAAATCAATCTGACTTACGCGCGTTATCTCAACAAAAGTTTTTTTTTTCCAATGGCCAGGCACTAGACTTACGTCTTTTTGCTCTATGTACGGCCGAAATCGTGAACCATTTAGCTGTCCAGGGACGTTGCCCCAGGCGCACCAGGGGGGGGGGCGCAACTCACTGCGCCCACAACACACAACATCCATGTCTTAGGTGGGACTCGAACCCACAATGTGGCGGCCGATCAATCGCTGGAAACGCTCGCCTTGACCGTTCGGCCATCACGTCGACTGAAATGAGCCAACAGTATGCGGTGTTTCCAAGTCGTCACCCAACCAAATACTAACCGCGCACGATGCTGTATAACTTCGGTGATCTAACGAGAACCTGTGTTTTCAGCACGGTAGAGATGTTGGCTCTCTCAACAAAAGTAAAGAGAAATACTTTATTATACAAAGACTTGATTTGACAACCCTGCCAAGCGTCCTTTTGAGAAATACTTTTTGAGGTTGTGGTCCACAATATGGCGCGGACGAACATGGCAGTTCTTTAGAAAATATAAATTAACATATCATATTTTGTACTAATAATTTTATTTGGTGCTTCTAGAAACAATTTATTATGATTTGATGCTTACCGAAGAAAACAGGTTGTGGAGCTCTGCTTTCTTGTTACTTTCTTTATATACATAATGTATAAGGAAAGTATTGTGACGGGGTCGAAAATTCGAATTAGAGTTTTCGACGGGAGAGCACGTTTCAGGCATCCCTGATCACGAATCAAACATTTTTGAAGTGATGTCTCTGTGTGTGTGTGTGAAAGTATGTGTGTGTGCGTGTGTGTGTGTGTCAGTGAGTCTGTGGAGACGATAACTGACGAACGAATGAACCAATTCAAACCAAATTTGGTACAAAAATCACAATCCATAAACACTGGAAGCCTATTGTTTTTATTCGCAATCGAATGCTCAGAACCCCCCTGAATTTTCGAATGAAATTTTGAAAAAATCGTCAAAAAATAAAAACCACTAATAAAGTTACGAAAATAGACATTTCTTATGTAATTTTTCATTAGAAAACGGCTGACATAAATTTTAGAACTCTAACATGAACCGTTCTCGAGACATTGTACATTTTCCAAAAAAATTATCAAAAAGTCATATAAAATAAAAAAAAATATTTCCTATTGAGAAAATGTTCACTTTTCATATGTAATACCATGCGATAAATTGGGTGACATCATTCTCGTGGATTTAGCTCGTTCCATTTATGAAAAAAGATACTTTGAGTAATACTTTTGTATTTGATCGCCAAAAGTCATTTATCTGCTATAAGAATAACTTATTTCTTAGTGCATAACGCTTGGCGAGATTTTGGCGACGAATTTGGCGGAATGTCGCCAACTTGGCGACTTTTTGAAATGTTGCCAAATTAACGAAAATCTCGCCAAATGGATAAAAATGACGCTAAATCAATGAAAATGACGACTAGTTGTAAAAAATTCAATATCTTGGAAAGAATATTAGTATCTACTATAAGAAACACCTATGTTTTTTACTGTAAAAGTAGTAAATTCATTACATTATATAAGGAAAGTCATGTGTTGCCCACATCAGATTTTTTTTTTGCATTTACAAATGTAAAGATGCATGAAAAACTGGAACGCGCAACATATCCAGAGTTAAGGATTAACATCTGGCTCTTTGGCTTGACTTTTCATGTTCCTGCGATTAGTACTGTAATTACTAGAGTATATCGGTTGATCATCTCGAGAACGGTCTATGAAAGTATTTTAAATGTAGTCATTCGATTTTAATATAACGTTACTTATGAAATGATTACTTTAAAATGTATATTGGGTGTATATTTGTATAATTATTCTCATAAGGAATACCCTTTCAATAATTTAAACCAATTGTTGATCTTGAATAATCCCCATGACCTAAATAGCATAAATATAAAATTTTGTAGAAATATATTAATCCCCTCCCCCATCCGTTTAGGAGCTCAACGAGTAGAGGCAATTTTATTTTAATCACCCTGTTATGTATGGGAGATGTCACAACGAAAATTATTTATATCAAGAGCAGAAGCTGAGACAACAAAAGAGCGGACATTTATTAGTAAATATTTCGGACACAATATTCTTCTCAGCCACAGTAAGGATGATATACGGCGCGCTTAACTTTCAGGACACCGGCTAATCAAGTTTTCCTCGCATATTTTTAATGACGAAACCGCTGTGCACAAATCTTTTTCCCTGGGAAGAAGCAATTTAATGACCCATAATTTGAGCATTCGGGATGTGAATTATAGGTTGCGTTGAATATTTTCGCCTGCTGTATTTATTTAAATTTCGAAAATGAATTTTCCATTTAGGTTTATTGCTGCAATGTGGTTATTTCGGCCGGAGTGTTTCTGAAACACGGATTTAAGAATGCCGATAAACAGTGAAAATTTATTTTTAATTAAAAGATGTTGAATCGTAAAAGCAATTGTGAAAAAAAAGTTAAATGTGCTGTGTAATATACGCATAATATAAAATGATTCAGTCATGTTTCCATTGCAACATTCAGGATCGGTGTACTGGCCTTTAACGAGAAAAGTCATGACAGGACAAAACCAGTCACCTGATGCTTTTTGCTTTTGCTTCATTGGTAGCTTGATTCCGAACTTTAGAATACTTTACGTCTGTATGTTTTGACAATATATATTTAAAATAAACGCAAAAGAAATTGGTATCACAGCAGAGACCTATACCATTGTTGAAAGAGAGCATAGTATGCAAATTGTAAAATATAAGGGCAGTGATGTTCATACTTTTCGGGAAGGTGGCTTATGGAGGAAGTTCAAACAATAAGAAACATAAATTAAGAAAAACAGAGTCGGCTTCAATAGCACATCTTAAGGGGTCTCAAGAGGCTTAAAGGGCCATAAACATAATTAATTTCAATGCTTCATATTCTATTTTGTACCTTTTCTCTTATTAATCAATAATACCTAAAATAAAAAGTTAATACCTGTAGTGAATATCTGTTAATAAGTAAATACCTAAGCATATATATTTTTTTCAATTCAAAGTATTGCTTCCAGAAATGGAAATATTGCTGATTATGATCCAAAAGTATCCATTCAAGAAGTTATACTTCAAAATACAAACATTTGCATAAATTAAAGTTTCTAAAAATTCCATAACAATTATTATTTACATAATTAAATAATTTATTTTGAAGTATAACTTTTAGAATGGATATTTTTGCATCCTAATCAGCAATATCTTTGTTTTTTGAAGTAATAGATTTGTTACAGAGTAATAGTTTTTGATGTAATAGTTGAAGTAATAGTTTTGTTCCTAAAAGGGAGATGAGCAACTTAAATTACTGTATGCCGCACCGAATATCGGCTTGTATAGTTTCCAGGGGAGGATGTACCACTTTTAAAAATGTAATCTTGTTGCCACAATTTCTTAATAAAAATTTTTTTCATCTAAATTCTAATCATTTGCATATCTCCTCATGCGGTACATACATTCCGAGTTTCGCGGCTGTAGCTCAATTTCTTATGGATGCATATATTTTTTTTTCAATAGAGAGTATTTTCGGACATACATACAAATTTGCCTTTTATATATTGGATTCGAAATGTTTATCTCGACACATTTCCTGATTTATATATATATATCCCCTCTAATAATTGTAAAGGGATTCATTTCGTCATTTTGTCTGGGGACCCGGGCAACAGATAAGGTGGCTGCGAGAACTATGAGAAAGAAAATAAATTAAAAATCCTTTCTACGTGTTTCTATTACACTCCATATATCCAGTAACAGAAAATACGCATTATTTATTTATTATGTAGAAAATATGAACAGGATTTGACTGTGAATCGCCAAGGATATGTATCAATAATGTACTGGCCACGCTTATACTTGGCTACTTCAATTTTTTACATTCAGAGTTTTCTGGAGACATGAAATAGAGCTTATCTGCTGTAAATGTAAAAGAGGGACGGTGGGATATTTAGGTAGATGTTTCATTCCAAATCACAATTTCAGCAGATACTTAAGTGACCATGTAAAAATATTTAAATTCAAATAATTTTAGGATGTGGATTTCGTATTGGCACCAATTTTGAAATTTCAAGTCTATATTTTTAGTTCAATTCATTCATAGTTCAAAAGGTTCCACGTAATTTTTTCGACGAGAGTAATTTAGACAGTCCTGAGATAAGTAAACTACTAACGACTAATACGTACGTAAATTAAAACGACTAACATTACTTAATTAATTTATCCTTACACAGAGAGATAATATTAAGTAATATTTAAAGGGAAATATATTTGAATACTTTTGATATCTACCAGTAATATTATAAAATTATACTTTATATAAAAAATGTTTTCATTAATTTTACAAATAATAAACCCTATATAACATCCTGAAAGCTGTGCTCTAAAAGGCTGCAGTAATTGCTAAAAATTAAGTCAAGTTTACACCAGAAAGGAAAAAATGAAAAGGCCATATTCGCACAGATTGCGCTCCTCTCGTTGATGATAGTATACGTGAATCAGTTTGACGCCTTTTAGCACTCTTCAGCATGGAATAGCTGACGCCTACAATGTCAGCGAGAAAACTTGATACATGCCGCACTTTCATTTCTGTGAATCTCTATGAGAAATAAAAAAAAATCAGTTTCAGTCTAGGAACGCCCTCTTTTGGAGCGTTCTGTGAGTATGTCTTTTACACGGCTTCAAAATAAAAAATATTTTTAACACCGTAGGAAATGCAGTGTGTTCCGTGAAATTACAAACATAACATAGAAAATGCACTATGACACTAGCAAAAAGAGACATAATTACAGCATTTCCAAAATTTAATGTTTAAACCTAATTTACAATATAACTCTGAAAAAAAATTTGTACTTGAAAGCTAAATTAATAGAATTCGAATAAAAATACTATTAAGACATTTAATACTTTTCTTTATGAAGCAGTAGCATTTTAAATTTTTTCTAAGATAATCGGGAGCGTTTTCTAACACATCTGCTTTAATATAATAAATATATTTCTGCCTACATACCATTCTTATTTCTGTT
Organism: Amaurobius ferox; assembly: GCA_951213105.1. Lineage (NCBI taxonomy): Eukaryota > Metazoa > Arthropoda > Arachnida > Araneae > Amaurobiidae > Amaurobius > Amaurobius ferox. The sequence continues at coordinate 101,015,925 of OX578136.1, forward strand.
TCTGAAAAATAAATTTAAAATTCACTCTGTTGCAAATAATAATAATAATAATAATAATAATAATATTTAATCATAAAAATCGAAGAGCTGTAGCCGAGAATGGCAACTCGGTTTGCAAATAATATTGCTTTAAGAGTTATGTAAATGATCAAACTGTCAGAGCCAATGATAATATAGGGCTCATGCAAAGTGCAAGAGAATGAAGCATCGCGCAGCATTTTAAACGACCGATGTTTTCATCTACGTGCCATTGGAACTGGATATTTTGCTTTGATACTACAAGTTGTATACAAAATGTGTACTTTTGAAATGTATTCGACGGCATAACGAACAACTATCGAATTTAGAGAGGTCACATCATAGGAACTAGAAACTGGTTGGTCCAACTAACGTATCAGTCGCCATCTTGGTCGGAGCGATATTATAGTGAACGGTGGCGCCTACCACTAACTCTTCAACATAGGCATGTCCGTCTGGATGGGTGCCGAGCTGGGCCAGCTTGGGCAGTGTCCGATTGGAGACATGTTGTCTTTTTCGGTGAGCCCCTCTTCTATCTCATTGTTGATGTCGCTCATTGTTGATGTATACGTATGTGGAGGAGTACTGGCCAGTTTTCCTATTCCAAAATTGTTGTTGAGCGGCACATGACCATTACACGCGGTGTGACAGTCTGCGGAGCCCTCTCGGCGGACAGCCAATCTGCTCTAATTGTGTTGAATGCAATGTGACAGCTCGATTAACATCGACAATATTTTGAAGCCGATTGTTCCGCCTATGCTTTCAAGCCGCCCTGGCTCCATTTACCAACCAGACAACGCTCGACCACATACTGCACGACTTTTTCAACCCGGTTTTCCAGAATTCAATGCCCTCTCATGGCCATTTAGGTCCTCAGACCTATTCCAATCACTCATAGAATACGTCTGATATATGCAGGGACGGCAATTGCAGCCTTCTTAGAATACCATTGAACTAGCTGACCAGTTGCAACATTTGTGGCAGAATCTCCTAAAACGGACATGAGCAACATAAATTACTCTATGTCGCATTGAATATCGGCATGTATAGCTGCCAGAGGAGGATGTACCACTTATTAAAATATAGTCATGTTGCCACAATTTCTTAATAAAAATTATTTTCTCCCAAATTCTAATCATTTGCATATCTCCTCATACGATGCGTTCATCCCGAGTTTCGCGGCTGTAGCTCAATTTCTTATGGATGTATATATTTCTTCAACAGATAGTATTTTCGGACATACATACAAATTTGCCTTTTATATATTAGATTCGAAATGTTTATCTCGACACATTTCCTTATATATATATCCCCTCTTATTATAGTAAATTGATTAATTTCTTCATTTTGCCTGAGAGCTCGGGCAACAGATACGGTGGCTCCGACTTCTATAAGAAAATAAATAAAAAATCCTTTCTACGTGTTTCTATTACAGTCCATATATCGAATAAGAGAAAATACACATTATGTAGAACATATGAACAGGATTTAATTGTGAATCGCCAGGGATATGAATCAATAATGTATATGGTCACGCTTGCATTTGCAACTTCCATTTTTTATATTCAAAGTTTTCCGGAGACGTGGAAATAGTGCTTAACTGCAGTAAATGTCAAAAGGGGGGAGGGATATTTAGGCAGATAATTCATTCCAAATCAGGATTTCAGCAGATACTAAAGTGACCATGGGAAAATATTGAAATTCAAGTAACTTTTGGGTGTGGATTTAGTAATGGCACCAGTTTTGAAATTTCAAGTCTACATTTTTATTTTGCTTTATTCATAGTTTAAAATGTCCCACGTAATTCTTTCCGACGACAGTAATTTAGATAGCCTTAAGATAAGTCTAAAACGACTAATATTATTTAATATATCGCTACACAGAGAGATGAAATTGCGAAAAATTAAAAGGGAAATATACTTGAATAATTTTTATATCTACCAGTAATATTGTTGAATTATATTGTATATAATAAATGTTTTCGTTAGTTCCGTTGCGTTCCATTGTGAAATTATGAAATCCAGATAGCTGTGCTCGAAAAGGCTACGGCAAATTGAAATAACTTGAGATGGTCGTATGTGTATGCGTGTGGGAGGGAAGTGTTCATTTGTACTGATTTTTAACAAATACTATTCTTATATAATTTGATTTACGTACTAGTTCTAATAGTTTAAAATATTCAATAGATTGTTTTCAGAGTGGAATGATTACCCCCTAGTATCTAACAATGATGTAAAGTTTACACCAGAAAAGAAGAAATGAAAAGCGCATATTCGCGCACACCAATAAAAGTTTTCCCCAATGACATACATTTGATATTAAAATATTCCCCTATAAAACGGCCAAAGGATAAATCATTTCACGAATGATCAAATCATTTCAAAGGATAAATCATTACCACGTTGCTTCGGAGCATCACGGGAGGCGGATCATATTCCGACTTTATAGCAACCCAATTTATACAGAATGCTATACGGGGGGGGGGGGGGGCAACTACAAGGTCGGTATCCCCTCCTTGTACCTTCACCTCTCGGAAGGACTGTCAGACCTACAGATATATCGTACCCATATCCCGCGTATAGGCGGAAGTATTTAGGCGGCGATACATATCGAACTCAAGTCTTCCTTGTGCGATCATCTCGCCATAACCACTGGGACATCTCGACCCCGTAATTTAATAAAAGTTGGACATCATTCGACTTTGGAAGTTCCTACAAGTGCTCGAGTCCTTTAGGCTACTGTAACAACTACAATAGACTGCAAATTTAAAACTTCGTTAGAAATACTATATACAATAATTTAGTAGCGGCGTCAACCGGTTTCGGAGACAAATAGTAACCTCCTTTTCAGGGGGCGCGGTAGCCCATTGGTTAGCGCGCTGGAGTTGCACTCGGTAGGCCCGGGTTCGATTCCAGCCGCTGCCAAAACTGCCGCCGTGTTCATGCGGAGTACGATCACGTTAAACATGTGGGTCCGAAAGTCCTTCCGAGAGGTTGGTGGTAGGGGAAGGAGGGTACGGTCCCTGTGGATGCCTCCCCCACTGGATTCCGGTCAAAATTGGGTGGCACTTCCCGACCGTCCAAACAGTTACCTTACACCTTTCTGGTAGGTCGGACGGTCTGCGTTTCAACAACAACCTCCTTTTCAGGGTATAACGGCAAAACAACTACACCATTATAAACAAGAAAGTTATTATCTTGTTTTGAACGATCGGCTTTTGTAAAGATTGCGCTCCTATCTTTGATGCTAGTATACGTGGATCAGTTTTGCGCCTGTTAGCACTCTTCAGCATGGAATAGCTGACACCTACAATGTCAGCGAGAAAACCTGATACATGCCGCACTTTCATTTCTGTGAATCTCTATAAAAAAAAAAAAAAAATCAGTTTTAGACTAGGAACGCCCACTTTTAGTGCGTTCTGTGAGTATGTCTTTTACACTGCTTCAAAATAAAAAATATGTTTAACACCGTGGGAAATGCATTGAACTCCTTGAAATTACAAACATAACATAGAAAATACACTATGACACTAGCAAAAAGAGACATAATTACAGCATTTCCAAAATTTAATGTTTAAAGCTAATTTACAATAGAACTCAGAAAAAAAATCGTATTTGAAAGCTAAAATAATAGAATTCGAATAAAAATACTAATTAACACATTTAATACTTTTCTTTATAAAGCAGTAGCATTTAAAATTTTTGTTAAGATAATAGGGAGCGTGTCTGACACATCTGCTTCAATATATTAAATATATTTCTGCCTACATACGATTCTTATGTCTGTTTTTCTGTTTTTGTAAAATAAATTTAAAATTCACTCAGCTGAAAAAAAAATAAATAATAATAATAATAATAATATTTAATCATAAAAATCGAGCTATAGCCGAGAAACTCGGTTTGCAAATATTGTTTTAAGAGTTATGTAAATGATCATACTCTCAGAGCCGACTCTCAGAGCCGATGATATTATAGGGCTCATGCAACGTGTAAGAGAATGAAGCATCGCTCACCATTTTAAACGACCGGTATTCTCCCTCACGTGCCATTGGAACTGGATTCCTTACTTTGATACTGCAAGTTGTATACAAAATGTGTACTTTTGAGATGTATTCGACGGCGTTACGAACAATTGTCGAATTTAGAGATGTCGCATCATGGGAAATGGAAACTGGTTGGTACAACTAACGTATTGGTCGTCATCTTGGTCGGAGTGATATTGTAGTGAACGGTAGTGCCTGCCACTTACTCTTCAACATAGGCAGCAATCCGTCTGGATTGGTGCCGAGCTGGGTCAGCCACGACAGTGTCCGATTGGCTGCATGTTTTTTTATGGGTGAATCCCGCTTCTCTCTCATTGTTGATGTCGCTGAATACGTGTGCGGTGGAAGATTGGCCAGTGTTCCTATTCCGAAATTGTTGTCGAGCGGCACATGACCATTACACGCGGTGTGACAGTCTGCGGAGCCTTCTCCTGGGACAGCCAATCTGCTCTAATTATGTTGCAATTCAATGTGCCAGCTCGATTGACAGCTACAATATTCTGGAACCGATTGTTCCACCTATGCTTTCAAGCAGCCCAGGTTCCATTTACCAACAATATAACGCTCGACCACATACTGCACGATTTTCTCAACCATGTTCTCTAGGATTCAATACCCTCTCCTGGCCATTTAGATCCTCAGACCTATTTCTATCACCCACAGAACACGTCTGGTATATGCAGGGATGACAGGAAATTGACATCAAAATAGGTGGCAAATTTCAGGAAATATTTTACCCAGAAACGTCATGTAAAATTTTTTATTTTATATATTGGATGCATGTAGGCAAGGTTATAAAGAAAAGTATTTATATATGAGGCAGGAACCCCGTTAAGAAAAGCGGGAACATTTATTAACAGAAATTTCTCTTTTTTGACTATATTAAAGGTGATATATGACACGTTAACTTTCAGGTCACAGGCTAATCAAGTTTTTCTCACATACTCTTAATCAAAGAACTGCTGCGCATAAAAAGCGGCTCTTATTTTTACCAGCTTTCTGCTTCCTGTCATACCCGGCAGGAAGCAGAAAGTTTTTATGTTACATAAAAAATTTGACACGGAAACTTTCTTTGGCCAATGTCTGCAGTTCTCGGATTTGATTAAATTAGCGTTTCACTGTTCTTTTTATACGCATCCGGATTATTTTGACAAAGATAGTTGAAAGTAGTTTTCGAATAATTAAGGGTGTGTATGCTTTTATACATAGCTTTCTATGAATATTTTGAAATCTAATCTATCTCCTGCGGGTCTGAAGATCAGAGAGTGATCCGTATCGCCACAGATGGATCTTGCAGCTAGTTGAAAGTTATCTATGAGATGAACGCCTGTATTGGTGAGTTCAGGAAATATCTTGTAATGAGTTTTTTAAATTTGAAATCATCGGGCTTTTTAAAAGAAAACTACCGATTTTTACGAACTTTTCTTTGTTAGTAAAGAAATTTCAAAGAAAAGTGGACATTCAAAACTTGAAGGAGAGATGTCCTCTTGAAGGAGCTGACAAAGCATACCAGACAAGATTTCAAAAACTTGTCAAGTTGACAATATTTAGTCAAATTTCTCGCGATCGTTATGCTTTAAACCGGCACACCATGACGGAATTCTTTTACACTGCAATGATCATTGGCTTAAAATTTAAAGTTGTTTTTCCTTTTGATGTCTGGAAAAGTAGGGAAAATATACCAGTTAATAACAACTTTGCTAATTAGTAGTAAACAGTTTCCCATACTATTGTCCCAATTTTTTCTCAGGATTTGCTACGGATGGAGTTAAGATGATGAATGACTTGAATTCAGCATCAAATTCGGGAGAAGAACGGAGGTTAACTAAGGATTATTACTTCTTTTTCAATTTCCGATTTAAAAATGCTTATTTTACTTAAAAGTATATTTTTCAAGGTTGATTATAAAGAGCTTAGATAATACTAGATTCAGAATTCTGATCTAGAAGGGTAGGGCGATTCATTAAACAGTTTCACTTCCAGCTTCTTTTCCATCTCCGTTTCAAATATTTTCCTTAAAACATCTATTTCTTAGGATTGGCATAAACAGAGTTTACATATCGAATTTCAGACGGGTTAGGGTTTTTATAAGGATTTCTGCTTTCAGTTCTAAAGATGTCATTTCCGGTTTTTAAGAAAATTTGCATGAATGCACAAAATCATTATGCAACAGAGAGTAAAAGTGCTTAATAGTTCCGTCGAAAATGAAACTTTGTACCACCATATGAAGGCTTTTTCATAAATTTTTTGTTAGAAATTTCATTCTGTGTGCTGAATTCCAGCACTCAGTCTGAAGTTAAATTAAATCCCCTTCATTAACAATTATATAGAAGGCGAACATTACCTGGAAAATTTATATTCTTTACTACCACGACATATCTACAAAATCGAGCACTAAAGCACTAAATCGGGTGATACCTTTCCACATAACCTGACGGCACAGAAAATCACCATCCCGAAGTAGACATGCATAAAACCCAGCACTATAAAAAAGACATTAAAACGCCCTCTTAAAGCCAAAGCAAACTATGGTTTCGGATTTTAAGTTATAGGGCCACTAAGATGGTCCCGCAAATGGGGAGAGGTGTCGTGAAAGTGGGCTTCATCCCTGAAACTGGAACCGATGTCGCATAAAACGGCAATAAACTCTTCCCAGAAGAATATACATTAAGAAATAAACTGTTAATTCAGGCAGTGCCGACGGCAAAAGCAATCGGTATGAAGTTACTTGTTAGAATTGGGGTTGAGGATACTGCTTTAGGGGCATGCAAAGAACGGAATTTATATATCTTATTACAATGCGTCCGGGGTGCAGATAAAATTAGAATAAGCCGAAGATAAAATGCAGGGAACTTGGCTGGTTATATTTTTAGTCTTTTTATGTAGAGTAATTTTCAGAACGTAAAGAAGTGATAAATTATTTTCTGTTGACCTCCAGGAAGGCGTATCCCATTTTGAGCATTGACGCTTCTGGCTGGCATCTTACATCTATTACAACAAATGTTCTCTTACTAATCTCTTCGTTTTGGTGATCTCAATGCAATACTTGAATAAGTTGTTGACTACGTAATCATGGTAAGTTACGTATAGTGGAACTAAGAATCTGATCAGACAGGCAAAGTGTGTTTGTTCTTCGAGCATTTTATTTCACGCAGCGTAAATACAGCACACTATTCATATGCTTTATAGAATACATTTCTGATTAAATAGTATGGCTACATTTGATATACTGTATTCATTTTGGTGATATCAATATATGGATAAGTTGCTGACTACTGAATCCTGATAAATTGCTGATATTGAAATATGTAACTGGTCATCCCTCACAGCAAAGATCGTCCCATGTGTGACAGTGACGTTGTAGTCACGTGACACCTGGATCACAATGTGACATCATATTTGTGACTTCTATGCGACGTTACGTATTAGTAACTTTGTAACTTCATTGTGACTATATTTCCACTAGTTCCATTGTGACCATATTTCCACAATTTAATTAACATGTAACAATGTGACGACATTACAATGACAATTTCAATGTGACGTCACAAACAAGTAAATATGTGACGTCACAAACGACCATGGAAAAGACCAAAATGACCTAAAGACCAAAGACGTAAATCTTACGTCACTGTGAAAAAAATTGCTGTTAGGGGCAGATGAAGTTTTTTGTGGGTTTCTTAGCGTGCAATATAATTATAGCGCAATCTTCAAATATGCTCAATGAAAAACATTCCTCGTTAGGAAATATAGTCATATGCAATATACTTTCCTTTCCCTCTTTTCATTCAAAAATGTTATTAAAATATGAATGTCCTTTGGGTGTTTATGTTTAAGCTGTAGAACTTTGTTTGGATAGTTTTGGGTGTTTGTTTCATAGTCAATTAGTGCACAAGTGGTTGACATGTGGAAAGATCTATATTTTTAAAGGCATTTGGTACTACTGAAAACACTATAAATTCTACTCCATCTTTTGTATTCAGAAATCATATTCAGCTATGTTAAAAAAACTGTAACATATTTATAATGTATGGAAAGATCATTTTCTAAAAAATCCATTTCTTTTTCAGAATTTCTGTTGCACGGGAAAGCGAAATTGTGTATGATCAAGAATTCAAAGATAATCAAAACTTCTGAGTTCTATTTATGAGACATGACATCCAGTGACTCAACGATACTCAGACACAACGACACTCTTTATATGTCAATTGTGATTCAAGAACACAGCCATTTTGAGTCAACTCTAGCAGCAACGAACATTGATAAACTATCGTGCTTTTAAAAAATATTTTTCTAAGTTGAATTTAGTAGAAATTACAGTTCATTTGCTATTCATTAGTAAAAGTATTTCAAATGTATATTGGGATTATGATAATGAATGTAACGCACATAAAGTGAATCCAATGGTGCTTAAAATGGGCCGATAACTGAAGAGTAGAGTTTAATCATTAAAATGGCTCTGTACAATTTGCTCTGTCCGGAAGGAATGTGATTCATCAAAATTTAATTACCATCTTCCTGCAATCTGAGTAAATTTTAATGAGAAGGGTAAAGTCGCCATCTCCAGCTCACCGGTGAAATCTAAAGGACAAGAATAAACCATCACACCATGGCCAAATTTTATAGATATTGAGCCAGTTATTTTATGGATATTTTATGGAGGCAGAAAGTAATATTATAGGTTAGACGTTTTCTGCAATAAGTGCTATTCAATAGACAATAAATTAAAGCAAATATAAAACGAATATATATATATATATATATATATATATATATATATACAGGGTGTTGCCTTGAAGTGGCGACAAACTCAGAGGAGTGATACTAGAAATCAAGAGGAAAATAAATTGTTATAGAACATGGTATCGCAAACCATGTTTAATCAGTGAAAATCGCAAAAATACTTTTAAAGGATGTGACGTCGAGTGCGACAAAAAGGCCAATAATAAGTAGAAAAACCATTTTCTTGACAGCATGATTACAACACAGCCTGTACTGTACAATATTATTATTGTACTGTATAAACATGAAGTATAAAATAAGTACAAAAAAGTAAAATAAATAATTACAGAAACCATTTAATTGACAGAATGTTTACAATACAGCCTGTGCAGCACAGTTCAATGTCAGAAAGGAGACGAAGAGAAATGATTACAGGAGTTGTTCGAAGTTGCGACCGCGAAGGTCATTGCACAGCCGACAGCGACGGAGTAACGATTGTCAGACACGCTCAAAGATACCGGGTATGATGGCGATGTCTGACGCAACGACGCCGATCCGTGATATGAGATCCTCCAGTGTCTCCACAGGCGTCTGATACACGAGTTATTTAAGGTTTCCCCAAAAGAAGAATTCCAAGGAAATGAGGTCCAGGGAGAGTGGAGGCCAAGCAACAGGTCTGGCGGGTCCAATCCACCTCCTGGGATATGGAGCATGGAGGTGGTTATGTACCCCAATGGAAAAATGTACTGGTGCACCATCATGCATGAACCACATGTTCTGCCGTACTGTGGCCGATACACCCTGTAGCAAATCGGGGAGGACGTGTTGCAGAAAAACAAGGTACGTTGCGCCATTGTGGCTTTCGGGCAGAAGGTAAGGTCTCAACACATTACCTCCGAGGATCCCTGCCCAGATGTTAACACTGGACTTGTGTTGAACTTTCGAGGGGACAGTGGTGTGGGAACGACGTCTATTTTTGGGATTTTCACCGACTAAACGTGGTTTGCGATATCATGTTTTATGCCGATTTTTGTTCCTCTTAATGTTTAATATCACCCCTCTGAGTTTGTAGCAACTTCAAGGCAACACCCTGTGTGCGTATATTATATCTATCTATCTATCTATCTATATATATATATTGTGAGCATGTTGAAAATTTAATTTCTATTTCATTGCATCTAACGATTTTTAGGTATGTACTAAATATCTAGAAAGTCACAGTTGCAGTTTCTGTTACTATTTACTCTATACTTAAGTTTCCATATTTACTTCTAGTCCGTGATATATTGTTTTTTAGATCACGTTAACGAGTTCATATTTGGTCTGAAAGTGCATGTAAAAAGTAAGAAATTAAAGTTTATTGAAACAGCGTGAATTTTTAGAGTAATATTCATAAAAATGCAGTTTAACTGTTGCATTTTAAATGACAAGATATTGCACTATTTTCTTCATTTTTAAATAACGTTATTCGTCGTATTTTGAAAATTGAGTCTAATTATAGGTTGTAAATCTGAAAAGAAATAAAACCATCGTGTGTCTTGTTCCCACGCTGTTAAAATATTAAAATATTCCTATAGGACAGCTTTAAAATCAGGGTGTGGTTGAGTCAAGAACTCATTGTGATTCAAGCAGCCATACTTGACAAACCCAAATGATCAATTGAAAATGAGTTAATTACAAAGATCATTTTGTAAAGCGCAATAGTGTTTTGACAAGGGTTGTCTTTCAGAGACAAAGACATGATCAGATATCTATAAGCGATATTCGTTTTTTGCATATAACAGGCATGAGGCCTCTTGAAGCAACAAAAATCGATAAAGCATTTTGAATTAGAAAGTCGCGATAATAGTAGGACATGCCTAAAGACCTTAGTTTTGTCTGTGCTGAATCGAAAGGTGTCGCAATTGCTATATACACAAAGCTAACTTGATAACATATAAGTATATTGATAACTTTCATCGCCAAGCAATATATGTTCGCCGAGCAATATATATTCTTGCCATCGCCGAGCAATATATATTCTTGCCATCGCCGAGCAATATATGTTCCTTATATTGAATTGTTTAGTAATTTAAAACTATCGTTTTGCTTTATAAAAGTATTGGCTTGACTTCAAGTCAATTGATTCCTAAAATTAAAATTCAAAATTTTACTCATATTTTTTCACATTTCAATAAAAACATCTCTTAGTTCATCTTGAAATTCTTTTCTATGATAACCATATACAGGGTGTCCCAAAAACATTGATCTCCGCTTTTATTCCTTAAATATTGATCTTAATCATATATAATAAATTACAAAGTTGCGTAAAAAAGGTACATAATTTTATGAAATCGATTAAACTTGCAAGGAAATTAAATTTTAAGAAATACAGAATTTAAATTTTTATACGGCTCCTGCACAAAAACATTTCCAATGAGTAAAATGTGCCCCATACACTAATAAGATGATGCACAAAATTTCAGTATTTTATCATAAAAAGTCCCAGAGATATGAAAAAAAAATACTGACTTAAACCACTTTTTGATACATCGACATGGGTTCTTAGAAGGGAAAAATCATGTCGGCAGACTGCGTTTCAGGGATCATACAAAAATTACGAAAGAAAACAATGATTACATAAATAAATAATAATTTTGCTATTTATTGGTACAAAAGTATCTGCACTGTGCAGAAAAAATAACTTTACACAAAGATTCCAAAACTTGTTCAAAATGTTTTCCATCCATGCCAAAGATCCATTAAAGATAAGAGGCAAATATTATTTGCCTATAATGCATTTTTGCGTTGCGTCATTTGCACTCTTGCTGTAAACATTTATAGTTTAATTTGTGATTAATTCTTTACCAACTTATATCTCTGGGACTTTTGATGTTTTGATGATAAAATGCTGAAATTTTGTACATCACCTTATTAGTGTATGGGTCACATTTTATTCATTGGAAATGTTTCTGTACGGGGACCGTATAAAAATTTAAATTTTGTATTTCTTCAAATTTAATCGCCTGAAATTTTATTTCGATATTATAAAATTCTGTACCTTTTTATGCAACTTTTCAATTTATTATATATGTCTAAAATCAATATTTAAGGAATAAAAGTCGAGGTCAATGGTTTTGGAACACCCTGTATAGTAAATTTACACATCATGAATACAAGAACACTAAACTTAGTAAAGAGGTTTTAGTAATTTTTACAGTGGACTTAAATTAGCTTTTGTGCGAGGTATAGATGGCATCAATAAACGTCATATTCATCTATTATATTTTAGGGTTTTCCAATAGATATAATAGAATGCACAATCACATAATTGGATTTTGTAGGTATTGTTCTACACAGAAGCATAACTAAGGTTCATTTATAGAGAGCTAGTATATTACTAAGGCTACTATATATATATATATATATTCTAAGCATAGCGGCTGCATTAGGAGTGACGCCACATGAAATTAATCCATTTGGAGACATGAATCTACAGATCCATGCACAATAAGCTGTATTCGATGACGTGTTGAAAATTTCCAAGAAAGGATGGTAAAGTTTAAACATTTAAAGAGGACCGTTAAATTGCTTTGTCTAAATAGAGTGGGATTGTTAATGTTCAATTGTTATCCTACGCCAGATAGCACTTCAAAAAACGTGGATCGTTGTGAAGTTCACAATTACAATCCAAACAGGAGGACATGAAAGTTATAAGGCTTTAGCTTAGATCGGTAGGACTAAATCCAAATGAAATAAAACATATATCATAATATAAAATATTTATATCACAACAAAAATAACGAACCATTAACTGAGGGTAGTGCTTAATCAAAAAAATAGGGATTGATCAATTGCTCTATATGAAGGGAATGCAATTTATCAAATAACTAAGTCCGAAAATAATCTTGAAATACATGGATGAGAAAGTTGCAACACACAAAAAAGTCACACAGCAGTTTAAAGGACGGTGTTCATCCAAAGTGACTTCCGGTGCCGTGTGACGTAGGCAGGGGGAGTATCATAGCTTTCCATTGTTATGAAGCATAATATATATTTGCACATAGTGCAAATACTGTTCATGCACTGGGTTTGCCCCAGGAATGAAAAGGGAGGGAGTAGTAATTACTCAATGTTGGTAATGGGAAAGGTAAGTAATTGCTGCACGATGCCTCCTCACCGACGATGGGACAGTTCGGCGCCCAGGTTTGAGTGGTTAATGACAGGTGTTGTAAAGGTTCATGAAAGAGATGTCGTAGCAAATGTTAAATTTAAAACTACATATCTCTTAAAATGTATAGCCCCTGTCAAGTGTTAACTCACTCCGGAGTCCAGATGAGACCTCCCGGCTGCTGGAATCCCTCCGGTCATCGAATGTTATTGGAAAACATATGAAATGAGCATCACTTCACAATCCAATAAGTTGGCCGGAATTGGTACCACCCATTTCTTACGCATAAGTAAAATAACGAATGAGCGGACAGGGTGACTTCCACCCCAATTTTGTTTTTCCCGCTTCAAAATCTGAAGGGACTTGATTTTAAAGTGTAAAATTAGACTCCATTCTGATCTCGTTAGAGAAGGTCTCCAAGTGGATGTACACTTGTTTTGAAGCTCGATCCGAAATGCATTTTGACGCATTTTTAGGAACCGGTATCTACTGCTACTCCTTAGCGACATCCCTATACCTGTAGGAAGGATCCGATGATTTTGCACCCTGCTGCGAGCACATATACTCAAGTGTAGCGCGGCGCGACCATTTAACAAATGAAGTCTTATATCCGATCTAAGCCAAATCGAGCTAAGGCGGAACCAGACCGAGTTCTGCAATATCATCGGGCAGTGGCTACCATCGGAACAGCTCAAACTTCGCCCCGCTCGCCACGCGGTACCACCACAGCTCTGGAAATAGACGGCGTTGCATGGGCTACCCTTTGGATCCTTTTAAACTACATCCAGACCGTGACAACTGTGTGGACTGCAAGTAAGGTAATCAACAGCGCAATGTCTATCTCACCTCAGGGACGAGTATACATGAACGGAGTGTTTGCGAGGTACCAATCCTGGGCCTCTATGCAGAATACAACACACTTAATCTGAGCGCATCAACAGTTATCGGTGTGGTATGTGTGAGGCAAGCAATCGTAAAGTTTATTCGGGAGGCGACCCAACCGGCATCGACCTGCATGTAGTTCCCGAATCCTCAGGAATTGCTGGGCCAACCGGCAATTGGGCGGTGGAGTATATAGCGGACTGTGATACTCAAATCCGTGATAATCCACGATGGAATCCAGATTTCAGCGATATCTCAAAAAAAAAAACGTGTGTCCTTACGCACTCTTATTTTCTCGACTATCCAAGCCCTCATCATTATGAACTGTGAATGATCTATTTTGGGATTACAAGTAACATCACCTTATTAGTTATTGTGACGTAATGTATATTTATATGTTAATCTAAATCCAAGTGTCAGCGTACGTTTAAGTTTTTGGGGAAATTTCCCTTACAAGGCAAATTGAATTTTAATTAATGATAATTTGAAGTAGCAATTACCGTAACAATCCCGTACACCCCGAGGTCAAGCTTGGTACATTTAGGTGTATAGTATTTGTTAATATTAGTGTGTTTGATAATTTATGTGTTTAACAAATGTGTTAGTGGCCACAAATCGACTGGTTTTTAACACTTTACAACAAAGTTAAAAAGTGTTTATGACTTTGTTCATTCTGTCTGTCTGTCTGTCTGTCCGTTAGCACGATAACTGCCGTAAAAATGACTTAATCAAAATGAAATTTTAGTATGTTGTTCAGACGGTCTGTAGGACCTATGGGAATATAAATGAATAATATCACCCAATTAGTTTTGGATTGAACCCGGGTTGAAAAAATGAAATACATTGAGCCCTATGGGACCTAATTTTTCAAACATTTTTTAAGCGAATTTAAAATTCACAAATTGCTTCGAAAATTTTAGGTAATATTCAAATGGTTCCATAAAATATATAACAAAAAATTCAGCGAAATATATTCAGTAGTTTTTAAAATAAAAATTAAAATAATAATACCACCTCTTATATGAAGCGATCATGTGACCATGATATGAAAAGATCACGTGACCATGATATGAAAAGATCTCGTGACCATGATAAAAAATCACCTGACCCACTTCAAAATGATATATGGCATCCATCTTGTCTCAAAATCGTGATTTTAAAAGTTCTTTTTAATTCATGTTGAGTGTTGTATCCGTCCTAAAACCACTTTATTTTTGTTTAAATTCTGTGCATCTACATACTGAAAAAATGCAATTACAATATATTTGAGTTTAAATGCTCATCCAAATTTGATTATTTCTACAACGAAGCCTATTTTTCACCTATAAAAAATGTAAACAGCAAAATGTGTAGAATGAATTAATTGTATTAGAATTTCTGTATTTCTTCTTTAACACAAAATCATTTAGTTCATGGAGTCTGCATAGCTGATATGAATGAAATATTCATTGATTTCACAAAGAGAAGGACGATTTTTTTCGATGAAGTTTTACGCATAGAGTTTAATTACTTATAGCTCCATGGTCTTAATTTTGAAATAAAATAAATTATTATAGTATTGTGATGAATCACATGAATGGGAAATTATTTATGAATGAAATGCTGCTTTTATAGAGTCAGGCGTGTTATTTTTTCTATGACGTCATTTGAATGAATTTCAGTTGTTTTCGATGAAGTTTTCAAATATAATAAATTATCATAGTATTATGATAATTCTAAAATTATTACCGAGGAATGTATCACCTCTTAGAGACGTTTAAACCAGGCAATTTATATTTCAATGCCGTCATTTGAATGAAGTTCATTTTTTTCGATGAAGGTTTAAGTTTTCAAATATAATAAATTAATGTAGTATTGTGATAAGTTTTAAAATATTACCGAGGAATGTATTGCATTTTAGATATGTTTAAATAAAATTGCATTGAAGTTGGAAAGTGTTTCATAATCAATGCTTTAAGCATAATTGATCTTTCTTGTTTTGTATTCACGCTCTTTAGATCTGTTTAGATCCCACTATACAATTAGAGTCAACTGGGGGACGCTATGGGTAAGTGTTAGTGTTGTATTTATGTAAATTTTACTTCACCACATCCATTAGAGGGGATAATTACGTTCACTTTATGTATATATAGGGCCTAAACTGGCTAACCAAATCCAGTCTGCAAACCCATCATTTGTCCATAACTCCACTCTCCCTGATCTAGATGGTATGGGTTGGAGGTTATGGCCAAATATTGGGTTTACCGTCTATAGTATTATGTACAAGTAAACGGATACGCAAATATAAAATTTTACTATGATTTAAATCAGGGGTCAGTAACATTTTTGCTCTTGAAGGCCGTTTTTGGCTCCTGAATGCAAATGGACCGCATATACAATTATTCAGGGAATCAAACGGGGGGAGGGATTAGCAATATAAAAATTATTTTAGAACTCATTATGAAAATTTAACAACTAATGGGCAATCTCTGTTTGAAATTTTTCATAGGCAATTTATACAGAGTCGTAATTATGTAAGTCGTAAAAATTATGTAAGTCGTAAAATTATGTAAGTTTATTTTAAACAACAATATATAAGTTTCGTAAAATTATGTAAGTTTATTTTAAACAACAGTAATTATGTAAAAATTATGTAAGTTGTAAAATTACGTAAGTCGTAATTTAAAATTATGTAAATTATGTAAGTCGTGTAATGTTAACCTAATCGTGTTTGGATATTTCGATGGAAAATGCCTTCTGAATCAAAGTAAGTCTAAATTAAATTATGTCTTCTGAATTAAAGTTGCGGACCCCTACTTTAAATTAGACCTAACATATCCGAACACGGACAATGCTGTTTCGTACTATGTTTCATATCCGAAAAGCACTTCGGAACCATATGTTTAGAATTAAGTTCATAATTCGTTTTTTTATGTTCGTATTGTTTATATCTTTTAAGGTAGGGGGGCCCTTTACAGCAGTGGAATCGGAACAATAGTGTCCAACGATAGTGACTCAAAATGTCCAATTAGATGCTCCAGAAAGAAAATAGTTTTCTGTCGTCTTTTGCAAATTAACTGTAATTATAAATTAATGCTCTGTTGAACAATAATCTGTATTTACCCCTTAAATTTCGTAGAGTCCGAAAATTGACCAAAGAATAGTGTAGAGAGACCATTATTGAGTTGCAACAAAATTTGATAGAACCATTTTGAACACACTGAGTTTTAGTATTGGACTTGTGGTGCGTTAAACGAGCTATAAACGGAGAGTAAAATTTAACCATTAAAATAGGACTGGTAAAAAACTTTCCTGTACGGAGGTATTTCGATTTATCAGAATTTAATTACCACCCAAAGGCACAGCTCGAAATAACTTAATGAGAACTGCAAGTTCACTATCTCATTAGACGGAAATATCTAGAAATAGATAAACGATAAAATTTTTAACATTCAAGCGAGCCACGGCCTTTAAAGTTATATGGCTTCATTACAACTTTAGCACCCGCCGCTTAATCGAACTACGTTGCTGCAAGACGTTTTGGATTCAATGAAGCGGTTGAGTTTGTTAAAAATAATCCTCTTACGGTAATGCTTCAAATATTATCTATTCTGTTTTTGAGAGGAAATGCGTAATACTACAAGTAGAACCTAAAGGTATAGTCCATGGAATCTTTGAAATCGGGGGAAAAGAGAAATGATTAAACGGGAGGTTAACAATGTTAACTTTCCTTCTGGTAATGATGATATATGGAGAACCAAGATAAATATTGGACTGATGACGGGAGGCTATGGTTCTCAAATGCTCCACTTGATTACATTTATGTATAATATATGCGTATTTAAGCATTAAAATTAATTTACGTGATGATTGTTGATGATATATTACTTTCCTTATATACATAATGTATAAGAAAAGTATTGTGACGGGTTCGAAAATTCAAATTCGAGTTTTCGACGGGAGAGCACGTTTCAAGCATCCCTGATCACGAATCAAACATTTTTGAAGTGATGTCTGTGTGTGTGTGTGTATGCGTATGTGTGTGTGTCAGTGAGCCTGTGGAGACGATAACTGATGAACGAATGGACCGACTCGAACCAAATTTGGTACAAAAATCACAATCCGTAAACACTGGAAGCCTATTGTTTTTAAACGTAATCGAATGTTCAGATCCCCCCCCCTAAATTTTATAGTGAAATTTTGAAAAAATCGTCAAAAAATCAAAATCGCTAATAAAGTTACACAAATAGGCATTTCTCATGTCATTTTTTATTAGAAAACGATTAACATAAATTTTAGAACGCTAACATGAGCCATTCTCGAGATATTGCATATTTTTCAAAAAAATTATCAAAAAGTCATATAAAATAAAAAATATAATATATTTCCTATTGAGAAACATGTTCACTTTTCATATGTAATACCATGCGATAAATTGGGTGACATCATTCTCGTGGATCTAGCTCGTTCCATTCATGAGAAAAGATACTTCGAGTAATACTTTTGTATTTGAACACCAATAGTCATTTATCTGCTATAAAAATAACTTATTTCTTCGTCAGTAAAGCTTGGCGAGATTTTGGCGACGAATTTGGCGGAATGTCGCCAACTTGGCGATTTTTTGAAATGAGGTCAAATTAACAAAAATTTCGCCAAATGGATTTAAATGACGCTAAATCAATGAAAATGACGTCTAATTGTCGAAAATTCAATATCTTGGGAAGAATAAATTATCTACTATAAGAAAAACCTATTTTTTTACTGTAAAAGTAGTAAATTCATTGCATTATATAAGGAAAGTCATGTGTTGCCCACATCAGATTTTTTCTTTTATTTTCACAAGTTACCATTTTTGGGGAAGAATATTTTGATTAATAGCATTACGTAACGATTGACAATAATGATTACTATAGTAGCTTTTATTATAAAAAACATTTGATTGATTTTAAAATCAGTTTTTTTTTTTTTGCTTTAGGATTCTGCATGATATTGACAGCAGTATTTCGAAATTTGCTTCCACTTCTCTTTGGATATATACATTTAGAAACTAGAATGAAAGTTCTTTAGAATTTAATTTATGAGAGTTCATTATGCTGTTCATTTATGCGCGCGAGAGCAACTTTAGCCGAGATCTACAGTTTATAATGGGAATTTCGTTCAGTTACAAGCGTGTATGTATATGAAGCGCTCTTCACTCATGTCCGGATTTAAATCCCTGTTTCTAAGGATCTAATGGCCAGAGAACAATTCTGAGAGATGTGAACTTTGCAGATATCACAAGTTCCATATGGAGAGAATGTTTGTCTTCACTATTCTAGAAAGTCTCTTATTAAGAGCTTTCTTGACTATGGAAACTTTTGTTCCATGAATGAAAACAACGAATTGATTTTTATTAACCTGCCATTTCCCAATAAAGATATCTCATGGATTTTTACTTTCCTTATATACATAATGTATAAGGAAAGTATTGTGACGGGGTCGAAAATTCGAATTCGAGTTTTCGACGGGAGAGCACGTTTCAAGCATCCCTGATCACGAATCAAACATTTTTGAAGTGATGGCTGTGTGTGTGTGTGAAAGTATGTGTGTGTGTACGTGTGTGTGTGTGTGTATGTGAAAGTATGTGTGTGCGTGTGTGTCAGTGAGTCCGTGGAGACGATAACTGACGAACGAATGGACCGATTCGAACGAAATTTGGTACAAAAATCACAATCCGTAAACACTGGAAGTCTATTGTTTTTATACGCAATTGTATATTCAGAACCTCCCTAAATTTTCGCGTGAAATTTAAAAAAAATCGTCAAAAAATCAAAACCGCTAATAAAGTTACGCAAATAGACATTTCTTATGTAATTTTTCATTAGAAAACGATAAACATTAATTTTAGAACGCTAACATGAACCGTTCGCGAGATATTGCACACTTTTCAAAAAATTATCAAAAAGTCATAAAATAAAAAAATATATTTCCTATTGAGAAACATGTTCACTTTTCATATGTAATACTATGCGATACATTGGGTGACATCATTCTCGTGGATCTAGCTCGTTCCATTCATGAAAAAAGATACTTTGAGTAATACTTTTGTATTTGAACGCCAATAGTCATTTATCTGCTGTAGGAATAACTTATTTCTTCGTCCATAACGCTTGGCGAGATTTTGGCGACGAATTTGGCGGAATGTCGCCAACTTAGCGACATTTTGAAATGTTGCCAAATTAACGAAAATCTCGCCAAATGGATAAAAATGACGCTAAATCAATGAAAATGACGACTAATTGCCGAAAATTCAATATCCTGGGAAGAATATAAGTATCTACTATAAGAAAAACCTATTTTTTTACTGTAAAAGTAGTAAATTTATTAAATTATATAAGGAAAGACATGTGTTGCTTACATCAGATTTTTTGTATAGTGTGAAAGACTTATAGATTTATACGAGTAAAAGGTAGAGCATTTTGCAACTTGCCATAGGATTTTTTTTTCAAAACTGCTATTTTTTCCTATTTAACTTAAAGTAGTTTACCTTTACAATGTAACAAGAACTTTTCCTCCATATTAGAGCCACAAAAAGAATAGCAAACACTAAACGCTCGATCATTATTATGCTGCCATTTGACTGCAACAACTAAAACATAATCAAAACCAAAGCCCAATCGAAAATACCGAAGAAGTTCTGGAAAAAAAAAATTCTAAATAAATTTTTTAAAAGTTACTAGCCAAATGTTAGATTAAGTTGATGATAGCGTTGAATAACAATTTCGTAAAAAATTTACAATCTTAAGCAAAACCAATTCCAGATTTACAGTAAGGATAAATAAAATGATCAACGGTTATTTTAAACTTCAAATGTATAAATAATAATTTCACAGTGAGTCATACTAATTCATAGTAAATTACATCAATTTTTAATTTCCAATTTTTTTAATTTTTTTTAATTTTTTTTTTACATCAATTTTTATATACATAATGTATAAGGAAAGTATTGTGACGGGGTCGAAAATTCGAATTCGAGTTTCCGACGGGAGAGCACGTTTCAAGCATCCCTGATCACGAATCAAACATTTTTGAGGTGATGTGTGTGTGTGTGTGTGTGTGAAAGCATGTGTGCCTGTGTGTGTGTCAGTGACTCTGTGGAGACGATAACTAACGAACGAATGGACTGATTCGAACGAAATTTGTACAAAAATCACAATCCGTAAACACTGGAAGCCTATTGTTTTTATACGCAATCGAATGTTCAGAACCCTCCTAAATTTTCGAGTGAAATTTTGAAAAAATCATCAAGGAATCAAAACCGCTAATAAAGTTACGCAAATAGACATTTCTTATGTAATTTTTTATTAGAAAACGATTGACAAATTTTAGAACGCTAACATGAACCGTTCTTGAGATATTGCACATTTTTCAAAAAAATTATCAAAAAGTAATATAAAAAAAAAAGAAATTCCTATTGAGAAACATGTTCACTTTTCATATGTAATACCAATCGATAAATTGGGTGACATCATTCTCGTGGATCTAGCTCGTTCCATTCATGAAAAAATATACTTTGAGTAATACTTTTTTATTTGAACGCCAATAGTCATTTATCTGCTGTAAGAATACCTTATTTCTCCGTCCATAACGCTTAGCAAGATTTTGGCAACGAATTTGGCGGAATGTCGGCAACGTGGCGACTTTTTTAAATGTTGCCAAATTAATGAAAATCTCGCCAAATGGATAAAAATGACACTAAATCAATGAAAATGGCGACTAATTGTCGAAATCTCAATATCTTGGAAAGAATATAAGTATCTACTATAAGAAAAACCTATTTTTTTACTGTAAAAGTAGTAAATTCATTACATTATATAAGGAAAGTCATGTGTTGCCCACATCAGATTGTTTTATTTCTAATTTGCATATTTTTTGTACGTTCTGTTTGTATCTATATTTGTAAAAGATACGAACACAATACAGTAATAAATTTGCCATCATACTTTACCAAGAACTATTTCGTGTAAGTTAAATTATATTTTTAGAGTTAGGTGTTGAACAAGCAAACTCTAGGTGCAGCAAAAGGAATATCTTTAAAATATTGAATTAGATACACCGATATCATGATAAGCGTCCCTGAAATGCGAACATGTATGTCTCTCATCAATAGACGTTTAGAGGAAGCGCCGGGCTTGAAGTCCTCCACAAAGCGAATTCTAGTAATGGTTCAGCTTATTTCCTCGAAATAAGATTTGATGCATCGAAGAATGAATAATACGGCGATTTAAATAACGAAACGTATTTTGCATCATGGCAAAACAGAAAGAAAAATACTATTCAGAAAACGAGTGAAAACAAACAAACATTCGATTTCTCTTTGGAAAATTGCCTACGCCATAAACATTTTTTAGATATTTTTATCATGAGATTTTTGTGTTTATAAAGTTTTCTCTTAGATAACGTAAACGTTTTCAAGCAAGGAAACCTATTTTTTTCTGCGCAGATGCAAATACAGAAATTCTATCTATCATTGTATTTTCATTATCTGCAGGGTTTAGGTGTGCATTAACCGACATTTTAGATTTTTAGTCAGCCCAAACAGGAGGTAACAGTACTCGAAACAGAATCGAGCATAAAGACAGACATGCTGCAATCTTAACCAGTTTAACACCGGTCTGAACTCGGACCAGTCTGAAACTGGTTAAGACTCTGCCCGAAATGCTATTTTGTCAGATACATCTAAAAGTATAAATAAGAACCATCTGCAGGTGTTCAGATTTAGGGGGGGGAATGCGACTATTAGACCTTTATCTGTGTGTTGTTGCAATTAGAGAATGAATTGTTACATATTTTTAGATAATATTACTAGATATTTTTTTAATACTAGATATTAAACCTGTTATATGATGGGGTGTATAAAGTTATGTACAGCATAACCCACCTTCCGCTTTCCTGCAACACTTGCGCTCCTAAAATTTCTAGACAAACGCGAACTCCACAACTCGCCTGACCAATACTACAAAATGATATACGATCTCTAACAAGATATAATAACTATACGATCTCATACCGAAACACAAATGCTATGCGTACTGTCAGATGAAAAGTGAAACTCTTTATCTTTTGAAATTATAATATTAAATCAATAATTTCTATAAAGCGGCAAGCATTATCAAAGAATTTAAATTAAATTAAAAAAAATATTGTATTGTCGACAACTTGTTGACATTTCTCAAAAGTTACCCAGGAGGCAATAATTGGCCATAATTTTCAACAAGATGATATATAGCAAAATAAACAGAATAAGTAAGTCTTTTCTTACATAGTATTGATTTATAACCCGTCTAATGATGATGAATTTCGTTTGTTCTGACGGGGCTTAAAAATTTCCAAACTCAGCCCAAACTGAAATTATCTAAAAACAATACTGCTCGACTCGAACACGAAATTTTTTTGTTTAAGAAGAAAACTTTCCCTTCACGTATAGGGTTAACTGAAAGTATTTTCATAAGAAACTTACGCAGCTTGTTTTAAAATTGTAGATATTTAATACAAAGGGGTAATGGCGATGGGTGAATCGAAAAGCAGGTCATTAATCAAACATTTTGTAAGTAGAACATTTGGAAGAAATATATTTTAAATTGAGAGTATAGAATTGAAAGGATGTTTACTGCTTCACGTTTATATGCGAAGCAGACTCGGTATTTCGAATGTTTTTACAGGAGAAAAATGCGGAATTTCCGCCTGGGAAAATACGCGAGGAGAGAAATGATATGAAGAATCTTTGAATACTTTTTCAGTAATGGTATCAAGCGCTGATAATTGTAAACACGACTGATCTTGACAATATTGATATTAGACATATATAATGAATTACAAAGTTGCGTAAAAAAAGGTACAGAATTTTATGAAATCGATAAAAATTTTCAGGGGATTAAATTTGAAGAAATGCAAAATTTAAATTTTTTTACGGTCTCCGTACAAAAACATTTCCAATGAGTAAAATGTGCCCCATTTACTAATAAGGTGATGTACAAAATTTCAGCATTTTATCATAAAAAGTCCCAGACATATGAAAAGACAAAAATTCTGACTGAAACCACTTTTCGATACATCGACATGGGTTTTCAGAAGGGAAAAATCATGTCGGCAGATCGCGTTTCAGGGATCATACACAAATTACAAAGTTGGTGAGGGAGTAATCATAAATTAAAATGCAAATGTTTACAGTAAGAGTGCAAATGACGCAATGCAGAAATGCATCATATGCAAATAATATATGCCTTTTATCTTTAATGGATCTTTGGCATGGATGGAAAACATTTTGAACAAGCTTTGTAATCTTTGTGTAAAGTTATTATCTTTACACAGTGTAGATACTGTTGTACCAATAAATAGCAAAATTATTATTTATTTGTGAAATCATTGTTTTCTTTCGTAATTTGTACATGACCCCTGAAACGCGATCTGCCTACATGATTTTTCCTCTGTGAGAACCCATGTCGATGCATCGAAAAGTGGTTTAAGTCAGCATTTTTGTCTTTCCATATCTCTGGGACTTTTTATGATAAAATTCTGAAATTTTGTACATCACCTTATTAGTGTATGTGGCACATTTTACTCATTGGAAATGCTTTTGTATATTTGGGGCCGTAAAAAAATTCAAATTTTGTATTTCTTAAAATTTAATTCCCTCGAAAATTTTAATCGATTTCATAAAATTCCGTACCTTTTTTTATTCACCTTTGTAATTTATTATATATGTCTAAGATCAATATATAAGGAATAAAAGCCGAGGTCAATGTTTTTGGGACACTTTGTATATGTCAGTTAATCACAGTAATTTATTTTAAATTATCTACCACTAAAATTATTTTAAAAATAGTTAAAAATATATTTTCTTATGATATAGATTTATTAAGCTCCCAGCCAAGTAAAAAGAATATTTAAAAATTAGTTGATCGCATTGAATTAAATACGCCGACATAAATAAAAGCTCTTTATTGAAACGACGAATAAAATTCTCAATAATAGACGTTGAGAGGAAGCTTGACGTAATCCAAAAAGCAATTTCACGGAATGCAGATGTTTACTTTCTTAAGATGAAGCTTGACGCAACAAAGAATACATAACAAGGTGTTTCGCACAACAAAACGTATTCTGTGTTATTACAAAGGAATTTACGATGCAGAATATGAAGAAAGTAATTATATTTCTCTATTGAAAGTTGCCTAGGTGTTTGACGGAAAGAATGACTACATTGAATCTAAAATATGAGTTATTAATCGAATACGTTGTGCGCAATAGAAGAATAAATTTAATTTAAATATGTAGAGTGATAAATTTACAACTATTTTTGCGTTTATATTAAACATAGACTGCATGCTTACAAAATTATTATTGGAACAAATTGTGAAAGATTTCCCTGAGGAATTCGAGCAGGAATAATTGATAAGGTAAGCTTGAGAATAGGCTTACAGTAATGGCATTGACAGGTGTTTATAAAATTGAGACATTATTCAGTGATATAATTGGTACTCCTTATATACTATTATAAAAATCTAGCAGACAAATATTGTTATAATATAAAGTCCAGGTTTCTTGACATTGCTGACAAATTCGATGAAATTAATGATGAATTTGTATCGCCAAATTTGGAGAGTTATGAAAACTTTTCGAATTTTGTAAAGTGATTAAGTACTTTAAAAGTTACGTGCGCTTTCTAGAACTTTCCGCAGAAGCAATATGTATAAGCTGATCATCGTTCAGTTGAGTGATATGAGTGAAAATGATTTGTAATTTGATGTTTTCTGAATTAGTTGAGCATTTAATTTATGTATTATTGTTCCTGAACACTGTTTTGTGACCTTATGAGGTAACTACAATTATTCGCTGTGTGTTGTTCTTGTTTGCGTATATTGGTGCATTAAATAAAGAGTTAGTTATTCAGAAATTTGGACTCATTGTATTCTAAAAATACATTCACGATTCCCAGGGATACATCGTAATGATGCGAAAATGTTTCATAGTTAAAAAGAAAACCCATTATTACAAGAACTTCCATTGCTTGTTAATGAACAAAGTTTATTTTGTTTTTGTATTCATTAAACAGTGCTGAATTGTTTCAATAGCGTAAGAACCAATATGAAATTGATGCATATATTAAATTATATATAAGTTTTCAATTATGTTTTTTTTGCTTTCGTTGTGCAGTGTTATTTAGAGCCAGATCACCAAAACTCGCAGAATTTAAGAAAAAAAAAGGTAAAATCTTCAGAATGTGTTTAGTGGTGTATCATATCATAGGGGGAAGTGTTGCATTTATTTTTTTGTATAAATTCACATTTAAAAAGGTTTTTAATACCTATAAAACAAATTCAGTTTTTTATATTTCTTTTACTATGTTTAAACCTACACTTGTTTATCCATCAATATAGAATATGTATTTGGTAAACTATCAGTTCGAATACGAAAAAAAAATATATCACAATCAATAAGCCACTCTGTTGTGTGTGATAAGGCTTTCACACCAATGTGCCGTAATCATGATTGAAATAAAATATTGTTTTATTTCTGATTAAGAGAAAGTATTAATTGTGTCATACAAATGTTTTTTCGATTGATTTTCCACTCCATTGACGTTTGAGGGAAGCGAGATTTAAATTGCGAAATTGTTTATGTTCCAGAATAAAATTAATAAAATAATTTTGTATTGAGTCTTTCAGTCGCTAGGTTTCAGCTTGGTTTTGTTTATGTTCCAGAATAAAATTAATGAAATAATTTTGTATTGAGTCTTTCAGTCGCTAGGTTTCAGCTTGGTTTTGTTTATGTTCCAGAATAAAATTAATAAAATAATTTTGTATTGAGTCTTTCAGTCGCTAGGTTTCAGCTTGGTTTTGTTTATGTTCCAGAATAAAATTAATAAAATAATTTTGTATTGAGTCTTTCAGTCGCTAGGTTTCAGCTTGGTTTTGTTTATGTTCCAGAATAAAATTAATAAAATAATTTTGTATTGAGTCTTTCAGTCGCTAGGTTTCAGCTAAGTTTTGCGCACGCGCGGCTTTTTGAAAACTGATTTGGAGGTAGAGAGAGGTAGGTGATGGAAGGAACGACATAGGCAGCGGATGTTTGGATTCACGTCAGATCGCGGATTTCAGAATGAATTGGATTCTAATCGGATATATATATATAGATTATAATTCTATGAGTATAATGTATTAAGAGGAAGGATTTGTTTGGGGCCGGTATTGCTCAGGCGAAGATACAGTCTTCGTTCTTGTCGAAATGTAACAGTTTTGTTTTGAAGAAATGGAATTATGTTGTGGTGGAATAAAGAGTTATTTTCATGGATTGGCCTTGAAACGCTATTAAAAGCAAAGTGCAGCTTATATACAGTGATTGTCGTACCTGACCCTTTTCGTGACTTTTGATTTCGAAACGGATTATCTTCGAGTTGTGGAGTAATTTTGCTGGTTTCGATTTCGTAAGTTCGTGAACGCCGATATGTGTTCTGGAAGAACAGCGGAGTTCCTGTTATTTTACGAGTACCCGTTTTGCCGAAAATCTCTATTCCATTCGTTTCTAGTGTGTGAAAAATTCCTTGTGACCAGCCAAGATGCGGTATTCCACCAGAGTTGTGTTACGTATCTCCACTTTCCCGATTGCGCTCCCCAAATACTGTGCTATTTGAGTTTCTGATAGTCCATCCGGTTCTCCTCTTCCATAGACCAGGAATGTTAAATTTATAAGTAATAAAAAGAGAAGAAGGTAAATTTGTTCATATTCATTTTCCTTCCTGATGACGTGGAGTGTTACAAAATGCCAATCCTATCTGTGATATTTAAATATCGATAATTGCCTTAAGAACGAAATTAATTCTCTAAAATGTCATATGATTTAAGTGTAGTATGAAATTTACTCGTGTTTCTCATGTGTTAGGAAATGTGTATGTGAGCTCTCTCTGTTTTTCTTCCTCCATGGGTGTTCTTAATTGTCACCTTGCCAAGAGCAATTCTGTGTTATTGCTAATTTGTTTTGAAATGTACTATTCCCTTATTTTGATCACTGCCAAAATATTTTCTGTTAATTTCTGATTTAATAAATGTTTAAAATTCCAATTTGCTACTTATCTGTGGTTTCATCAAACCGACGCCACATGTGCAAGTTATAAATGGTTTTAGTGTCAAATTAAATTGGAAGAACTTTAAGTAGAAGTTGAGGTTATGGAATATCTTTTAAATTCTAAATTTTATTGCATCAAACACGCCGGTAATCAGGAAAATAACTTTTTGAAAATGTAACTACGACTTTCATGAACATATAGATAGGTTGAGCACGATATATTCTCAACAGCCATTTATGTGAATGCAGTTGTTTAATTAAATAATACGTAATGCAAGAAACGGTGCTTAATAATACAATTTTTACAGTAAAATACATGCAGATGTGGAATAGCAAAAATACACCCCTCTACTTAAGTTGTAAATTGCGAATATATTTGATAAGAATGTGTGTGTGTGTGTGTGTGGGGGGGGGGGTAAATCAAAAATTCAGTTTATTATTCAAAAATGTTTAAGTGCAGCTTTCAAAGAAATATATATTAAATTGAAAAGGCTTTTACAGTTTTTGTGCTTATATAAATAATAGGCTCTACATTTCAATTTTTGACAGAAGCAAAATTTCAAAACTTCACTTGGAGAGTTTGAGCAGAAACAGTTTTAAAATTTTACGAATACCTTTGAAGTAATGACACTGGAACGTGATTATAAAATTGAAATCTGAATCCAGTGATATAAAGGATACTTGTATTGAAGTCAAAGCCTATGAATAAACGTTTTACATTCTTATTGCAATTCAAACTCCTTAAAAGTTATTTGTGACGTCATTCTCAGGAATATAATGCTTGACGTTTTTCTAAAATTTGTATTAGTTCTTTTCTTGTAATATTTTAAAATTCGTAAGCGTTTAATCTTATTTTGTAATTTCCGTGTATATTTCTTGTATTATTTTTAGTAAGTTCATTTACCATTTTATATTTTATGCAAATTTGCTTTAAACTGGTCTCTCTATATATAACCACTCCATGTTTTTACTATTCATGTAGCCACTGATGAAGGGCGTATATACGTCCGAAAGCGCTCTGGCAGTTTTCAATATATGTTTTGTACGTCTTTTAGGATGTGTTAAATAAAAGACATTTCGCGTTTTACATTCATTGTTAATAAAAAGTGTCTATTTGGTTGTATATTAATTGAACGGCGGTATATTATATTTGTAGCACAAATAATTACAAAAATTAATAGACATTTTGTATTAAAGTTTTCAATACATTTTCTTTCACTTTGACTGAACAGTTTAAAGCCAATGCGCCAAATATTCGTAGAATTTAAGTAAAAAGATCATTTTACAATAGTGGGCAGCAGAAACACATTCAGTTTTATTTAAAAAATTATCGATCATTTCCGAACCCACAACTATGTTTTTGGATGCAGTCAAAATAAAGTCAATAAGGTCAAAATAAGGCAACAAATTTATCAAAAAGAAAAAATATTTCTTGAACAATAATTAAAAATATTTTACTGTTAAATCTGTATAATAGTTGTTTGATGTGATTTCTCTCTTTCCAGACACCTGAGACCCCCCCTTCCGGAGATCAAGAAGACTAAATCTTCGCACACTTATAGTATCAGGAACGGGACAGAACCTAACGTAGCCTGATTTTCATTGCCCCCTCCCTTCGGAGAAGAGGAAATGGTTCTTTTTTCGAAATGTCTTTCTAGATTTTTAGAAGTCACATGGTAACAAAGAAGGCTGAATCTTTTCCCATTTATAGAATACACTATATGGCAAAAGGAGCTGGTTTTTAGAATCCTCTCCCAGTTGGGCAGACAAAATGGGAGGGGGTGGGGGTAAAAATATTTCCGGACTCACCAGAAGCACCCTGGTAATGTAGAAGGTTGAAAATTCACAATTATAGTATCGATTTATAGAGAGCGCCTAACTGAGAAAATTTCGATTAGGACGATTATTTTTGACGTTAAGTGCCATTCATTAAAAAAACGAAACACTGAAAAATGGTGAAATTTGATTTTAAGAGTGTTAGTTTCCCTGCCTTTAACAGGATCAAATACTAGTAGATAACATACAATAAAACCCCGTACAACTCTATAAAACTCTTAAGTTAAATTTAATAAAAATCTTTTAAATTTTCATGATATTAATCATGTCAGTATCACGAAAAGAGATTACTTGATTATTTGAAAATGCGAATGTTCTCAGAAATAGGCCTTTAGAGGAAGAACTATGAGTGAAGTAATCTCAACAGCGATTTCGGGATATACATATGTTTTGCTTTGTTAAAATGGTATTTGTTTCAAGAATGAATGCATGCTGAAGAACTTTCTACAATAAACGTATTCACGATAAGCAAAAATGTATTAGCTACCTCTGTTGAAAATTCCCGAGGTATTTGAAAAAATAATAGAAAGAATAAACCACGAATTTAGTTTATTATGAAAAAAATATTGCAAATGCAACTTCCAAAAAATATATTTTAAAGTGAAAGATCCCAGAATTGAAAATGCTTTTATTGTTTTTGTACTTATATAATGAATCGGCTCCAATCATTGACAGAAGCAAAATGTGGAAATTTTACCTGGGGAATTATATGGAGACAAATGATATGGGGAATTATGAATACTCTGAAAGTAATTGTATAAAAGAAATATATGTATGTATGTATCATTTGTATGCTTAATTTTCAATACATCCATATAATGGAATACATCCATGTATGTTATAATACATCCATGTATGTTTAATTTTCCATACATGTTGCATGCTATCTTTATGCTGAATAAAATATATAAAGTGCAGTGGATTGCAAGGAACAGGAATAAATAAATATTCGTTATAACCGATTCGTCACAATAACCAATAAAAAGTTTAGATATGAGATAAACAATAATAATGGTTTAATTTTCTGCAAATTGTGAAACAAAAAATGTTTGTTGTGTTGTTATTTACAAATTCCGGTCGTTTGACAGCTAAGCCATTAGACAGCGAGCTCTAAAGTATTTCTCAATGATTTTGACAAAAAATCATTATAGTAATCATTATAGCAATCATGACAATGACAAAAAACATTATAGTAAGTTTGAAATGTGTTGCCCTTTTATTTACGCTGAAACAATCTGTAACTTTCTTTTGAACACTTGAATTTAAAACACATTTCAGTAGCTAAATTGTCACTACAACGAACGTTAGGGGCTTCGAAAACGACACTCAGATTTTGGAGGCCTGCCTTCGACAGCAATTTTTAATACTATCCTCTCTCTTTTTAAATCCATTTCGGTTTCTTCAGATTAATCAGATGTATTATTCAGATGCAACCATAGCAATAATAGAGTTGCCAACGTCGAAAGCCCAGACCATCCGTCTCGTCCGAGGACTTAGAGAAACCAAGAGTTGCCAACGTGTAATATTTCCTCACCAGAGTCTTTCCTTTTGAGAACCAGATGGAGAAAACACCCGTACAGACTTTCCAATGACGTGAACGTAGGGTTTCCAGAATTCCAAAGTTCAAAGAAGGGTTGCCAAATTTGGCGATTTATCGCCAATTTGGCGGCTTCCCGAATCTTCGAGAAGTACCTTGAAATAACGATTATTCTACATGATATGAGAGATTTCCAGAAGTTTCTACAGCGAGTCTATAAAAGGAATCCCCACTCAATCGGAGAGCAGTTAATGTGATACAAGCTACATTGAACTGTGATTTTTGTCAATGTTCTGCGAATAGTAGCAGTTATTTTACGAATTGACTTTCGTCAATGTTTTGAGAGTAATGTCGTTTATTTTGTGAAATTAGTGGAGCATTTAAGTGCTGTTTTACTGTATATTGTTCCTGTCTCTGTGCTTGTGAATAAATGTGTTAGTTATCCAGTAATGTCGACACATTCTTGTATCCTCCACGATTCCCGAGGATGCGTAGTAACAATAGCGTTATAGATCTCGTGTGTTCAATCTCTTGTGTGTTATCTTCTGTGTCAGATCTCTTTTGTTTCAATTCAATCATCGAGTGTAGCATAATTGCCAAAAGTAAGATATCTTGGCAAAAGCCATTTTTGTGTAACCGATATCACATTAAACTATTTCATACTCAGAATAGGAAATAAAGGATTGTTGGAATTCTAAAAACCCAGCATGCTCTCAGCAGTTTTTCTCTGTTTGTGGATGAACAACACACCAGGTGTCACTTTAAAATTCGTAGGCAATCTTGATGTATTTAGCTCACCTCTAAGTATCTGGGGATGTGTTTAGGAAAATGTGTAGGCTTAACGCATTTGGGGATGTGTTTAGGAAAATGTGTACGCTTAACGCATTTGGGGATGAATTTTTGTTACTAAACAAATTATCGAATCTGAGATTTTACTTTTATTTCAAGAATTTCTATGAAAACCAATATTTTTCTTTACCTTTCCTACACTACGGATTTCGCAATATTCAATGCACAGATATCTAATTGTTTACCATAAGCAATACGCTTAATTAAATTACCAATAAAATATAAATGTATTTAATATAAATTTATGAAAGCACTGCAGATCCTGGGTGACAAAAACAATTCGTAACAATCAATACTTCTCTACACATGAGCTCGCTGTAAGTAGGTTCCACTGCATTTATAAAATTTAATGCTGAGGCTACCGACACAATTGACCCTTGATGAATTTGAAAATTGTTTTATTGTTGAATAAAGTTAAAACAAACTGAAAATGATGAAATGAAATTCAAATAAGACTTTTACAGCCTTTGTACTTTTTTGATCCATATTATTTTGTACATTTGTCTTCTGATTCTGTAGTTATATACTACAGAACATACGTATTATTAAAAGTTTGAAATCGCTATTTTTGTAGAAATGTATGCTCTATGCCTACAATGCTTTTTGTAATGCACTTATCGCTGTAAAACTTTATTTGAAAGAATTATGACAGAACTGAAACTATAGTTTATTTCAAATATAAATTATTTATTTAAAGTGAAAGACCCATCTTATAATACACTAACAAGCACCACTTTTGGTATAAAATATTCGAAAAAAATATCTAATTTTATGAGCCAAAATAAGAAAACAAATAGTAAAAGTCTTCAATATTCCAAATGTTAGCCAATAAGTAGAAGATTGAGAAAAGTCATATAAAAATAATAAAATTATTAATAATAAGTATATATTATATATTTTCATATAAATATTTTCTGCCTGCATTTTTTACGTCACTGCTGAGAAGTTGTCATGCGGTGAATTCAATCTATAATTATATATTGTCTATAATTATTTCTTTCCCAACAATCAACACATTTGCCGTGAAACTTGAACCTTGAACTATTTTGTGAATCTAAAATTAAAATAATTCAGAAACTGACAGCAGTTCAGATAGTAACAGTTTATTCACAGTATCAACTGATTTCGGAAATAAAAACGGCCTCCTTCTTCAGAATAGCAAGAAAGAGCAATCACACTATGAACGGCAAAAAGAGTTTGTTATTACGTGATCTCCGAAGAAAATTTTTGTAAAAGTAAATCTGAAGAAAAATCTGGGGAAAAGATAAAAGAGAACAGGATTCATTTTTTCCAGCAAATAAACTTCGAATTTACATAAGTACCCTATGATGAAATATATAGGAAAACCAGTGGTTTTCGAAGCTATATCAGAAACTTCATTAACTATCTTAAAAATACATGTGCAAAATTATTGTAAAAATACTTGTTAATAAAATACTACGAAATTGCGTAGCATATGATTAAAAGTATAGTAGAGAAGTTGTTTCGGGAGCTAAATGAGCTAAGTTTATTAAAAACTGCAAAAACTTTTGGTCAAATTTCTGTAAAAATACCGGTTTATAAAATACTACAAAAATTAAAAACATAACAAAAAGAATGAAATAATCTGTTGTGTGAAAACTGCATAGGTTAATTCAACAGCTGAATTCAAATAAAGTTTGATAAGACTGCTTTACAGGTACCGATGAACAGCGGAATTAAGAATAATATAATAAACACGAAAGAAGCAATCTGGTTCGGAAGCTATCGTGAGATCTACTTCATCAAATAAATTAGAACAAACTACTTTTTTAACAGTACAATACTATTAAAATAAACTATTGTATTAAAAAGAGAATGAAAAATTGAAGCAAAATGAATGGATTTTGCCTCCAAAAGCTGTTGATACTTTGAATCAACTGTTTATGCAGTTAATACCGATTTATTTTAATTTCAGATTACTTTAATCATCAGTATAAGCAAATGGAGGGATACATATTCTGGGGATAGCTGACGGAATTATTTAAATTATAAATTACAAATATGAGATTGAATAAAAGCGGGATTTTGATTTTATTCACCAACAAACTCAATACATATTACTTTTTCAGGCGAGTCCTACATTGCATATGAGTTTTTAACTTTCTGAAAGGCATTGTTACAATTTTACTATATTTCTTACAGCTAAATATACTGAATTTTACTCCATTTTATCCCCCTAAATGTTTTGCATTTTATTACTTTCCATACTGTACATAGTAATGTATAGAAAAAGTATTGAAATTTGGTTTGAAATTGGAATTTGATGTTTCGATAGATTTGCACATTTTGAGCATTCAGAATTACGAAAAAAAACTATTTTTACTTATTTAGAGGAAAATGAACGCTTTATTTGATTGTATAAGCACCCTGTATTGCTTAGACGATGGTCCATTATGATAAAACAGATGCAGTACGTCTCATATGGTTTTATTTTAATGTGTGTGATATAATTTTATTTGTGTCAAGTTTGTGTGAAAGCCCCAGGCCGTCCGGCTCGTCCAGAGGACTTAGAGCATCAAGTTGGACGACCGGGAAGGGTGTCAAGTTTGTGTGTATTATGTATATAGGTTGCTCTGTGAATAAGTGTATATGTTTGAGTTTAAATAAGTTTATGCAAATATGTGTATAACTATATTTACCTTTAAAAATTAATTTCGATATTAATTTTCCATTTACACATGTTGAATATATTATTTTCGATAGATTTAAACATATGAGTAAATGCATATTTTGTATGTTTTGATATATTGTACTGTGGGTATATGTAAGAGAGTTAATTATTACAATCGGCAACTTACTTACGGTATTTATGGTATCCTACATTTTTTTTAAAACGCATGTTTTTATTTAGTGTCGTTCTATTTGTATCATCGCATATCAAAT
Source organism: Amaurobius ferox (assembly GCA_951213105.1). NCBI lineage: Eukaryota > Metazoa > Arthropoda > Arachnida > Araneae > Amaurobiidae > Amaurobius > Amaurobius ferox. The sequence goes on from OX578136.1 coordinate 101,050,944, forward strand.
TCCGTAGTGTGATACAGATAGGTTGTAAACCTAATGGGTCGGCTCCTCGCTCACGGTGATTAATTGATTGATCTGTGTATTATCTGTGTGTCAGTCCTTCTGTGCAATGTATGTATCTACTGCAAGTATATGTCTGTATCTGTATACAATGTATGTATATGTTAAAGCTAAAGCTCGAAAGCCGTTAATGTGAACATTACCTAGCTAATCTGCAGATTAACTGATTTGCTCTGTTAACGTGCGGAATCAAGAGTTTCCGCATTTTACCTAGGTAATGTTTACATTAACGGCTTCCGTATCGTTAAAGTTCAAAAGTTTGTTTCTCTTATTTCCTTTCCCTACTCCTCCCCCCTCTCTCCCCACTTTTAGTTTGGTTTCGCCAGCGTCTTGTCGTCGCCGGTTGTTTTTATTTCTCATAATTTGCGTCGACTGCCATCAGAATGATTTAGCTGTGGTTCTTAGTAAAACAGAGGATGGCTTTTATAAACTTGGTACTAAAACGGATATTTTAAAACAATTGTATGCAAAATCTGAATTCAGTGTTTGCAAAGAGAGATTTTTAGCGAAAGAAGATGTCCCTGTTGTAGAAATATGTTCCAGCAACGATCTTATTTTCATTTTAACGAGTGCCTAGTAGGTGATGTGCAGATTATCTAGGTAATTAGCAGATTACCTAGGTAATTTGAGAAATGAAACAATTTTCGGCACTTTAACGGATCACCCTAGTTAATCTGCACATTACCTAGATAATCTGCAGAATAACTGATTTCTGCACTTTAGCGGTAACATATACAGCAATGTGTAGATGTGCTCTGACTCAAAAACTATCCGTCGAATTTTCATCAAATTTGGTAGAAAAATCATTTATGCGTTACCTTAGACGCCAGGTTTGATGATAAAATGAATAAAATCGATCCCATTATTATAGAATAAGCTGTCTCCGAGATATTTTAATTTACTATAAATTTCACGAGTTGTCGATTTTTTAAAATGGACCAAATCCCCAAATGAAAAGAAAAATGTTTTAAAACTGCTTATTTGATGTGATTTTAAATTACTGTCCATTTAATATGCTGTTTTCTGCGATAGAACCTAAATTTATGTATAGAGAAAAAAAATGAATTGGAGTCTGTAAAGAAATACATGCACTGCTCATATAACATTAATTTTCATTACTGAAATAATATATGTTTAAGTCAAATAATACTACTTAAAATACATCTCCAGGGAATTACAGTATTAAACAGTTGTAATTCATTGAAGTTCAGTACGGTTAGCTTAGTAACTCTACATTTGAGAGACTCGGAAAGTAATATTTTATTGTAGTTCTAAGAGGATTACTGTTGAAATGATTCTCAAATAGGAATTCTCGTAGTTCAACTATTTTATGTATTATTATGTTCAGTTAGAATACGAATTCATTATTACCAAGGACAGATATGAAGTTGAATCAGATCAGAGAATAAATTATTAGTTTGTGAAAGTGGACGATCTTTATGTTATTTAGAATTTTCGATGCTATGAATCTGAAGCGAAATGAAATAATAAAAAGATTATATATAAAACATCGCATTATTAGAGCTTATTTCATAGACTTTTTATGAATTAAATAATCCAGTACTTTAAACATAATGCACAATTAAAGTGCTTGCAGCGTCTACTTCTAATACAGACGTAAATTTGAATAGCATGTGGTTTAACGTGACTTTCTCATATCAGAATACATTTTTAGTAGCTTTTATTTTTTTCAAATTTTGCAAGAAACATTTTGAAAAATTGGCATCACGGGTCCAAATGATTACAATTATAGGGTGTTACCTTTCACTTCAAAGGACTTGAAAAAATCTTTCGATTATAACAATACTTGACAATGTACCCCTCCAGGGGCGGGAAACTTATGCCCCCCAAGGGGGTGGGTTAATGAAGTCACGAACAAAAAAATTGTATCGCGGTTATTTTTCACAACAATGATTGAAACTAGAAAGTCTGGTGATCATTGAGGCATAAATAACACCTTTTAAGTATATGTCAAATTTTGTCCTATGCTGTCATGTTAAGAAACATAAAATTTTAAATAAATTTCGAAGTTTTTGAAAAGTTTTACTCGAATTTAAAAAAATTCTACGTAGTTCTAGATTTTTTGATAACAAAGCTGGATATAAAGTTTCGTGAAAATCTATTAATATTTCTGGCCGATATTGTGTACGTAAGAAAACGACTATAGATTTACAGACCGAAGGATATCATTCCAAAAACAGTCAAAACGTGTTCAGCAGGTCTTGAAACATACATTAGCATCAAAATCTCGAAATTGAAAATTTTCTTGAAAAAACAATACTTTCTCAATACTATTCAAATCATAGAAAGTAAAAGTATGAAAGTATATACATCAATAGATGTATATACATCAATGTATATACATACAATGTATATACAATACTATTGTATATACGTACAATGTATATACAATAGATGTATATACATAGAGTACATAGAAAGTATATACATCAAGATGTATAAGAAAGTGAAAATCATATTACTATCTCGTAATTCAGTGGTTAGAGCTTATAAATCGGCGATTCTCTTTACTTAAATTTTCTTACACATAATTTTCCGTATGTTAACTATTTTATTTAATTATTAATATTTAGTTATTAATTACTAATGCATAATATTAATTTAATTTAGCCACAAACAAAATTAAAGTTGAATAAGATCAACAGCTAAGTAGTTAGTTTACAACTCAGAAAATCTTCTAATTGTTTAGAATTTAAGATGTAATGAATCTGCGTGAAATGAAAAAAAGAACAAAAACGCATCCATTTTTGTAAGAGCACTCGTCAAAACTTATACCACTCAACATAACTTTGAAATCGAAATAAATAAGTACTTAAAATAATGCAAATTTAAAGAGTATTCATTAACGTTTCTTTCGTTGGTTGACTGCGATTAATTTCTGTCAAAATATAAATAGGACAAATGAACTGCATTCAATAATATATTTACAGCTTTTAAAATGATCAAATTTTGTAAAACGAGCGTTTAAGTGGGAAGAGAAGAGACATGGTCACTGAAGTTCATAAAGAAGTTATAAGTGCACGAGATTGAAATGTTTAAAGATTTCAGAAGAAAATACGTTTATCTACTTGTATTTGTGTAAAAATTCTTGAAAAGCATAGTAAAATAGTTTTGAAAGAAACGTAATTAGTAAAGATTCATTTAAAATGAAAATGATGTTTTAATTGTGGCTGCAAGTGCTTTTGAGATTGAAAGTAGAAGCATATTTTTCGTTTTGTTCTAACTAAGCAATCAAATGTAGTTGAGTTGTAAAGATATTGCGAATGTATTTTTAAACTATCAAGCAACTTGTATTGTTTTTTTCAAATGCGATATCTTCTATCAAACGTTTTAGATTTATTTGGGACACACAAAATTTTACTCTTGTTAACTAAATTGTGATAGTAAAATTTGTTACCGATTTTTTTAATAAAAATCTATATATCAAAAGTAATACATATGTAACAAGTTAGAAAATAATATTTAATTCGCGTCAAGATTTTTATACTAAATATGGAATATAATAACCAGCTAATCCTCCCCCCCCCCCTACTTAGCAGCTAGCAAATTCTGGTTCATTTCTTTGCATTGAATTGAATTATTTTTATGAAATCGTTTGACAGTTTGTTTATGTACTTTATTTCTGTAAGATAACCTTAGAAAAAAATAATTTGGAGTTGTGAAATCGGACGATTTTGCAGGCCTTCTGCAATCTGTTTTTCTTTTACTGCATCCTGAAATATTTTTGTTCATTTTGAATGTTCGTTGAATTTATTCGTTTAATTGTACTACATCACTCAATAAGTCTCCGGTCTAACTAAGTAAAACAATCTTTCTTTAGAAATTGGACTTTATCCATCAACATACTCTCCTTCAAGAATGATACATTCATTCCAACGCTCCTCTAACTTTTCGATGCCTTTTCTGTCGAACGATTTGTCTTTGCTCTCAAAATAGGCCTCAGTTTCTGCAATCACTTCTTCATTTGAGACAAATTTCTTTCCCTGGAGCATCTTTTTGATGTCTGTAAAAAGCCAGTAGTCGCTGGGGGCCAGATCTGGAGAGTACGGTGGGTGAGGAAGCAATTCGAAGCGTAATTCATATAATTTAACCATCGTTTTCATCGACTTGTGACATGGCGCATGTCTTGTTTTTGGTACTGTGTGAGCAAACGCGGCACCCACTTCGAAAGCAACCTACGCATGCTCAAATTTTCGTGTAAAATTGTAAACACACTACCTTCTGATACCCTGAAGGTGTCAGCTATCTCACGCAACTTCACTTTATGGTCTTTCAAAACTATTGTGTGGACATTTTTTATGTTTTCCGGAACAACTGCCGATTTTGGGCGACCAGAATGTTCAGCATCATTGGTGTTTGTACGACCCCGTTAAAATTCAGCATACCAGTCAATAATATTTGATTTCCCTGGTGCAGCGTCTCCATAACGCTTATCAAGCCACTGTTTGGCTTCAACAGTATTTTTTCTCATCAAAAAACAATATTTAATCAACACACGAAATTTTTTTTTATCCATTGTTTTGAAAATTATAAAACTGGGGTCACTAAAACCACTGTAACCTATAAACTAATTGTCAGAATGTCATGAAATTTTGACACGTGTCGTTTGAAGGTTGGTACTATCCAGAAATCATATGGGTTTGTCAACAGTTTTGCCATATATGTGTCAGACCGGAGACTTATTGAGTGAGGTGTTATACTGTTCCATGACAAATCCTTTTTATTACGTTCCGGAAAAATAATAAAAAAATAATTTATAATAAATTGGTTTACTTTTATACTTTATATTTCTTTTTGTTGCAATGCAGTGTATGCAACTGTGTTAATGTTGTAAAATTATTTTAAATTAGTTCTATAAATTGAATTTAAAGTATATATATGTCATCTCATGTCTTTATTGTTACAAAATAAATTCTTATCTCTATTATCAAATACATCACATATTTCTTTTTAAATCATTGAAACACTATATAGAAATTAAAATACTATTATGCAGAATACGTTGCTTAAATCTGCGGATGATGAAACTAAATTGCTTGGTATTATTTGGAATTACGAAATGAAAGATTTTCAGAATATAGACTATTTACTGGGCTAAGAGGATAATAGAACTATTCCAATGGTGAACTCCCAGAACGTATAGCGAAAATGCATTTTAATATTAATGTCGAATACTAATCTGCCCGGAACGAAAATGAAGTTAAGTCGGATCAAAGACTAAATGATTAATTCATAACGTGGTAACCCTTTTAATTATTCAAAAATTGAGAAGCGGTGAATGTAAAGTGAAGTGAATACATTTATAATGAAACAAAAAATAAAACGAGCGATTAGATTTGAAAATTCAGCAAGTTCTTCATTATTTATTCTATCAATGATGTTACAAGAGTAAAACATATACTCCAAAATATTTTGTTTTAATTTAAAATGTTATTTATCTTTATCAAATTTAAATATTTCTCCGAATTACGAAAGTAAGTATTACGAAAACGTAATACTTACGAATCTCCGAATTACGTAAGTATTAAAGTATACTTACGAATCTCCGAATTACGTAAGTATTAAAGTATTACGAAATGAAAGATTTTCTGAATATAGACTATTTACTGGGCTAAGAGGATAATAGAACTATTCCAATGGTGAACTCCCAGAACGTATATCGAAAATGCATTTTAATATTAATGTCGAATACTAATCTGTCAGGAACGAAAATGAAGTTAAATCGGATCAAAGACTAAATGATTAATTCATAACGTGGTAACCCTTTTAATTATTCAAAAATTGAGAAGCGGTGAATGTAAAGTGAAGTGAATACATTTATAATGAAACAAAAAATAAAACGAGCGGTTAGATTTGAAAATTCAGCAAGTTCTTCATTATTTATTCTATCAATGATGTTACAAGAGTAAAACATATACTCCAAAATATTTTTTTTTAATTTAAAATGTTATTTATTTTTATCAAATTTAAATATTTCTCCGTTTACTTTCATATGTTTAAAAATTCGACAATATGTGCTTTTTAAATTTATTTAAAGTATTTAATTTTATGTTTTCTTTACCGAAACTTTAAATCGTTGTTTTTCAAACTTTATTGGTCACGTAACCCTTTTAAAACTCAATTTGATGGCAGAACCTCAAAATAAAAAAAATACATTGTTGTCTAAATTATGCATTCTAAATTTTACCCTTTTTTATTTTCAAGGAAATTTACACGAAACTATTATTTCGCGGGACCCCAGGTTTCTGCGGAACATAATTTGAAAAACACTGCTTTAAGTGTTTAAATATATTGTTGTAAATGTTTTCTATAGTTTGAATCATTTGAATAATTTCAGACGGCTGGTATGTATTGAAAGCAATATGTTAATAAATGAAATTAATTGTTCATTAATCATTATTTCTTAGAACTTTAAAATCAGACAATAGTCTGGCTGTTTTTTGAACTAGTTATATAGTAACACACGTAAAATGTCAAGAAAGGGACAGTGGTGTTCAAGGTGGGGGGAGAGCAGGATTTAAGGGTCAAATGTGCCCAGAAACCCATTGAATTTCAAAAAATGATGTATGGTGAAATGGAAAACAAAATCTTTGGTTACCATAATCCCCCGACAGAATATTTTCTGGCAACGCTACTGCAATGGCAGTAAAGAGGGGCGGAAACAAAGGGAATGCGTTAAGTGCCACGAGTTACTGACAAATGGGAAGCGTGTCTCAATTTGAAATTAAATTGTCTTTAAGAAATAGTCTTTTCATTGTAGGATATTTAGAATGTAAGATGCACTGAAGAATGAAAAAAAAAATGAATACAGAGGACAGATTGTTAGCATCAGTATTCTCATTATCTCTTTTTCATGCAGTTTAAAGAGATAATAAATAAATATGTAATGCAGTTAGTAAAAATAGTTTAATTATTAGCATATATTTTATTTGTCTGTTGAATACGATAAATTACCTTCTGAAAGAAAAAAAGATAAATGAACTGACAATTAGCATACAATGAAATATTTACAGTATTTCAATAATGAATGTGTAGAATGAATGTTTAAGTGGAGAAAAAAAAATTCAAGTATAGTCATCAAAATTCATAAAAGAATTTATAAGTTTGCATAAGAGTTTAAATTTCTAAATGTATTTTGAAGAGAATATGTATATTGTAACAATGTTTCTTTTCGTCTGCATATACAATTATCTGAAGTGCATGGAAATATTAACTCAAAAGAAATTAAATTAGATGTTATAATTGCAAGTTCTTTAGAGATTTGAAGTAGTGGCTTTTGATATTTTTTGTTTCTATAATACACAAAGAATGTGTATAATACAAAGAACGGTTAAGTGATTAAAATTACATTCGTAAAATATCTAACCAGTGGTTTCCCGGTTTTTACCTTATGTATAACATATTTATAAAAAAGTATTAGAATACTGTGCAAAATAAAATTCTATTTTCGGTGGATTTACATCTTTTGAACATACTAAAATGCTAATATATATATATATATATATATATATATATATATATATATATATCTATATAATTTCATAATATTTGTTAGTTACGCCATTTATGCTTTACCTTGATGTTGATTAGATTTTTGTACAATTCTTAAAAATCGAACTGAAATCCCCCCTCCCCCCGAAATTAAAAAAGAGCTAAAATAAAAAAAATAAAAATACTGATATGTGTCAATTAAATTTAAGTTTTTTTATGTACTTTTAATGATACATTGAATGAAAAATTTTTCATTACACTAGGATGGACCATTCTTGAGATATTTTTTTAGTTAGAATTCCATAGACTTGGTGTCATTTCAGAAGCCATGTAAGCTTTAAATAAAAATGGAAAAGATTCCAAAACAGCAAATATATATATATATATATATATATATATATATATATATAATTATACAAATATAATATGAAAATTTAATGATAGAATAGATAAGTTCTAACTCAAAAATCCTTAACTTAAAATATGCCTACAAATTAAAAAGAAGTATAGAGTAGTAAATCAACCATCATGAGGAAAATAAAATGCATATTTCTAGTTATCAAGCTAAAGATAGTTAGCAAAGATCAATGGTGTGGATTCGAAAACAGAAAAACAAAAAATGACCAAGCGTTAAAGCTATACACGTGGATAAGCACTAGGCCTAAAAAATAGTTTATTTCGGAAAAATTATTTTTTAAGTCCAAGTATTTAATCAAAATGAACACAAAATATGCTTGTTTCTGAATCAAGAGATAGATTATATCTATAAACTCTTAGTACTTGGACGACAAGCATAAAGATCGAAAAATTATATAGGAAACAAAAATACCTGAAATACACTGCAGATTTCCTATTCATTCGAGCAATAAATGACGAGATCAATGTTGCCAATCGCAAAAGGTAAAAGTAGAGATATACTGTTGTCAATCTTGAGAAATAAATAACAGTACTGCGAAAAGGCAATAACATGTTGAGACCCAGATCGTCCGACCTACCAGAAAGGTGTAAGGTAACTATTTGGACGGCCAGGAAGTGCCATCCAATTTAGACCGGAACCCAGTAGGGGAGGGATCCGCAGGGACCGTACCCTCCTTCCCCTACCACCAACCTCTCGGAAGGACTTACGGTCCCACATGTTTAACGTGATCGTACTCCGCACGAACATGGCGGCAGTTGAGGCAGAATGCAAATCCAGCGCGCAAACCACCGGGCTACCGCGCCCGAAATGTGCCAACAGCACGCGGTGTTCCCAGGTGGTCACCCACCCAAGTACTAACCGCGCCCGATGCTGCCTGACTTCGGTGATCTAACGAGAACCGGTGTTTTCAGCACGGTGCGTTGGCTCAGGCAATAACATGTGATATATTCTACAGTGAAAGCTTCAAAATAAAGGGGAGTGTAATATAATAGAATACATAGATGTTAAATAATAAGAGGGTGTAAATACATTGTAATGCTTATTCAAGAGAATGTTGATGTTTGGCTAATATAAGATACTAAGGAGAGAATTTTAAGAATATTCAACTAATCCAAACTTCTTAACTATATCATTTACTAAATATGCTGGATATTTATATAATTTACTAGTAAATTTTAGGTTATTAATGTGCATAGCATGAAATTTTTTATCTGATAATCAACTTTTTAGAATTTATAGATTAAGTATAATATTTCTAAATAATTGAATCGAGTTGGAATAATTAAATGGTAATATTTTCTTAACGTTAAGTTTAAAATAGTCTTTTTTATCATATAAATAAGTAACTATCTTATTCGTAGGTTCAATAATAAGATTTAAATCCAGAAAAATAATATTATTACTAATAGTGGCTTCATTAGGAATTAATTCTAAATTATCTGGATAGAAATCTATATCTATGATATAGTTATCAGTAAATACTAAACAAATCAGATCATCAACATATCTGCAAATTTTATAATCTATTGAAGTAAAAGATTTTTCATAATGGCAATGGCACAAATTAGCTAACATACTGCTACTACAGCCACCGTGTGGAACCCCTGAAACTTGTAAGTATAATTTATTACCTTTAAAAATGTAATTATTGAAAAGAACAAAGTGGAGAAGTTTAGGTAAATTTGTAAATATAGTATGGGTAGATTGATTTGTAATATAAGCATCATAGAGCTAAAATTACATCATAAAGATCAGTGATCTTACTATTATTAAAAAGATCTTTAAAATAAAAATTTTAAATCCAATTAGTTTACCTAGTGATGTTAACTTATTCTTTAATTCTTTACTATTATTTAGAATAAGACAGTTATTACTAGAATAAAGTAAACTATCATTTAGTACATTTAAATAATTTAGTAGTAATTTACTCGCAGCAGTAGAGTAAGAATTATGAGCACTAGTTACAGTTCTAAATTTAATAGGATTTTTATGAAATGTAGAAATAAGCACAGAATACGGAAATTTCAAAAATTTATAATTAATATTTAAATCACTGTACATATTGATAATTTTCAGTTTGATACTATTTATGGAGTGTGAATCAAGTTTTTATTAGAGGCTTTATCAATATAAGCAATAACAAAAGATCTTTGTAAATCATTAATAGAGTGTTTAATATTATCAATATTGTATATTGATCTAGACAAATTAATACTACATGTGGTATTTTCAATAAATTTTAATAAAGTAAATTTCCACATATTAAATGCCTCTAAAGGCTGAGCATATTTAAAAGTTAATTTATAAATATATTTATCTAGGTCAAGATTTATTGGCTTAAAAATTTTAAAATAGTTATTACAAGATGGTAACCTGAATTTTGTACCAAACGACATTGTGGTTCTTAAAGAAACATCTTTAACTCTAGCTATATATATATATATATATATATATATATATGTGTGTGTGTGTGTGTGTGTGTGTGTGTGTACAGGGTGTCCCCAAAACATTGACCTCGGCTTTTATTCCTTAAATATTGATCTTAGACATATATAATAAATTACAAGTTGCGTAAAAAAAGGTGCAGTACAAAATTTAAATTTTTATACAGCCCCCGCACGATAACATTTTTCCAATGAGTAAAATGTGCCCCGTACACTAATAAGGTGATGTACAAAATTTCAGCATTTTATCATAAAAAGTCCCAGATATACGAAAAGACAAAAAGACTTAAACCACTTTTCGATGCATTGACGTGGGTTCTCAGAGGGGAAAAATCATGCCGGCAGATCGCGTTTCAGGGGTCATACACAAATTATGAAAGAAAACAATGATTACATAAATAAATAATAATTTTGCTATTTATTGGTACAAAAGTATCTACTCTATGTAGAAATAATAACTTTACACAAATATTACAAAGCTTGTTCAAAATGTTTTCCATCCATGGAAAATATCCATTAAAGATAAGAGGCAGATATTATTTGCTTATGACGCATTTCTGCGTTGCGTCATTTTCACTCTTGCTGTAAATATTTATATTCAATTTGGGACTAATTCTCGCCAATTTTGTTTAAACATATTTCTGGGACTTTTATGACAAAATATTGAAATTTTGTACATAACATTATTAGTGTATTGGGCATATTTTACTCTTAGAAATGTTTTTGTACGGGGGCCGTATAAAAATTTAAATTTTGTATTTCTTTAAATTTAATCAGCTGAAAATTTTTAACGATTTCATAAAATTCTGTATCTTTTTTTTACGCAACTTTGTAATTTATTATATATGTCTAAGATCAATAAAGGAATAAAAGCCAAGGTATGTTTTTGGGACACTTGTATATATATATATATATATATATATATATATATATGCTGTGCAATGTAAAAGAAGCATCTATTTCACGTGTTATGTAGCTCTATATATTACAAAATAATGCAGAAAATTGAAGAAGAAATGGATTTGAGTCTATGAAAAGAGCGATGTGCTTGCTATTCATATCAGATATTTTTTCAGTTGTAACACTTATTATTTCCAATCACATCAGTATTTTCTAATAAAATTTGGCTTGGTGTGATTTTACTTAATTAGTGGTTAATAACAACGTTAGTTCATATACCGAAAGGGGTTTCATTTTATATTCTAACAAAAACACAAAGTATTTGATGTCACATTAAAAATATCATTTTAATTGCAATTACCTTTGAAGTCCGTACTAATATATAATATTTCTGTGTGAATTATACAATGAAGAGTACATTTTAGTGATTCTGTCTTAATCTAACTTCTGGCTTGGTATAGTTTCTGGTTAATTTGGCTTAATATAGAGATTCTAGCTCAATTGTAGAGATTCTGGGAGAATTAAGCATAACTATTAAAAGACGCACTGAATAATTGTACACTTTATATTTTAACAATAACTACCACAATTATTAAAAAATATATTATTGGAAAATATTTAAAAACCTCACCAAAATAATCAGGGAGCAATTGTTTTAATTTTGACATTGGAAGTTAAAATACTTTGGAATTCCGCAGTACGGAAATGTCAGAGTACATTTACATTGCTATTCTGAGATGATATAGATACTTAAAGAGTGAAATGTCAATACAAACTGTCCTTATCCATAGATAATCCATGATTTGTTTTAATATTGATTTTACGTCTTAATTTATTGTCAAGAAGGGAAATGTGGAAAAATTTTGGTGAAAGACAAATAATGAATTCAATTTTTTTAAAGTTTGAGTAAATAAATAGAATAAAGAATACGCCATTTTTGTGAGATCAAAAATTTGAGATGCAATAAATATGAATCAGAAGAATTAATTAAAATAATAGTAAAAAATACTTCTTTTTAAATAGAACTAATTGGAATTTACTCGATCTCAAAATTGAAATGAAGTACTTAAAATAATGCATGCATTAAGAGGTGAATCATTAATTTTTCCGATTCGCCCGCAGAATGAAATGAATTACTTTCCTAAAGAGAAAATGGCAAATGGACCGGTAAGTGGCATTCAATAATACATTTATGGCTTGCGAAATGATCAAAATCTTCGGAATGGACGCTCAAGTGGAGAAATAATGAGGGAAATATTCGCCAAGAATAATTCATAAAAGGTTTGTTAACATCACAATGTTGGATTTTTTAGATGGATGGAAGAATATGAAGGATTCCACTCAAGGGTGGCTACATTGCATAGAAAATGGAGAATACCCAGAATTGTCAAATAATTTGAAAAGTTGACTAAAATGCCAAGGAATGGTTAAGGAAATTGCTTAAAATTTTCAGCAACTTGGGGAGACAGTAAGGAGTTTTAAAATGTTAGCAAGCATTAACTCATATTTTTAAAGCTCCTCGGATATATGTTGTTGTTTCTAATCCCCGTGGTGAAGGGAAGTCTTATACCACGTCCACAGACCCCTGGTCCCATGGTGAAGGGTAATATGCAGCTTCACTTTATTGAGTCTCCCAAAGGGCAGAAGACTGACCAAACCTCGATATCACAACATCCATGCCCGCTGGTGGGATTCGAACCCACAACCCGGCAATCGAGCGATCAGACGGAAACGCATGCCCCTGACCGCTCGACCACCGCATCGGCTCCTCGAATATATTGGGCTGCAATATATATAGCAAATTTGGCGTGTCTCTTTACCAGAATGGTATAGCGATTAATTATAAGATTTAAAGTGTTGCAACAAGCTAGTTATTTAATCCGAAAAATCAAAAATCCTTATCAATGAAACATGGAAAAATGATGTTTGATGAACGATTTGCTTATTTTCAATTTATTTCAATTCACCAACATTCTCCATATCAAAAATATCTTGTTGATGATTTATTCCAGCATAGGAGTAATTTAATTATTTTTGTTATCAAAAATTAAATCTGAAACAAGCAATAATCTAATATAGATTAATATATTTATAATTTAAATTCGACTTTCTTCCGATTGTAAGAGTCATTTTTAAAACAGTATCAGTTCTATTTAATGTAACAGTACCAAAATTTAAATAACGGAGTAACACATAAATCCAGAGTTTGCAAAATTTTATTAAAACTGGACTGATAGTTTTTGAGTTAGAGTGGATGTATATAAACAGACATACATACACAGATAGTAGTTATTCTAAAAATAGTTGATTCGAACTTTAGCCCCAAATGTGTAAATCCATTGAAACGTAACACTCGACTCTATTATAATATACAATCCATTACAGGGGACGTAAAAGTGAATGATTTATACGAGTAAATAATATTTAATTAGATAGACTATATTTTTGTGTTAAAAGCAGACGAAGAAAGTGAACTTTTAAATTTTCCAACCCCCTTCCCCGCCTCCTAACATACAGAGCTAATTATCTGTGGCTGTTAATTACAAACTATTTATAGAATAATTAGTCTATCTGTTTCATTTACTAAAATTGCTGGATAATTAATTGAGGGAATAAGTATTAAATGAAATTGGAAATGGCTGTACTTGGCGGGGGGGGGGGGCAATATACTAAAGCCAAGCTATTTAGAGACAACACGAACGTTTGAAATTTCTGCACACTTGTTCTGTGTTAATCTCTTGTTTGAATTTTGCTTCGATTTAAGGTAAAATGCAAATGTCACACAAAATTTTATGATTTTATTTCAACGATTCTACTCAAACAACCATTTGCCCACGTGTATGCATGGTCGTGGGCGTCTATGTTCCCACATGTTATTTCCGCAAGAGCAGCTGTTGTCTGCTATTTCAACTCGAAGAACCACCTTTATGCATAAGCACGTACCTGCACCAGTTAACTTTATAACACATGCGGTAATACCAGAAGTTTGCACTTGCATGTGTGTGTGTGAAATGCATATTTTAATGACTGTAAGTACAGCCTAAAGGGGATTAGAACTTAATGGGGATTGAGCATATATAGGATGGCATACACATGGTTGTCGTCCAGATAAATGTTGTCAATTTGGGATAATTTTTAATGATGATATGCTAAAATTATCTTCAAAGAATTGCTAACTACGTTTTGGATAATTTTGGATATTTTCTAAAACAAATATCTTATTAAATTTTCAATTTCATTCTTTTGATATAAGCGTTTGATTTGTAATTCTGACAATTCAGGCACTAGAAAAAGTTCAGTAATTTTACTTTTATATTGCAAGTTTGCCAATGACGATTTGATAATTTTATAAGGAATGGTTAAGGAAATGATTCGATGATTTGATAAGAGCGGACGCAAATCCTCGAGATGCAAAATGTAAATTAACGAAATTTAAAACAATTTTAGATAGAAAAATTTTCATTTTTATTAATTTATATTTGTAGTTCCCATTTCTACTTTAAACGTAGGAAATGTTTTATACCAGTTAGCCATAGGTATATTAAAAATATAGGATTTACTAGGTTTAAATGGATCGTATATTTATGGTATCGACAAATTATATATGTGTGTAAACATCAATAAACCATTTGCCAAATTTGGCTAATTTTCAAGTTTATTTTTTGTTGGAATTACTTACACACCTGATCCTTCTCATAGTACAGTGTTTTTGTAAAACTACGGTAAGAAATGCTTTATATAATTTTAAATGTGCTATACATTATTCATAATCAGACGTTAAAAATTTACACAATCTAGAATATAAATATATTATATAGCTGAAATATATGTTTATTTTTTACCAGTTTTACAGGTAATCATAGTATGAGTAAAATTGATATAAAATTGCACAACTCAATATTTACATCTTTGAATGCTACTGTATTGCTGTCAAGGTGATTCCTATAATATGACGTACAGACATACATTTGTAATCTTCAAAAACTAAAACATGTCATAACAATTAAAATCTACCCTAAAGAATACATTGTATTATTTTTTGGGGTCGAACTGGAGTATTTATATTATAATACAAAAGAAAATCAAATAAAACAAAAATGAAATGTTATTTTTTGACTGTTACTGCGCCAAATGAAAACTCTATTTTTCGAACTAAAAATTACCAATACGAAGAAACAAATTGAAAAGTACAGCATATTTATGTTAAAATGAAAATTCAATTCTTTATCACAAATTGTTTTGTTTATGTTGGTTTGACTGGCATGTTGGTTGAAAGTAATTTGATATTAATTTTATAGGGATGATGATTAGGAATTTTTTATTTTTCTGATTTTTTCTTTCAAGTGCAAATTACGCATTTTTCTATATTCGCTTTAAATTTTTTTAATTTTTCCATACTCAAAATGTTTGTTGATGCGGAGATTTCACACCATGGTTTTAAGAACTGCCTATTCTAAATACTGCGATATTTGACTTCTGATGCTAAACATTTGTTTTCTTTGAGGCGAAGATTGTTAAACGGCAAGCAAAAAATACTAGAGTGAAATTTATTGAAAACAATAACTTATAATATATTCACACTCAAAAATGTATTTTCCGTAGAAAATATCAAAATAAGCTGAATGTGATTCAAAATATTACCAAAATTATTTAAAATGACCGAAAACCCGACAAATGCTCTATTGAGTATTAAAGGACGTAATATGCAAGCAATGGTAACAAACAACCATAAACTCTCGTTCCATTAATGACATATTTTGCAAACTCATTAATCTCTGACAGAAAATTAAAAATACTTACAATGTTCTCCTTTAAAATTATTGGAAAATAAAAGCAGATATATAAATTCAAACAATGAAGAAGAAGAATCTATTTTCAAATAGGTAGAAAAAATTTGAACGTCAAAATTCTTTGAAACGAATTCCGAAATTACGGCACTTCTGTTCCAACTTTGGTCGTATGGGACGACAGGTTGATAGTTCATCTATCTAGTAAAGAGAAGCAATTAGGCGTATCTATTGGAAAACAAAGTAATACTGTCTCAGTTTGAGGTACTTGTAAAAAATATTACTCCGGAATATTTGCTGGTTTAGGAAAAATCCAGAAAGATTCTTATAGAAATATAAAAGATTAGTGAAAGCAGTTTTATGGCAAGTGAATTCCAATAATAATAAGATTAAATTTACATTATGAGGAACATTATACATCTAATTGAAGACTTTAAACTGATAATTGCTAGTACAAAATTATAGTTAATATTTACTTTCTCCTATTATGTTATATAGTATAGAGAATGTAATATAATATTTTTGACATCGAGATTTCCATGCCAATATATGTTTTAAGACCTCCTGAATACGTTTCGATTATTTTTAGAGGGATGTTCGTCTGTATGTATGTATGTATGTATGAATGTGGTCGATTTCTTGTAACTATGATAATGGTCACAAATATTAATGAATTTTCACGAAACTTTATATCCGCCCTTGTTATTAAAAAAATCTAGAATTATATACAATTTCTTCTTAATTAGGGATAAAATTTCGAAATTTATTCAGCATTTTAAATTTTTTTAACATGACAGCATAGGACAGCATGTTGTTGTTGTTAAGACCCAGACCGTCCGACCTACCAGAAAGGTGTAAGGTAACTGTTTGGACGGCCGGGAAGTGCCACACAATTTAGACCGGAACCCAGTGGGGGAGGCATTCACAGGAACCGTACCCTCCCTCCCCTACCACCAACCTCTCGGACGGACTTACGGACCCCCATGTTTAACGTGATCGTACTCCGCATGAACACGGCGGCAGTTGTGGTAACGTGCAAATCCAGCGCGCAAACCACCGGGCTACCGCGCCCGAAAATTGCCTACAGCACGAGGTGTTCCCAGGTGGTCACCCACCCAAGTACTAACCGCGCCCGATGCTGCTTGATTTCGGTGATCTAACGAGAACCGGTGTTTTCAGCACGGTACGGCCGTTGGCCAGCATAGGACAGCATGTGACATAATCTTGCATAAAAGCGTTTATTTATGGTTCTATGGTCAAGTGACTTTAGAGTTTGGATTACTGTTGTGAAAAAAGTCGACATAGAAATTTTTTGTTTGTGACGTCATTAGCCCCTCTCGGGGGACAAGTTACCCGCCCCTCGGGGGGACATTGTCAGGTATGGTATCAATCTAAAGATTTTTCTCAAGTCTTTTAAAGTGAAGGGTAATGCGCTATAATTATAATCATTTGGACCCACGATATCGATTTTTCAAATATTCTCTTGTAAAATTTGAAAAATAAAAATAAACAAGCAACTAAAAATGAATTCTGGTATGAGAAAGTCGAGTTGGTCTACACTCCAGTTAAATTATTTCAAAAGGCTTGCGGTGTTAAATCAAGTTCGAAAGAATACAAAAACACTTATTACTCATATTGCTACAATGCGTCCCCCAGATTCGTAGCTAAATTCTAAGGACATAAGTATACGCTAAAATGTTTACATGATATAGCCAGTGTTCAAAGAAGCAATAAGTGTAAACATAGAAAATATACAATTTACAACCTTCTATCAAGACTCAATTGGTTCACAAATAAGATCATATTCTCAAAACTCTATTCAAAATCTATTGTTGTTGTATCACGTTAAATATTTTTGGATATAAGAACCGGACTAAATGCGCCAGAGTTTTAAAATTATATTATGCATATATTTCTTTCAAACTTCACAGTCAACATGCCAACTCTAGGGAAGGGAGGGGTTGAGTATGGGTATAATTATTTTTTATATATAAGAACCGGACTAAATGCGCCAGAGATTTAAAATTATATTATGCATATATTTCTTTCAAATTTCACAGTCAACATGCCAACTCAAGGGAAGGGAGGGGTTGAGTACGGGTATAATTATTTTTTGGATATAAGATCCGGACTAAATGCGCCAGAGTTTTAAAATTATATTATGCATATATTTCTTTCAAACTTCACAGTCAACATGCCAACTCAAGTGAAGGGAGGGGCTGAGTATGGGTATAATTATTTTTTGGATATAAGATCCGGACTAAATGCGCCAGAGTTTTAAAATTATATTATGCATATATTTCTTTCAAACTTCACAGTCAACATGCCAACTCAAGGGAGGGGAGGGGTTGAGTATGGGTGTAATTATTTTCTGGATATAAGAACCGGACTAAATGCGCCAGAGTTTTAAAATTATATTATGCATATATTTCTTTCAAAATTCACAGTCAACATGCCAACTGAAGGGAGGGGAGGGGTTGAGTATGGGTATAATTATTTTTTGGATATAAGAACCGGACTAAATGCGCCAGAGTTTTAAAATTATATTATGCATATATTTCTTTCAAACTTCACAGTCAACATGCCAACTGAAGGGAGGGGAGGGGTTGAGTATGGGTATAATTATTTTTTGGATATAAGAACCGGACGAAATGCGCCAGAGTTTTAAAATTATATTATGCATATATTTCTTTCAAACTTCACAGTCAACATGCCAACTCAAGGGAAGGGAGGGGTTGAGTATGGGTATAATTATTTTTTGGATATAAGAACCGGACTAAATGCGCCAGAGTTTTAAAATTATATTATGCATATATTTCTTTCAAACTTCACAGTCAACATGCCAACTGAAGGGAGGGGAGGGGTTGAGTATGGGTATAATTATTTTTTGGATATAAGAACCGGACTAAATGCGCCAGAGTTTTAAAATTATATTATGCATATATTTCTTTCAAACTTCACAGTCAACATGCCAACTCAAGGGAAGGGAGGGGTTGAGTATGGGTATAATTATTTTTTGGATATAAGAACCGGACTAAATGCGCCAGAGTTTTAAAATTATATTATGCATATATTTCTTTCAAACTTCACAGTCAACATGCCAACTCAAGGGAAGGGAGGGGTTGAGTATGGGTATAATTATTTTTTGGATATAAGAACCGGACTAAATGCGCCAGAGTTTTAAAATTATATTATGCATATATTTCTTTCAAACTTCACAGTCAACATGCCAACTCAAGGGAAGGGAGGGGTTGAGTATGGGTATAATTATTTTTTGGATATAAGAACCGGACTAAATGCGCCAGAGTTTTAAAATTATATTATGCATATATTTCTTTCAAACTTCACAGTCAACATGCCAACTGAAGGGAGGGGAGGGGTTGAGTATGGGTATAATTATTTTTTGGATATAAGAACCGGACTAAATGCGCCAGAGTTTTAAAATTATATTATGCATATATTTCTTTCAAACTTCACAGTCAACATGCCAACTCTAGGGAAGGGAGGGGTTGAGTATGGGTATAATTATTTTTTATATATAAGAACCGGACTAAATGCGCCAGAGATTTAAAATTATATTATGCATATATTTCTTTCAAATTTCACAGTCAACATGCCAACTCAAGGGAAGGGAGGGGTTGAGTACGGGTATAATTATTTTTTGGATATAAGATCCGGACTAAATGCGCCAGAGTTTTAAAATTATATTATGCATATATTTCTTTCAAACTTCACAGTCAACATGCCAACTCAAGTGAAGGGAGGGGCTGAGTATGGGTATAATTATTTTTTGGATATAAGATCCGGACTAAATGCGCCAGAGTTTTAAAATTATATTATGCATATATTTCTTTCAAACTTCACAGTCAACATGCCAACTCAAGGGAGGGGAGGGGTTGAGTATGGGTGTAATTATTTTCTGGATATAAGAACCGGACTAAATGCGCCAGAGTTTTAAAATTATATTATGCATATATTTCTTTCAAAATTCACAGTCAACATGCCAACTGAAGGGAGGGGAGGGGTTGAGTATGGGTATAATTATTTTTTGGATATAAGAACCGGACTAAATGCGCCAGAGTTTTAAAATTATATTATGCATATATTTCTTTCAAACTTCACAGTCAACATGCCAACTGAAGGGAGGGGAGGGGTTGAGTATGGGTATAATTATTTTTTGGATATAAGAACCGGACGAAATGCGCCAGAGTTTTAAAATTATATTATGCATATATTTCTTTCAAACTTCACAGTCAACATGCCAACTCAAGGGAAGGGAGGGGTTGAGTATGGGTATAATTATTTTTTGGATATAAGAACCGGACTAAATGCGCCAGAGTTTTAAAATTATATTATGCATATATTTCTTTCAAACTTCACAGTCAACATGCCAACTGAAGGGAGGGGAGGGGTTGAGTATGGGTATAATTATTTTTTGGATATAAGAACCGGACTAAATGCGCCAGAGTTTTAAAATTATATTATGCATATATTTCTTTCAAACTTCACAGTCAACATGCCAACTCAAGGGAAGGGAGGGGTTGAGTATGGGTATAATTATTTTTTGGATATAAGAACCGGACTAAATGCGCCAGAGTTTTAAAATTATATTATGCATATATTTCTTTCAAACTTCACAGTCAACATGCCAACTCAAGGGAAGGGAGGGGTTGACTATGGGTATAATTATTTTTTGGATATAAGAACCGGACTAAATGCGCCAGAGTTTTAAAATTATATTATGCATATATTTCTTTCAAACTTCACAGTCAACATGCCAACTCAAGGGAAGGGAGGGGTTGAGTATGGGTATAATTATTTTTTGGATATAAGAACCGGACTAAATGCGCCAGAGTTTTAAAATTATATTATGCATATATTTCTTTCAAACTTCACAGTCAACATGCCAACTGAAGGGAGGGGAGGGGTTGAGTATGGGTATAATTATTTTTTGGATATAAGAACCGGACTAAATGCGCCAGAGTTTTAAAATTATATTATGCATATATTTCTTTCAAACTTCACAGTCAACATGCCAACTCAAGGGAAGGGAGGGGTTGAGTATGGGTATAATTATTTTTTGGATATAAGAACCGGACTAAATGCCCCAGAGTTTTAAAATTATATTATGCATATATTTCTTTCAAACTTCACAGTCAACATGCCAACTGAAGGGAGGGGAGGGGTTGAGTATGGGTATAATTATTTTTTGGATATAAGAACCGGACTAAATGCGCCAGAGTTTTAAAATTATATTATGCATATATTTCTTTCAAACTTCACAGTCAACATGCCAACTCAAGGGAAGGGAGGGGTTGAGTATGGGTATAATTATTTTTTGGATATAAGAACCGGACTAAATGCGCCAGAGTTTTAAAATTATATTATGCATATATTTCTTTCAAACTTCACAGTCAACATGACAACTCAAGGGAAGGGGCGGGGGTGTGTGAATATGGGTTAATTATTTTTTGTATATAAGAACCGGACTAAATGTGCCAGAGTTTTAAAATTATATTATGCATATATTTCTTTCAAACTTCAGTCAACAACATGGTTATCTTATTTATGCAGTGAGCATTACTATTTGGGAGTTCTCTCTCTCTAAGTTTGCACATTGTTGTTCTGTTAGCTATATTGGCAGGAAATGCAAAATAAAATTAATATTTTTTTGCAGTTCCGAAAAGTAACTTATAATTAGCCAAGTTATAAGAAAGACACTAAATTGCTGATGCAGAAGTTGTTTCTGCTGTTGGTGTGTAAAGGCGGAGTTGCTCGACAGATCGTAATGGGAACTAGAAAAGTAAATTTCAACGAAATTAATATTTAAATTTATAAAAGAGATCATTTAAAAAAATCTGATGCGAGCAGCACATGACTTTCCTTATATAATGCAATGAATTTACTACTTTTACAATAAAAAAATAGCTTATTCTTACAATAGATACTTATAATCAATATAATGAATTTTCGTCAATTAGTCTTCATTTTCAATGATTTAGCGTCATTTTTAACCATTTGTCGAGATTTTCGTTAATTAGGCGACATTTAAAAAAGTCGCCAAGTTGGCGCCATTCCGACAAATTCGTCGACAAAATCTCGCCAAGTGGAAGGAGAAATAAGTTATTCTTACAGCAGACAAATGACTATTGGCGTTCAAATACAAAAGTATTACTCAAAGTATCTTTTCTCATGAATGGAACGAGCTAGATCCACGAAAATGATGTCACTAAATTTATCGCATGATATTACATATGAAAAGTGACCATATTTCTCAACAGTTAATATATATTTTTTTAATTTATGGGATTTTTGATAAATATATTTGAAAAATGTGCAATATCTCGAGAACAGTTCATGCTAGCGTTTTAAAGTTTATGTCAATCGTTTTATAAGGAAAATTACATAAGAAATGTCCATTTGTTTAACTATATTAAAGGTTTTGATTTTTTGCTGATTTTTTCAAAATTTCACTCGAAAATTTAGGGGGGTTTTGAGCATTCGATTCCGTTTAAAAACAATAGGCTTCCAATATTCACGGATTGTGATATTGTTTCAAATTTCATTCGAATCGCTCCATTTGTTCGTGAGATATCGTCTCCACAGACTCACTGTCACGCACACACACACACACACACACACACACACATACTTTCACACACACACACATACTTTCACACACACACACACACACATACTTTCACACACACACACACACCCACACACACACACACAGACATCACCCCAAAAATGCTTGATTTGTGATCAAGGATGCTTAAAACGTGTTCTCCCGTCGAAGACTCGAATTCGAATTTTCGACCCCGTCACAATACTTTCCTCATACATTATGTATATAAGGAAAGTAATAATGGATGAAAGAATATTTAATTTAAACCGAATTGCGACAAACCTCCCTTTTGAGTACTACATGGCAACTGCAGTTATTGGTCAAACATGAACCAAATACTTTTACTGAACTAATTACTTAAGCATGAAAAAAAATGTTTATTTATATAAGAATCTAACAGTTTAAGCACAGTAATAAATCACTGACATATTTTTCAAACTAATTAATCTTTGACAATGTGCGTATTTGAACGAAGAAAACGGAAAACAATGAAAATTTTTACTTTCATAGAAATAGGAAAACAAAAGGCGATCTATAAACACTAACAATGAAGAGGGAAAACTTAATTTCGAAATATATATAAAAAAAAATCCGAACATCAAAACTTTTTGAAACAGATGACAAAATTACGGCACTTTTGTTCCAGTTTTAGTCATATAATACGACAGGTTGATAGCTTGTCTATTTAAGAAAAAATAGCAATTAGCTGTTTCTATTGAAATAAAAAGTAACAATGTCTTATTATTAAGTATTGATGTAAGGTTAAAGAAAGTATTTCTTTAAAACATAGTTCCCAAAAGATTATTCCCGAATATTTTATGATTTAATAAAAAGTCTTCAGAACCTTTGAAAAAAGTAAAGGATTAGTGAAAAAATGTTTTTTTAAATTCATGTCTTAAATAAAGTACGAAAAAAATGAAAACTTATTCACCCGTCAAAGAAAAGTGATACAATAAAAAAACGTAATTTTTCTGGAGAGCAAAAAACTTAAACTGAACTAACTAAATTTTGCTGTAGGAATATATTTTATATGTAGAATTATTAGGAGATAGTTTGATTTACAAATGTGTAGCTTTTCTATATAATATTGTAAAGCTTACGCACCTTACATTGTTATTAACATAAAATCATTGAATTGTCTCTTATTTCTTTGTGGTATACGATATTTTTGATAATTTAAACTTTGATACCGAAAGAATATAATGCATACGATGCAAATTTTCAAATAGCAAACGCATTCATGAAAGAGTGTTAGGTTTGATTTTGGATTAAATTAGCTTTGTTATGATACACAGAATACGTTTATAAGATTATCAACGCTGACGTGCAGTTGGTGGGGGGTATTTTGATGCAGGATAGTGCATTAAGGAAGCCGCTAATTTCTTTTATGTGGACCATTATTCGGTCATTTCTAGTTTATGGAAACAATTCCAAATAAATGAACAATTTATTCGGAGACCCAGGTCATCCTATGGTTACAACAACCTCTAATGACTAGTACATCCTCTAATGACTAGTACATCGCCTTGCTATCCAAATGACCTCACAGGCTCTCCGATCAATAGCTACTACAATAGGGAAGCCGATATCAGTTAGTCCTGTCAGATGAAGGCTACATATCAAATGACTCTGTACGGGTACCACAAGTTTGTGTACCTTTGAGAGCTAACGTCAGAAACGCACGATTAAAGTGGTATCGTCAACATGCGACTTGGACAGAAGCGCAATGGTCCAATGAATTATTTAGCATGAGTCATGATTTGCTGTAAATTCAGACAATAAAGTGTAAGGATCTGGAAAGAAGGAGGAACACGAAACGAGCCCAATAACATCGTTGTACACCACTCCTTTAATCGTGCTAGTGTGATGATATGGGCTTGATTTTATTTGGAACATCGCATTGACCTGCGCGTGTTCACAAAGGGAAATGTGATGAAGGAAATGCATCCTTGAAGAATCTATGCTGCAATAGTGGGTCTAGATTTTCACTTTCCTTCTATACATAATGTATAAGGAAAGTATTGTGACGGGGTCGAAAATTTGAATTCGAGTTTTCGACGGGAGAGCACGTTTCAAGCATCCCTGATCACGAATCAAACATTTTTGAAGTGATGTCTGTGTGTGTGTGTGTATGTGTGTGAAAGTATGTGTGTGTGTCAGTGAGCCTGTGGAGTCGATAACTGACGAACGAATGGACTGATTCGAACCAAATTTGGTACAAAAATCACAATCCGTAAACACTGGGTGCCTATTTTTTTTGTACGCAATCGAATGTTCAGAACCCTCCTAAATTTTCGAGTAAAATTTTGAAAAAATCGTCAAAAAATCAAAACCACTAATAAAGTTACGCAAATAGACATTTCTTATGTAATTTTTCATTAGGAAACGATTGGCATAAATTTTAGAACGCTAACACAAACCGTTCTCGAGATATTGCACATTTTTCAAAAAAATTATCAAAAAGTCATATAAAATAAAAAAAAAAATATTTCCTATTGAGAAGCATGTTCACTTTTCATATGTAATACCATACGATAAATTGGGATACATCATTAAAAATATACTTTGAGTAATACTTTTGTATTTGAGCGCCAATAGTCATTTGTCTGCTGTAAGAATAACTTATTTCTTCATCCATAACGCTTGGAGAGATTTTGGCCACGAATTTGGCAGAATGTCGCCAATTTGGCGACTTTTTGAAATGTTGCCAAATTAACAAAAATCTCGCTAAATGCATAAAAATGACGCCAAATCAATGAAAATGACGACTAATTGCGAAAATTCAATATCTTGGAAAGAATATTAGTATCTACTATAAGAAAAACCTATTTTTTACTGTAAAATTAGTAAATTCAATTCATTATATAAGGAAAGTCATGTGTTGCCCACATCAGATTTTTTTTTATGGGCTTCAAAGCTCGTCCACACAGAGTAGGGCTGGTGGGCAGATACTTTGAGAGTGACGGTATTGCTCGTATGGAGTGGGCAGCGTCTTCGCCGGACTTCAATCCCATCTAATATTTTTGGGATGTCTTTGAAAGAGCTGTCACCCAGCCCATCTACTACCTCCAACTGCTCTTTGAGAGTTGAAAATTGACCTTGTACAGGAACAGTAGTTATTGCTCTCTGCTGCGCTGGATCATCTGATTGAAGGGCTGAAACACCGACGCTAAGAGTGTGTTAAAGTTAAGGGCGTTCACATCCCATATTAAGGTTTGTTTGATTTTTTGATTGTACAGCATATGAAACTTTTTCCGAATCTATTAAGTGTGAAGTAAGTACTTCAAGGGTAAAAATGCACCTAAATATAATATGTTTTTAATGTTGAATTGTACATTTGGCACTTTTCAGGATAACATATAAAACTATTTCAATGTATCTAATTAGCATATATTTTACGCAAATATAAGTTCAATTATCAGTTATCAATAGAATTCGCAATCCACATATAAAACAAAATTAATAATTAATTCATCAATTTGACGTCAATTTCGTTAAATTCGTCATTTTGCAATGTTAAAGATATTTTTGTCACTCGGGGGAAAAATATCGTCAAGTTGATGATATTTCGCTAAATAAGTCGCCAAGTTCGCCAAATTTATGTCCCAGTGTTGTAGACAAACGGAGAGAAGAGCATTTCTTATATATAAATAAGTAGTGGCGAATTGTTAAGCGTCAAAATACAAAACTATTACTCAAAGTATTTTCTCTCGTAAGTGGAACGGACTAGATCCACAAGAATGGTGTTACATTTATCGCATAATATTACACATGAAAAGTGAATATATTTCACAATAATGAATGTATTTATTTTATGTGATTTTTTTATAAATTTATTTTAAAAAGTGTAATACCTGAAGAGTGGTTCATGCCAGGGTTCTAAAATTTATGTCAATCATTTTCTTTGAAATATTTTATAAGAAATAATTATTTACGTAAAATTATTGCAGGTTATTTTATTTTTTGAAGATTTTTTCGCAATTTCATTCGAAAATTTCGGATCTTCTGAACATTTGATTGCGTATATAATAATCAGTAGATCTCCAGTATTTTTACGTTATAAATTTCGTACCAAATTTCGTTCGAAACACTTCATTCGTTCGTGAGATATCGTCTCTATAGACTCACAAACACACACATATATATTTACATACACACATACTAACACACACACATGCACACACACACATGTATATACACAGACATCGTCTCAAAATGCTCGATTCGAGTTTAGGGATGCTTGAACCATACTCTTCCGTCGAAAACTTGAATTCAAATTTTCGACCCATCACAATACTTTCCCTATGCATTATAGAGGGTAAATTAATAAGTGTTATGTCAAATAATATACCTCCATCTTATTTGTAAAAAATTCTTATTTCACATTTCAGTTTTTAACATATTTTGTATCTTTTATCCCCAAAACGTATAATATATTTCTTGTATATTATATATAATTGGAATGTTTCAATGCAATAAGAGATCTTCAATGCTGTAGGTTTCCATGCGACAGGAGCTTGATACTAAATTTAAGAAAGCTTCATTAGGCAGATTTTATGAGCATTTACCAAAAGCTTATTCATTTTTTGTAATATTGAGCGATAAAAATTCGTAATTTCTACGATATTGAGCGATAAATATCTCTGATTTATGCTATTGTTTCTTCATAATATCTAAACGGGTTAATTTATAGGGAACGTTTTGCTGGACAGGACAAATTAATATGAGAACTGACATCTAGAAATGATCTTATTCATTGACCCTAATGCTGTCCCCATGGCAAACAAATGACGCTGGAAACCGCCATTTATTTCCAATGTTAATCTCGTTACGATTCCCAATTATGCGTAGAGGAAACTAGAGTCTAATGTGATAGTGCAGTCAATTTAGTTAAGAGAGAAATAATTTAGTAAGCATAATGCGCTCATAACAGAGCCCGGACTGTAAGTCATTTATATGCATATGCTAAAAAGTAGAATTTTGCGAATGTGATATTTCAAACACTCCAGACCAGACGGGAAAAGGAAAAAGAGGCATACATCAAGTCAGCTGCTGAGAGTAAGCGTATTTGTCTGCTTCATTGCAGCACATGTGAAGACAGCCAGTCCCCTCATAAACAACTGTCTGCCCTGCGCGGTTAAACGAATAAAAAAATTACACAAAACTTTAAATTTTGGTGTAAATAAAATAAATTTTAGCAACAGAGCATAATAAGGATATGAAGAAAATTAGGAAAAATAGAAAACCAGGTCATAAAAATCATAATTGGAAAAAAAAAATTATAAATTATGTTAGCCAAATTTACAAAACAAAATTGATCATTTGAGATTCTACATATAGAAAGTATAAATATAATTATTATACCGAGCTCTATACCAACATATTCTGACATACGAGATGAAGAAACAATGCACATAAGGAGGGAAAACAAATATACTAAAGAGAAATATTGTAAGCATGTTTACTTTCCTTATATACATAAAGTATAAGGAAAGTATTGTGACGGGGTCGAAAATTCGAATTCGAGTTTTTGACGGGAGCCATTTTTAAAATGATGTCTGTGTGTGTGAGTCTGTGGAGACGATAACTGACGAACGAATGGACCGATTCGAACGAAATTTGGTACAAAATTTGCAATCTGTAAACACTGGAAGCCTATTGTTTTTATACGCAATCGAATGTTTAGAACTCCCCTAAATTTTCGAGCGAAATTTTGAAAAAATCTTCAAAAAATCGAAACCGCTAATAAAGTTATGCAAATACATTTCTTATGTAATTTTTTATTAGAAAACGATTGACATAAATTTTAGAACGCTAACATAAACCGTTCTTGAGATATTGCATATTTTTTAAAAAAAATATCAAAAAGTATCATAAAATAAAAAAAAATATTTCCTATTGAGAAACCTGTTCACTTTTCATATGTAATACCATGCGATAAATTTGGTGACATCATTCTCGTGGATCTAGCTCGTTCCATTCATGAAAAAAGATACATTGAGTAATACTTTTGTATTTGAACGTCAATAGTCATTTATCTGCTGTACGAATAACTTATTTCTTCGTCCATAACGCTTGGAGAGATTTTGGAGACGAATTTGGTGGAATGTCGCCAACTCAGCGACTTTTTTAAATGTTGCTAATTTAGCGAAAAACTCGCCAATTGGATAAAAATGACGTTAAATCAATGACGACTCATTGATGATGACGACATGGAAAATGACGAGTCATTGACGAAAATTCAATATCTTGGAAATAATCTAAATAACTACTATAAAAATAATCTTTTCTTTTTACTGTAAAAGCAGTAAATTCATTGCATTATATAAGAAAAGTCATGTGCTGCCCACAGATTTTTATGAGAGCTTTTAAGACATACTTTCACTGTTTATTATATCTAATATAGAAAAATGGAAATTTAAATATGTGCTTCGGATAGAAATATTTCTGGAACAACGTTTAAAAAAGAAAAAATCTATTACACGTTTTTAGGTAATAAGGCTGAGTTAACGGAAATATTTTTGCTCTCACACCTATCCTTGGAAGAAGCCAGTAGGTAAGTATAAGGTAAAATAGTGACCACGCAGCCAATGACCAAGAAAGGAGCTAACCTGTCGACGATAAGAGTCCAATTCCACCCCAGTAGCTTAATTAAGAATGCGTCGGCTGGTTTGTGAATCGGCTCGTTGTTGGCTGGTTGCACGAAGATTTGTGGTTCGAGTCCCGATATAGGCAACAATGTTCTTTACAATAGCACCTGAACAAATAAAACCTGTATGTTAGGGCAATGATGCCGGGTGGAGGGTCTGAAAATGACCCTAGTAGGACTAGCAGGGATTTAGTGAACTCTGAGATATTCAGAGTCGATTTCAAATCCGGAGGCCAATGACCATATATGAAGCTAACTATGATAAAAGTGACTAAAAGTGGCTATGAGAAAAGTGATTAAAAGTGACTATGAGAAAAGTGACTAAAAGTGACTATGAGAAAAGTGACTAAAGTGAGACGTGCTTAAATGATTAGGTTGCATGTAAATCTGACATTGGAAGGAGAAAAATACAGAGTCCTCTTCGACTGTAAGAGCTTGCAATTCCGTCACAGTAGCTCAATTGTGAGAACTCAATTGGGGCTGGCCAGTACAAAATACGCGGTTAAAGATCCAGTAGAACAGCAAGGTTCCTTACAAGAGTTTCTAAAATACAGTATTTGAAGCATTAGCCTGAACTAAAATTGCTTCTTCAGAAACGGGGATATGTTTTTCAATGGTCTTCTCGGGTTTTGGGTTATGGCGTTTTCGGGATTAGGATTCATTGTGCTGTTTACGTCACTGTTATAGCTGTATTCGATATACAATATTCTTATGTTCCTGGCGACGCACTTTCTGGTTGTTATATTCGTTTCTCCTCTGCGTATGTATTAACCCCATTTCAAAATATAATTGTCCGATTTTTTTTAATTTGGTAGCTTTGGTACTTACGCATTACCCCGGTGAGTTAAGTAGAAAGTGACGAAAAGTAGGATTATTTTCTAAAATGGCAAAAGGAATAAATATGCTTTATATTAATTAAATACTTCTATTAAGACTTTTGATAATAAAACGACTAAAACCGTTGTCATTACTCTAGGATATTTAAATAATTTTCCGTTTTGGATATCTGGCAAAGTGCCGTTAATTAAAAGTACGCAAATCGTCAAATGTAAAATGGAATTATTTAAATACTGGAAATTATTTTTAATTCCAAATAAGTATCTATTGCATTTTTTCTAAACTTAAAATTATCTTTAATATTAAGCTTTTAATTAATATCATTAAGCATATTTAGAATTGTGGCGAAATAATAATACGCGAACCAAATTGCTGTTGTTAAAAATAGCTTTTTGTTATTGTTTCAAGTTTCATCCTTTGTTTATTGAATTGGCGTACAGTGACTAATTGCGTACATTGTGTTGTTTACTGTGAATAATCCTCCAAATTTGCCTTATTGTGAGAGTCTACTTTTCTTAAATGTAAATTATTGGTCGTCAACTACGCTATTTAGCTTTTTAAATTATAATATTATATTTAGTACCAAATATTATAAAATGTAACACCTACAAATATCATGTTTTATAAAACTTATTTAAGCTTTCTATGAGAGAGACTTAGGACGAGTTACAGCGAGACCAAATCATTAAATTACCTATAGTTAATAGTTCTTTCCTCGACCAATTTATTTTAAATATATATAATTGGTGCATGCCAACTATATATATTTAAAACAAATACCTTTTGTACATGTTAACTACATCAGAGTGCATATTGTCTGGCTGTCGACCTGGGAAGTTGAAAATAGTGAGCGAGTCCGTTTGACTCCCCATTTCATCTCGAGGTATTTCACCATTATTTTTATCATTATTTTAATCAAAAATTCGATTTTGAATTTTCCACTGAGTTACAGTTTTTTGTTCAACATATACAACATATCATATGGAAATTAAAAATCAAATATTGCAGTACTTCAAAAGGAATAACTGTATTTTTAACATTCGACATAATTTTTTTTTCAATATGTAAAGAAATTTCGCTAATTCCCAAATTGTTCAGGAAGCTATATTTAATTCATAGGTAAAAAAGATGTGTTTAATGTAAACACGCAAAACTGTCGTTAAGTAAAATTTCTCCTCTGTTGATAGCAAGCGCCTTTTTTTTCTGTTTTTCCAACACACGGGGAATAACATTTCTATCATCATAACTTCTATATGCATCATCAATGGATTCTTAAATTAAAATGAATAAAAGAAAATAATGTGCTCGACACGAAGTAGTCGACTAACTAAAAAGCCATGAGGAAAAAAAGGAAGGTTAAAATAACGGAACAAAACAAAATAAGAAAATAATTTTCCAGCAAGTTTTCTTAAAATAATGGAATAAGAAAAAAAGCCAGAGTAGAATATTGGCTGCAGTATTATAAAAGCCTGAGCAATTCATTATGCAAATTGCGTCTTTCCTGCTCGCCAAATAAACGGACCTTCTTTTGAAGATTAGGGACTCCACATGGAGTGGAAAAAATTCAGTTCCGAGTGATTAGTCTCCGCAAAAGACGCAAAATCGCGGAGCTTCATTAAAAATAAATTTGTAAAAAAAGGAAGTAATTAATACAGGAAGTAATTTTCTTGTTCCTGCTCGACACCTATACACATTATGGGGATGTTCCGACCAACAGGGGATTAATTAATACGACAACTCTTTATTCACTGGCGGAATGAAGCAGAAATGCCTTAACATGGGAGTCAACAGCTGAGAAAAGATAGTTTAGTTTTAGATTTTCGTAAAGAGCTTGCTTGCTATTAATTGAAAATTAAAATATTGGGGATGAGTCATTTACTGACTAGCTTTAAAATAGATGATTTTTGAATTCATTAACAACTACTGGCATTGAATATGATCTTTGGAAATAGAAGCTAAAGTAAAAATGCTTTAAAATGTTTTTGGTAAAAAAAACTTGCTACACTAACAAATATAGGTAAGTGTATTTTGTGACCAACTGAACTAACACTGGGGTTTCAATGCGGCAACAACCGGTGTTTCAAAGAGTGTTATTTTCCGACTGAAAAACTCCCCAAATATATGGAAATAGCCCTTCGTATGCATGGAAAAGGTCCATAGCAACAGAAGAGAACCGAACAAGTTTGGTAAAAAGAAACAGAACTGTTATGCATGCATAGTTACCTGCATACTTTGTACGTACTACAAGTATTTATATTTTATCTCGTTAAGATTACAGTAGAATAAAAAGCATCGAGACTGGAACTATCAGGAGTGATCCAAGGTGGTGTTTTATTTAGGAGTAGCACTTGAAATATTGTGCAAACGGAAAGCACTTTACAAGCAACGAAACATCCGGGAAGTTGACAATTATGGTGGTCCAATTATTCTCTTGGTGGGTACCATGACTAACGGCAAAATACTACAGTATGTCTTTGCAGGAGGATCGGTTACTTGAACAGGGTATTGTTATGATATTCTGGAGGGTCATATTCGTTTATTTTGTGGAACAATGGGATTGGACTCGGCGTTCAAGTTGTATGACACTGCCCTCCCAGACAGATTGCTCCAGTTTCTAAAGTACTGAAAAGGGAGGATATCATGTACTTTGAATGATCTGCGTGTTTACCGAATTTTAACTCCCATATAACGTGCCTAGAACGCTCACGGAAGACGGTTTGCACAAGAGAATATTCCCATTCCAGACTCTTTATAACATTTAAACGACATTGAAAAGATAAAAGAACAAAATCCCGACAGAACTCATGAATAGCCTTGCGGAGGTCATGCCAAATTTACGCAAATTGTGCGTTGATGTACAAGGGGGCCATATTCTACGGATTTCACTAGCTTTGTCGGCACTTATATGGGGGAGACATTTATTGTTATCATACCGTAACTTTTTATAGGTACCATTCTTGTTTTGGTTGAACTGTTTTCACCTTGGCTGGGTGTCCACATAGGCATAGAAGGAAACGAGTTTACTGACCATTTAGCTAAAGAAGCTACAACTAATGACGACCTCCGCAATTTACTCATTGAAACTAAGCAAATAGCAACTCAGGAGTAAACTGCTAAAGGACAATTCATCAATTTGACAAAATCGGTGGGAACGACAATAGAAGGATGGAAGCTGTTCACTCATATAAAAAAAGTGTCTCTAAAAAGAATATATGGGATTTCCATATAAACCAAGCTTTAACAGAACACAGTGTGTTCAGATACTACCAACATTGATTCTTTGGAAAAGATAAAATTTGATTTTGCAAGAAATCAGTAGGCACAGTCTTTCATTGTATATGTGATTGCGAATTATGGGAAATCATTAGACAGACCAACATTCCAATAAATTATAAGTCTGTTAGTCTAATCAAACTTTTCAGAGGAACTATTAGTAGAATTGGTCTAATGTGCATCGATTCTAATTTCTTGATTCTAATTTCTTGGCAAAAGAAATCGATCTATAAACGAAAAATGATTTTATTCATTTTTTACAACTAAAGAAAGTTGTTTCGTACTAAGTAGTACTATTCTTTTTATTCTGAACTTTTAAACTTGAAAACAAATTAAATGAATTATTTGTTTTGTCTAACTGCTTTTACATTAATAAATTGAGCATGCTTTATAAGTTATTTAATGTTCTCTATGATATATTAAATTGATTTTAAAGAATTGAAATATTTATTTGATTTTAAATATTGATTTGTAATATTTTAGTTAAAGTGGGAGAATGATTATGCCACATTTTGTAATCTACTATTATAGCTAAGTCAAGCTTCTAATCGGACATTTGATTAAGTGCATTGTATGATTTTGTGATTTTAACTCTTGATGGTTGTTTGATAATTATAAGTGGTATGCTGTTCATTTCTGTAAACTGTCTAAGTTCCACTTTTGATAAAGTTTAAAATGATGCTTGCTACCTTTGGACTAAATACCACCGGTTATAAGAGGAGAATGAGAATTCCTATCTTTTTGTTTGTTTATTTATTCTTCTCTAATGAAGTAAAAATAAGATCAGCACCGGACAAAGGATATTGAAGCTGTGAAATGAAGGAAGTGGAACCATGAGTTCGATTCCCCGTCGTCCTACTTGAGGTGTACTGTACCTCTCTGCCCATCATTTTATTGGGATTTGTTTTGAAACAAAGTGGTTAGAGCCCCAGTCAGGGGATGACTCTCCACAGAAAACGGTGTGTGTCCATCCTTGTTTTTTTTGTTTTGACGTCTGCCATCTCTTCGGACTGCAGGTCGGAATCGTTGCGGCTGACTTTGGGGTCCGCCGGCAATTTTGTTTGGCGGCGACCAGGTGTCCGGGTGCGCATCGACAATGGATCGGTATCGCATCGACAATGAATCTCTCCTGTATACCTTCGGGTGAGGCGGCGTATTATTAGAGTTACATTGGCTGAGTATTTACATCATGTAAATAAAGATGCCATATTGCTTTGAAAGTATGTGAAATGTTCTTTGTTCTCGGATGGTGTCTAGCGAAAGTTATGCCATCTCTATTTAGTAGAAATTGTCCACCAGCGTATTTGACAAAATATCGCGAGCCGCTGTAGACACTGACAGGTTTAGTCAGGAAAAGATGGAGAATAGTTTTACTCGACTGGATAAGGGATCTTTCTAAGTTTGTTGACTCTGAAAATCTGTATAATTTACCTTATAGGCGGGTTTTGCGAGCATGAAATTGTCTGTTATTACCTCATGCTGCTTGAGCTTAATTTTTATGAAGCTTGAAGACCACCGTCTCCACGGTAGAATTAAATGTATCGATCTCTATACAAGTCCGAAAAGTCGTAGAACATACACTTTCTTACTGCTATTGTAGGTATTGGCGATTTGATGCTGTAGAGCGCATGGAACGTTTGAAACAGATCCGCAGATAGTAATATCTGTGATGGGAATATGATCATAATACATCAAGTCTGGATGAGGATTAAATTTTCAGTGTCTTCGAACTGAATTTTTAATGTTTAAGATAAATTTATGATCATCCCATATCCACAAGCGTAAATTAAAATGAGCAGAAGTAAATACGTTCAAAGAAACTTTCTGTAAGCTAAGATCTTCATATAAAATAAAAAAATAAACAAAAAGAAAATCTTTAAAAAAGGAAAATAAATTTCGGGATAAAATAATGGAACAATAGTAACAGAATACTGGCCACATCGTTATAAGAGACGGAACAATTCATTATGCAAATGACGTCTTCTTTCCACACAAAATAATATGTCCTTCATTAAAAAAAAGCGACGAAACTCCGCATAACAAAGGAGATGGGGAATTCTAATCTAAACGATTAGTCTCCAAAACAGATGCAGAATCAATGGGTTTCATTAAAAATAAATAAAAAATAAATAAATAAAATAATGGAACAAAAGTAACAGCAAACTGACCACATCGTTATAAGAGACGGAACAATTCATTATGCAAATGACGTCTTCTTTCCTCACAAAATAATATGTCCTTCATTAAAAAAAAAGCGACGAAACTCCGCATAACAAAGGAGATGGGGAATTCTAATCTAAACGATTAGTCTCCAAAACAGATGCAGAATCAATGGGTTTCATTAAAAATAAATAAAAAATAAATAAATAAAATAATGGAACAAAAGTAACAGCAAACTGACCACATCGTTATAAGAGACGGAACAATTCATTATGCAAATGACGTCTTCTTTCCTCACAAAATAATTTGTCCTTCATTAAAAAAAAGCGACGATAATACGCAAATCCGCATAAAAGGAGCAGGAGATTTCTAATCTGAACGATTAGTCTCCAAAACAGATGCAGAATCAATGGGTTTTATTAAAAAAATAAATAAATAAATAAAATAATGGAACAAAAGTAACAGCAAACTGGCCACATCGTTATAAGAGACGGAACAATTCATTATGCAAATGACGTCTTCTTTCACAAAATAATATGTCCTTTATTAATAAAAAGCGCTGATAAGGGGCTGGAGAATTCTAATCTAAGCGATTAGTCTCCAAAACAGATGCAGAATCAATGGGTTTCATTAAAAATACATAAATAAAAATAAATAAAATAATGGAACAAAAGTAACAGCAAACTGGCCACATCGTTATAAGAGACGGAATAATTCATTATGCAAATGACGTCTTCTTTCCTCACAAAATAATGTGTCCTTCATTAAAAAAAAGCGACGATACTCCTCATAAAAGGAGCTGGAGAATTCTAATCTAAGCGGTTAGTCTCTAAAACAGATGCAGAATCAATGGGTTTCATTAAAAATAAATAAAAATAAATAAATAAATAAATAAAATAAAAAATAATACCTATCTACTAAGGATGCACAACTGAAATTTTATATAAGTGATTCCTCTAAATTTTATATTTTACCTTCTCATACTATTGTATAGTGAAAATATTGTTACCCGAAAATTATAAAATTCGATTTATGATGGGGCGATCATGTTTTATGACGTTTTGAAGCCAATTTATGACAGTTTTAGAACGATATCCGTCAGTGTCTGCGCATGTGTGTAAGATGTGTATATTATATATGAAGAACTAACTCAAGTACTGCTATGAAAATTTTTTTGTGTACATATATTACGAGAATAACTGGAACCAGATGGAATTTTTAGTATTTTTCATGATTAGAACTCGAATCACTAAAATTTTCAAAATATTTTTCAAAAAGAGAAATAATAATAATTTCCGAAACCATGGTACTACTATTATCTAAAAACAGTCAAAAGGGTTTGAAAAATTCGTCAAATAAAAATAATAATAATAACCCATTCAGCCGATAACTTTAAGTGAAGCAGTGCTTATTTTGCTTCACCTCACGAGCTGCCACTGATTTGCACATTTATAGTATTAACCAAGAAATAGAATCTGCAGTTCTAACACAAACCGTTATTATTTTCTCACCCATCGGAAATCCATATTATTCCGTTTGTTCATTTACGCAAAGATATGATGACCTTAGTATAAAGACAACGCAAAGCTATGATGACATCGGAATACCGGTTCTGTACTTTGAGAAAGACAGAATGGCGAGTTAAGGCGGAGCTTATAGGGACCAATCAAAGTCATTAGAGAACATTTCAAATATGGGAAAAGTTTAGCGTCCCTTAATAGATAGTAAAGGGACTCTAAAGAAGGACTCTAGAGATATAAAGGGACTCTAGATTAGTATAAAGTGTTTCTAGAGAAGTTGACACAGTGGCGACATCTTTTAACGATCTCTAAAACCAATAATTATTTTTGTTAATTTTTACTTTCCTTATATACATAATGTATAAGGAAAGTATTGTGACGGGGTCGAAAATTCGAATTCGAGTTTTCGACGGGAGAGCAGGTTTCAATAATCCCTGATCACGAATCAAACATTTTTGAAGTGATGTCTGTGTGTCTCTCTCTCTGTGTGTGTGTGTGTGTGAAAGTATGTGTGTGTGGAAGTATGTGTGTGTATGTGTGTCAGTGAGTCTGTGGAGACGATAACTGACGAACGAATGGACCGATTCTAACGAAATTTGGTACAAAAATCACAATCCGTGAACACTGGAAGCCTATTGTTTTTATACGCAATCGAATATTCAGAACCCCCCTAAATTTTCGAGTGAAATTTTGAAAAAATCGTCAAAAAATCAAAGCCGCTAATAAAGTTACGCAAATAGACATTTCTTACGTAATTTTTCATTAGAAAACGATTCACATAAACTTTAGAACGCTAACATGAACCGTTCTCAATATATTGCACATTTTTCAAAAAAGTTATCAAAAAGTAATATAAAAAAAATATATATATTTCCTATTGAGAAACATGTTCACTTTTCATATATAATACCATGCGATAAATTTGGTGACATCATTCTCGTGGAACTAGCTCGTTCCATTCAGGAAAAAATATACTTTGAGTAATACTTTTGTATTTTAACGCCAATAGTCATTTATTCACTCTAAGAATAACTTATTTCTCCTTCCATAACGCTTGGCGAAATTTTGGCGACGAATTTGGTGGAATGTCGCCAACTTGGCGATTTTTTTAAATGTTGCCAAATTAGCAAAAATCTCTCCAAATGAATAAAAATGACGCTAAATCAATGAAATTGGCCACTAATTGAAGAAAATTCAATATCTTGGAAAGAATATAAGTATCTACTGCAAGAACATTTTTTTTTAACTTTAAAAGTAGTAAATTCATTGTATTATATAAGGAAAGTCATGTATTGCCCACATCAGATTTTTTCTTTTATTTTCACAAGTTACCATTTTTGTGGAAGAATATTTTGATTAATAGCACTATGTAACGATTGAAAATAAGGATAACCAGAGTAGCTTTTATTATAAAAAACACATGATTGAATTTAAAATCAGTGCTGAGAAGGAAATACATTTTTACTTTCCTTATATACATAATGTATAAGGAAAGTATTGTGACGGGATCGAAAATTCAAATTCGAGTTTTCGACGGGCGAGCACGTTTCAAGCATCCTTGATCACGAATCAAACACTTTTAAGGTGACGTGTGTGTGTGTCAGTGAGTTTGTGGAGCCGATATCTCACGAACAAATAGAGCGATTTGAATGAAATTTAATACAAAAATCACAATCCGTGAATACTGGAAGACTATTGCTTTTAAACGTAATCGAATGTTCAGAACCTCCCTAAATTTTCGAGTGAAATATTGAAAAAATTATCAAAAAGTCAAAGCTTTTAATAAAGTTACACAAATAGACATTTCGTATGTAATTTTTCCTTAGAAAGCAATTGACATAAACTTTAGAACTCTAGCATTAGCCGTTCTCGAGATATTGCATACTTTTTAAATAAATTTATCAAAAAATCCCATAAATTAAAAAAAAATATATTAACTGTTGAGAAACATGTTCCCTTTTCATATATAATATCATGTGATAAATTTGGTGACATCATTCTCGTGGATCTAGCTCGTTCCATTCATGAGAAAAGATACTTTGAGTAATACTTCTGTATTTGAACGCCAATAATTTATCTGCTATAAGAATAATTTATTTCTACATAACGCTTGGTGAGACTGTGGCCCCGAATTTAGCAGAATGTCGCCAACCTGGCGACTTTTTTAATTGTTGCCAAATTAACGAAAATCTCGCCAAATGGATGAAAATGACACTAAATCCATGAAAATGACGACTCATTGACGAAAATTCAATATCTTGGAAAGAATATAAATATCTACTATAAGAAAAACCTATTACTTTCCTTATATGCATAATGTATAAGGAAAGTATTGTGACGGGGTCGAAAATTCGAATTCGAGTTTTCGACGGGAGAGCAAGTTTCAAGCATATCTGACCATGAATCAAACATTTTTGAAACGATGTCTGAGTGTGTGTGTGTGTGTGTGAAAATGTGTGTGTGTGTGCGTGTGAAATTATGTGTGTGTGTGTGTGTCAGTGAGTCTGTGGAGACGATAACTGACGAACGAATGGAC
This sequence comes from Amaurobius ferox, assembly GCA_951213105.1. Lineage (NCBI taxonomy): Eukaryota > Metazoa > Arthropoda > Arachnida > Araneae > Amaurobiidae > Amaurobius > Amaurobius ferox. The sequence goes on from OX578136.1 coordinate 101,090,665, forward strand.
CGATTCGAACGAAATTTGGTACAAAAATCACAATCTGTAAACACTGGAAGCTTTTTCTTTTCATACGTAATCGAATGTTCAGAACCCCCTTAAATTTTCGAGTGAAATTTTGAAAAAATAGTCAAAAAATTAAAACAGCTAATAAAGTTACGCAAATAGACATTTCTTATGTAATTTTTCATTAGAAAACGATTGACATAAATTTTAGAACGCTAACATAAACCGTTCTTGAGATATTGCACATTTTTCAAAAAAATTATCAAAAAGTTATATAAAATAAAAAAAAATATTTTCTATTAAGAAAGATGTTTACTTTTCATATGTAATACCATGCGATAAATTTGGTGGCATCATTCTCGTGGATCTAGCTCGTTCCATTCATGACAGAAGATACTTTGTGTAATACTTTTGTATTTGAACTCCAATAGTCATTTATATGCTTTAAGAATAACATATTTCTCCGTTCATAACGCTTGGCAAGATTTTGGCGACGAATTTGGCGGAATGTCGTCAACTTGGCGACATTTTTAATTGTTGCCAAATTAACAAAAATCTCGCCAAATTGATAAAAATGACGCTAAATCAATGAAAATGACGACTAATTGAAGAAAATTCAATATCTTGGAAAGAATGTAAGTGTCTACTATTAGAATAACATTTTTGTTAACTGTAAAAGTAGTCAATTCATTGCATTATATAAGGAAAATCATGTGTTGCCCACATCAGATTCTTTAAATAAAATACTAAATCCTTTATATTAACTACTGTTTGCTGGGCCAGAAAAAAAAATTATATGTATAGTTTGACATCAGACAGATTCAAGATTGAATACTTTGTGTTATAATTATTTGGATTTAATGTCTGTGTTACAGTAGAAGTGTGTACTTTTTGAGTTTCTACGCTGTTTAAATTTCTTCCTTTGTAAGAAATGAATTTTATATTTTTTATAATTTTGTATTTCTAAAGTATTTTGTTCATATTTACTGTTGCAAATTTAAGCAAAATTCTTTTGAAAACGCTACGAGTAATTCTTTTGTAAATGTGATGAGTACAATATTAAATATATATTTTGTATTTCCTTTTCGTCCTTACAAGAAATGTTCAGAAAATTGATTTGGCAGATTCTCAGAAATGGACAAAAAGCTTTTATTTGAAATATTTGGAATGAAAAGTCCTGATTTGACTAAATATTGTTACTTGCAAAATTTCTAGAGATTGTCGTTCTACATTTTCCATGAGAACTGTAATCGAAACTTTGTGTTTATTTAATCGGAACGATGGAACAAATTCATTGTCAGTTAACGTAATGAATATATCCTCTGTGGCTGAATATATGTTATTGTTAAAAACGGTCACTCACATTCACATTTTTAGAAGTGCAAGATCGCCATCTTGAAAGCTAGTATTCCAAAACATACTACATCAGATTTTAAAGTCTCCTTAGACGGCGAAATCATGAACGTATTTTTTACGAACCTGAGAACAACTTTAGAAAACTCTGTAAGAACTTCGTAATACCACATTTCAAACCGACATTCGAACGAGGGTAGATTACCAATGTGTTGGTGATAAGGCCCCTGAGTCGGATTTACGTTTACTCCTTCGATTGCGAATAAAATGGGAAGGGGGGGGGGTCGAAAATATTTTCTAGATCCCTCAGATACCCCTCTGTGGTGACCTAAAAATATGAAACTTTGCACCCTTATAGTATCAATGACGGGACAGAACCTAACTAATCAATTTTTACTTTCCTTATATACATAACGTATAAGGAAAGTATTGTGACGGGGACGAAAATTCGAATTCGAGTTTTCGAGGGGAGAGCACGTTTCAAGCATCCCTGATCACGAATCAAACATTTTTGAGATGATGTCTGTGTGTGTGTCAGTGAGTCTGTGGAGACGATATCTAACGAACGGAGCGATTCGAATGAAATTTGGTGCAAAAATTACAATCCGTGCATACTGGAAGCCTATTGTTTTTAAACGTAATCGAATGTTCAGAACCCCCCTAAATTTTCGAGTGAAATTTTGAAACAATCAAATCAAAACCTTTAATAAAGTTACAAAAATAGAGATTTCTTATGTAATTTTTCCTTAGAAAACGATTGACATAAACTTTAGAACGTTAGCAAGAACAGTTCTCGAGATATTGCACATTTTAAAATAAATTTATCAAAAAATCCCATAAATTAAAAAAAATATTAACTGTTGAGAAACATGTTCAGTTTTCATATGTAATATCATATGATCAATTTGGTGACATCATTCTCGTGGATCTAGCTCGTTCCATTCATGAGAAAAGATACTTTGAGTAATACTTTTGTATTTAAACGTCAATAGTCATTTATCTACTATCAGAATAACTTATTTCTTCGTCCATAACGCTTGGCGAGATTTTGGAGACGAATTTGGTGGAATATCGCCAACTTGTCGTCTTTTTTTAATGTTGTCAAATTAACGAAAATCTCGCCAAATGGATAAAAATGACGCTAAATCAATGAAAATGACAATTTTCGAAAATTCAATACCTTGGAAAAAACATAAGTATCTACTATAAGAAAAACCTATTTTTTTTTACTATAAAAGTAGTAAATTCATTGCATTATATAAGGAAAGTCATTTGTTGCCCATATCAGATTTTTTTTATTTAAGACGACTATTTTCGCTGAGCTCCATTATTGAACAAAATCAAACTTATTCAAAAAATATCACATGATTTTTTAACAGTGTTACTTTTCCCATCTTTAACAAGCTTAAATAATAGTTTTATATGTGGTTACACAATGTGAAAAACTGGAAATACAATATTTTTTAATGCGCATGAGCAGAACATGAATTATTCAAAATTAAAGATATTTTCATTGTATTTTTTTTCAGAGGAAATACACTTATAATTCCAAGAGCAATGATATTAGAATAGCTTGTACTAGAACATGGTAGTTGGAAATTCGTTACGCATGTAAAAGTATTAAAATAGCATGCGATATGATCAATAAGTTGAATGAATAAAATTCATTGGTTTAACGGATCTGTTGCCAACTTATTTTTTTAAAATAGGAAAAAATAAAAAATAAGGAAGTTGTAAACAGAAAAAATCATAAAATACAAATTTCTTTTTCATTCTGGCACTGACTGTTGTTCCTTAAAAAGTGACTTAAGAAATGTTAAAAAGTAAAGTAAGGATGCATAGGAAGTTGAGTTTAGAGAATCATATTCCAGATGTTTTAACGTGGATATAAATTGTCGGGGTAATAAACTGAAATCGGAGAGTTATAAAAAATGTAAATACTTTGGAGAGTTATGAAAAATGTAAATAATTTTTATATCTGAATCAATACGTAGATAAAATATAAATAATTTATACTTGTTTTGTCAGTAATAGGGTACTATTTATGAACATACAAAGATAATTTTGATATTTTGAAAATTTTTTGCCGCGACGAATTTTCATTTCATTTTGGTTGCTCTCGCTCGTAATATCTTCTAAACTATAAGCATTAAATACAAACAATAAGTGATAAAAATTTTCATTAAGAAATACCTTTTCCAGATCAATAATTTATTTTCACGAAGCTCTGTGGTTTTTGAGTAAGTATCTTATCAATTTGAAAAATATTGAAGATGTATGTATAGAAAACTAAAAGTTAAAGATATAAATAGTAAGTGAATAATTGTAGCCTTTTGAATTATCTATAAGGTAACATAATTGGATTTTAGATCGCTTCTTTGAAATACAGTGCTTGCAATAACGAGTAACTTCAGTGACCCGAATATTCCCATCATAGTAGTTGGAGATTTTAATGCAGACATCAAGAAATTAGAAAATCTAAAATTATTACAATTTATGCAGACGATGTTTCACTTAAAACTCGCATCAGATCCTTTAACGTATACAAGACGCGTTCAAATTTTTACACCCTTGATATTTACGTGTAACAGAAATATTATTTCAATTCCTCTTCTTACTTTAGTTGCCATAACCACTGCTATTAGTTGCAAATAAAACAAATGAGACTGTAAATGAAGGAAAAACTTATTGAATTTCATAAGAGTTTTAATTTACAAAATTTTATTCACGCAAAAGAATTTCGGCTCCATCGGACTAGTTCCACTGTCGATTTTTTTTATGTTCTGTATGCAAAGTTTCGAATTTTTAGTCCCCCAAATTTATTTTTCATATGAGTAAATTAAATTTTCCTTCCAGAATTTCCTATTGGCCTCTATGTAAAATTATTAGGACCATGCATTATATAAATGTAGGCAAAGTACATAGGATAGTATAGTATAATGTGAATACATAGTATAATATACATAGTATAACGAAAATGTATAGTATAGTATACTGCTCATTCCGAATAGGCCGCTGGCGGTCATCGATTAAAATAATCGTAACAGATATCATCTGTTTTTTCAATTTATTCAAGATATATCATGGTGTCCAATGACAGACAAACATGCAAGCAGACATCACTTAGAAAACGTCTTATGCTAAAATGTTTAAAACGTGTATATCCACCAATATCCAAGAGTCAGATTTATCGTCGAACTTTCCCTTCACATATACTACAAATTGCAGAAAACTACTACTAACTATATTATAAATGGCAGAAAACTACTACTAACTATACTATAAATTGCAAAAAACTATTACTAACTACACTATAAATTGCAGAAACGTACTACTAATTATACTATACATTAAAGAAAACTAATACTAACTATACTATAAATTAAAAACTTTCCCTTCAGATATACTATAAATTGCAGAAAACTACTACTAACTATATTATAAATGGCAGAAAACTACTACTAACTATACTATAAATCGCAGAAAATTATTACTAACTACACTATAAATTGTAGAATTATAGAAATTATAGAAAATTATTACTAACTATACTATACATTGAAGAAAACTAATACTAACTATACTATAAATTGAACACTTTCCCTTCACATATACTATAAATTGCAGAAAAGGCAAAAATATTGAAATAATTTCCCAGCGAGGTCTCCTAAAATAATGCTGCGAACATAACATCAGAGCAGCATATTGGCCACAACATTATAAAAAAGCCGAGAAATTCATTATGCAAATGGCGTCATCCCTGCTCGCGAAGCCATCTGACCTTCATTAGAAGCAACGAAACTCTGCATAAAGCAGGAAAAACTGGGTTCCGAGCGATTAGCCCCGGCAAAAGACAAAATTGCGGCTTTTCATTAAAAATAACTTTGTAAAAAGGAAGCAATCTAGTATGGGAAGCAATATTCTTGTTTCTGCTAGACACCCAGACACTTTATGCAGATACTGCGTCTCAGGGCGAATTATTTATTTACTTTGAATGGGAAGGTTTAAAATGAAATACAATAATATTGAAGTGTGATCTTAGGTTTTCAGAAAATAGCTTTTTAAAAGGCAAATTAAAATCCTAGCGAAAAGAATATAATTATCTGAATTTTGATCGGCAATATACATTATGTATAGGTGTCTAACGCGCGTTTCTTTTTGAAGACCATTTAGAAGCCCCCCTGGTGACCCAGGCGGCTAAATATTAGCACATTTTTTATTATCGACTAAGATATAGAATCTAACTGAGCATGATTTTCGATTTTTCGCCGAACACAGCACTTTCTTTTCACATATACTATAAATTGCAGAAAAAGCAAAAATAAAAGGGCGGGGATTTGTAAAGTATTTATAAACCCTCTAGAAACCCCATTCGTTGACCTAGAAGATTACTGCTTTGCACATTTATAGTATCGACAACGGTACAGAACCTGACGTAGTTTAATTTTGAATCCCTCCCCATGCAAAAATATTTTGGATCTTTTTTGGACGTCATTCCAAAACACTGAAGTAGCAGTCAGGTAGCTTAGAAGTGTCGCGAACGTTTTGGTATACTCGACAGAGAAGACAAAGTTTTGAAATCAAACACATTTATTAAACATGAAATAACAAGGCAGTTGATCGAAAACAGTGGAGTACAAGCATTTCTCGCAACAACTCAGAGTTACACTCGGTAGGGTGACCATTAAGAACACCCCTGGAGGAAGAGGAACCAAGAGAATACACATATTTTCTGATACATAAAATAAACACAATATTCCTCATATTATACTTGACATTTATATATCACATTTGTATACTTTGAACATATACGACATTTTCATATAACATCATCAATGACTCGATACTCACGAGGATTTTACAATTAACACTCTATTCGTTAGGTGGAAGACTAAATATATATAAAACTTTACCTCGTCTCTTTTAAATATAACATTTACAATTCTGTACCATGGGAAAGGATATCAGGATGGACTCTCGGCATAAACTCATCGAGATTCTTGCGCAGAACAAAATCCATAATGGTCGGGAAACTTGACTACACAACATCATGCTGGCGGAATTCGACATCTTGGTTGGTTACGGAGATTGGTTGATTCGTACCTTAGGACACAAGGAGGAGTCAGGCAAATACAAATCGCTGTAAAATGAGCTTTCCCTCTAGCCCTATTAGCGATTCAAGCCGACCAGTGAAAGAACCATTTTCTCTTTTCACAAGATTCATTATTCCATTACTACCAGGCTGATTCATTTAAAAACACGAGTGACTCATCTCTGAACCGAGCCAAACGACTCTACGCACAACTTGTCGAACTATGTTACATATTTTAATCACATCCTTCCACTTTCAAAATTAATCCACCTTTTCTTAAAATTCGCGATCATACGCGAATCAAACACACACGTCTACATTTTTCCACGACTCCTTCCACACTGCTTCCAAAATCCTTTTTCAAACGCGCGCGTGCGCAAAACCTGCAAGTTCCCAACTAGCGACTGAGAAGCGAAAATACAAAACTATTACTATTTTTCTGGAACATAAACACTTTTGCGATTTTAGAGTTCACTTCCCTTAAAAGTCAATGTAATTGAAAACATGTAGAAAAGACATTTATATTTCGAAATTGACACTTTCAATCACACAGAAATAAAACAATACTTTAATATACAATTTTAACACAGAGGTGTGAAAGCCTTATCACACTCCTTCGGGGCCCGGGAGAAAAATTTCCTGCAAAGCGGGGAATTTTTCCGCACAATACTAGGAAAATACCTGCATTAAGTTCCCAATGACATATGTTCCATTGAGAGGAATTTAGTGTAAATTTTGAGCGATGTACATGTACATCAAAGAAAAAAACAAAAACAAACAAGATCATGACCAGCATAATAACCAAAATCCAAGAGTGGCCTAAAGTTTGACTCGTGGGTCAAAAAAAAATAAGTCTCAATACAAGCATAGACCTTTACAAGACAACACCAAATTAACAAGACACAAATGATGAAATTGCCCCTTTTAAAACTTAAACACTAATACATTTTCTGGTGAGTACCACAGAGACATGAAAATTTAATTTACTCAACTCACAAAAAGTTTAACTAAACAAAAAGTTTTCTTTCTTCAAAAATTTTACAATTAAAATTCTATAAATTTACTTTTCACAGAAATCAATTTATTAACTATTATCCAACCTTGCCAACAAATTACTTTAAAGGACATTTAAAAAAATTACTAATTTAGAAAATGAGACAAATTTTCAAACCAAGAATGTTGATCAGGCACCCAGGCAAGAAACAAGTCCATTAGAAAGTTGCAAACCTAGAGGTGGCGGTACCCCCAACCAATAAGTCAACAAACACCAAATGACAAAAAAAATTTCTAAAATTTACTAGACCTTTAAATTAAAAAAAATCATTCACACATTCATAAAATAAAACAGAGATAAAAATTATCAGTTATCCTTAAAAATCCTTACCAAAACTCTAATCCATCAAGTACTTAATTATCTTAAAATTACTTTAAAACATTACTGCTTATCATTAAAGTAAAGCAAAAAAAAAATTATTATTTAAGTATTTAGAATTTTAAAACACTACTTCAACCTGATTAACATGGCACTCACATTCAGAAAGCTGCACTGGCACAGAACTTGCAGTACAGAACATTCAGCTGACTGACACATAAAGCAAATTACACAGAAGTTCAGAAATATCGGATCCATTTTAACATAGCATACAGTTTTGCAAAACATTTTGTGAAACAATTGAAAATATAATATTATGAAACATAATTGTCCATCTCACAACAATATCAGTCTTTTTTTTTTTTTTTTTTTTTGAAAATGTGAGAATTTCATAATCTAAACATTTTACTTTACTTTTGAGCCAATTGCTCTCTTGACATATTGCCTTAATTGACAAGTAACTTTAATGAATAAATTGGCCTCTTGGGCGCAAGTCATACTTGTGTGAATTAGGAACATTTTGAGTTTTAACCCTATTTTGATGGTTTAGAAAATATCTACTTTTAAATTGTCTTGTTTCTTGAGTTGAAGAATTATCAATGTTATCATTATATGTGCTAGAAATCAATTCACTACGTCTAGGAGGTAAAGGAGTTAATCTATTAACGTGGACCAATTGCTGATTACATGGATTGTTTTTGTGTTGAATGACAAAGTTAACTTCAGTACCACCTCTAACATGATTTTGCTTTTCCCCCATATGCAAAGTAACATTCTGTGCATTTACTACCAAATCTCTAAAAGATTTGCTTCCATTTTCCAAATCGTTAATATGTACCTCTTCACTACCCAAATGTGGCACTACATTATTTTCCGAAAAATTTCTGCTCACATACTCTTCCCGAATGACCTGAGACTCATTCACTACCGGTGCCAGATCTGCTTTGCATTTGGCACATGCATTCGTATGGAACTCTTTCGGTTTACAGTCCTCTACCACACGAACATTTTTTCCACTACTCATCTGCGAGTCAGGCACAGCAATACGCTTTGCGACACTACTTAGGTTTGAGTCTGCAATTTCCGACTCATTTGCCGGTTCATGATTTGAAATCGAAAGTAAATTATTCGTACATTGATAACCAACAAAAGGAATGGAAGAGTTTGAAAACTTAAAACAGAAGTGATTATAATCTATAATAGCATTATGTTTATGTAAAAACTTGTTACCAAGGATTACATTATATGAAATAGGAGCTGGTGATTTTAACACAAAAAATTCGGTAGGGAATCTTTCTTTTCCCAAATTTAGTGAAATAGTGGCTAAACATTCAACTTTAGTATCTTGTGAACTAAAGCTACGCAAAATTGTTGGTTTGTATGTTAGCAACATATGTGCAATGGGTACAGTATTAAAAGCTTCCTCATACACTAAATTAATTGAACTACCCGTATCAATCAATATTGACACTTCACTGCTCACTAATTTTCCTTTTATAATAGAAGAAGATGACAAAGAATTTGTAATATTATGACAAATATTATTTTCCTCAAAATGTGATGTTTGCCTATCAAAAGTTTTTCTATTATTATAATTGTGCATGGGATATCTACTCTGATTCCCAGAAGAAGGATTTTTGGAATTTTGCAAAGATTTATATGACTCCTTATTTTTATAATTTTGCGTTCCTTGCTTTCTATACTTCCACTCATTTGCAGACATTTGCCCTCTGTGTCTTTCACCCTGGTGATACCTAGTTCCAGGACTGGTATAAATTTTCCTACATTTTATACCGTACACATCTCTTTTTTGAAAAACCTTTTTCCAACACTGTTCTTGAACGTGACCTAATTTACCACATTTGTCACACTTTGGACGCGGTGAACGCTTTTCGTTAACTTTATCTGAATTAAACTTAAATTTTTCTATTTTACCCCTAAGAAATTCAATGTCCCTTTCCTGTTCTAACACTTTTCTTTTTAAATCTGACATACTTTCACTTTGATCTGGTGTGAGAACATATTTTTCTGGTGTGAGAACACCTTTTTTTGTAAGTACCGGATTAGTCAAGTACATAGCATTATTTTCATTTAAAATAGATTCCTCAAGAATTGCAAGTTTTCTAGCCGAATAAAAATCTCTAGGGTTTTGTGACAACACCAATCTTTTTAGTTCCGGATATAAACCATTAATAAATGAAGTTTTTAAAAGTGTTTGCCTGATTTTATTCTCACTTTCGGAATCTACATCTTCCGGAACAACCTTAAATGAAGCAGCTTCGATTCTCATCGAAAACTGTTTAACCGACTCATTTGGTCTCTGTGTAAAGTTCACGAGTGAAATTATGTTTTTAGTAACATTTTCGGTCACTTCAAAATGATCTTTCAAAATGTGAATAATTTCCTGCAAATTTTTACAATTTCTGTGCTTTGGATTCTCTTCAATCAATCTATTTGCTTCCCCCTCTAAATTCAATCTCAAACAAACTAATTTGTCACACTCACTCCAGTTTGCATGAGTGGCTACTAAATTTAACTTTTCCAAAAACTGTGACAACGAAAGCTCTGAATTTCCCGAGAATTTTGGAATATGATGTGCGAACTTAGGTGTGAAAATATGGAATGATTTTAACATGTTATCATTTACCGATGAAGCACTGTTTTGATTTGGCAAAGTGCCAGAAGAAGAATTCAGACATACCGGCGATTTATCTGATATATTTTCCTCATTAGATTTAGCTTTGTGGCTAACATTTTTAACTTTACTTTTAGAATTAACAGTATCCGACTCAGTAGCAATATCAAGCGACAAATTCAAGGAGGAATTTAATTTTTTACTTGAATTTTTACCCATCTTACCGACATTTACTTTTTTGTTTCTAGTAATTGGAGCCATTTTGCATAACAATCAAATATACTCGTATAGTTTAACACAATATGCAATTGCAATGTTCTTAAACAGTATTTACAATAAAACCAGTTTTTATCAAATCAAATGACATAAATATGCAAACAAATCAATTTTTTTTTATCAAATGGCACATATCAAATTCCAAGAACACTCGTTTTTGAGAATACCGAAAGCAGAACATGGAACTCTGTTTACTTAAGAAAACACTCATTTTAGCACAACGGTAATTTTTAACCTTCAAAATTTCAATTCTTAAGAAAATTTTTAAAAATTTTAATTCTCTCAGCTCTTCCCCACTCACCGAGAAAAGTAACGGCACCAATTCTGTCGCGAACGTTTTGGTATACTCGACAGAGAAGACAAAGTTTTGAAATCAAACACATTTATTAAACATGAAATAACAAGGCAGTTGATCGAAAACAGTGGAGTACAAGCATTTCTCGCAACAACTCAGAGTTACACTCGGTAGGGTGACCATTAAGAACACCCCTGGAGGAAGAGGAACCAAGAGAATACACATATTTTCTGATACATAAAATAAACACAATATTCCTCATATTATACTTGACATTTATATATCACATTTGTATACTTTGAACATATACGACATTTTCATATAACATCATCAATGACTCGATACTCACGAGGATTTTACAATTAACACTCTATTCGTTAGGTGGAAGACTAAATATATATAAAACTTTACCTCGTCTCTTTTAAATATAACATTTACAATTCTGTACCATGGGAAAGGATATCAGGATGGACTCTCGGCATAAACTCATCGAGATTCTTGCGCAGAACAAAATCCATAATGGTCGGGAAACTTGACTACACAACATCATGCTGGCGGAATTCGACATCTTGGTTGGTTACGGAGATTGGTTGATTCGTACCTTAGGACACAAGGAGGAGTCAGGCAAATACAAATCGCTGTAAAATGAGCTTTCCCTCTAGCCCTATTAGCGATTCAAGCCGACCAGTGAAAGAACCATTTTCTCTTTTCACAAGATTCATTATTCCATTACTACCAGGCTGATTCATTTAAAAACACGAGTGACTCATCTCTGAACCGAGCCAAACGACTCTACGCACAACTTGTCGAACTATGTTACATATTTTAATCACATCCTTCCACTTTCAAAATTAATCCACCTTTTCTTAAAATTCGCGATCATACGCGAATCAAACACACACGTCTACATTTTTCCACGACTCCTTCCACACTGCTTCCAAAATCCTTTTTCAAACGCGCGCGTGCGCAAAACCTGCAAGTTCCCAACTAGCGACTGAGAAGCGAAAATACGAAACTATTACTATTTTTCTGGAACATAAACACTTTTGCGATTTTAGAGTTCACTTCCCTTAAAAGTCAATGTAATTGAAAACATGTAGAAAAGACATTTATATTTCGAAATTGACACTTTCAATCACACAGAAATAAAACAATACTTTAATATACAATTTTAACACAGAGGTGTGAAAGCCTTATCACAGAAGGCTTAATCTTTGTACATTTATAGTGCAGACCATTAGACCAAACCTAACGGAGTTGGAATTCTGATTTATTTTCAGAGTGGAATAGGGGGGGGGGGGGTAGAGTCTCTCAGAATCCTCCTGAAGCCTGCATCCCAACGTGGATATAAAAGGTTGAAATTCGACCACAGGGGTCGAACCTAACTGGGCCAATTTTCAATTGAGCTAGGCAGTCTTTCGGGATTATTTGGACGAGGGGTGGGGGGTCTTCTGCCCCGGATGTATGCCTAAAAGAAACACTGATTGAAACAGCTGCTTTCGACGGTAAGCACTGTATATTTTTAAATAAAACAAAACTTATAAAACAATGTTGCAGTTCAATTTTTTAAAACTGTTACATTTTTCTGTCTTTGACAGGCCTTAATACTAGTGTGGAAATAATTTCCCAGCGAGTTTCCCTAAAATAATGGTGCATCATAGCAGCATATTGGCCACAGCATTCTAAAAAGCTGAGAAATTCATTATGCAAATGGCGTCTGCCTCACTCGCGAAACCTTCTGACTTTCATTAGATGCAAAGGAACTCTGCGCAAAGCGGAAAAAGTGGGTTTTGAGCGATTAGCCCCACAAAAAGACAAAAATGTGGTTTTTCATTAAAAATAAATCTGCAGAAAGGAAGTAATTTAGGATGGGAAGTAATATTCTTGTTTCTGCTCGATATTTCATGCGGATGCTGGGCCTCACAGAGAAGCCTTTATTTACCCTCCGAAGGAAGGACGGATGTTCTAACACGAAATCCAATAATGTTGAAGTATGAGTTTAGATTTTCAGAAAATAACCTTTCAAGGGGCAAATTAAAATCTTGGAGACTAGAAACTAATTGGTTGGCCTTTAAATGGATGATATTGCAAATATTTTAATAGATACTAGCAAAATAGAGCATATGGTGATAGTAGCTGGCTAAATGTACTTTCAGTTATTTGGTTTTATTGAGAGGAGAAAATATAATTAATAAAACTAAAAAAACGGACGAACATACAAATTCTTCGTTAGTAATAGCATAAATAGTTGATACAAAGTATCAATTGGTTTCAAAGGCAAAAGGGAGCCTTGTACGCCAGGAAAAATAAAAAAATGGTTACTAGAACATAAGTAGGGAAATATCTATAGAAATTCCTTTAGATATATCTACAGAATAATACTCATATGAAGCAGGCAGATAGGCAATGTCAATTTGAAAAAAAAAATATAGCAATTAAATAAAAAATCTAAGGAAGTATGCAGCATAGTGAAACGAAAAAGAAATATCGCAAAACAATCATAAGCACTAAAATGAATAATGAATATGCACAACTACGAAGTTCTGCGTGACCTAGAAAAGTTAAAGAGAAAAGAACAAACGGTTTTAGAAACTAAAATATTTACATTTATCAGGAAAGTAAAACTATTTTATACAAAAATAGATGGTATGGATTTTAAACTACTAAAAGTTTACGAAGAAAAGATTACATATAAAAGTACCCTTGAATTTTTTCATGTTAACGTAAGAGGAATCCCTTTCATGGAGGATTTTTTAAGCAGAACTTTGTGTATACTTAACATTAAAATTAAACACTCCCAGCTTTTAAATTACAGACTTACACAGGCATTGAACGCTTTATCTGCTTTAGAATCACGCTCGGAGTGCAGCGACCGACATTGATGAACTATTTATGCATATTTTGGTGCTCTTCAGCAGTTGACATATTTATATATTACTTAATTATTTGTAAGCGTTTATAATGAAATTACGTAATGGAAAATTTATACAAATCGGTTTATGTTTTCCTAAAAAAACAATTGGAAAAGTACAGAAATGAAATTTTGTACGTTTACATTTCTTTATGGTGTTAAAGTATAAATCCACATATATATTATGACCATATTATATACCAACTATTTCATCCGCGCTTAGCTCATTTGAAGCGTCTAGTGGTCATTAAATGCGATACCTATACGCTTAATCAAAGTTGTTTATAACTTTTCTGAATATCAAAACTTTTCTGATACATCACCCCATTATCAGTCAGTCTGTTCAGTTCATGGTATATTATAGATATATATTTTCTGTAACTGTCATCTCAATCATTGTTTTCTTTTCATTGTTTGCTATTTTTCACCACAATGATTGAAACTATTAATTCTCGTGATATTTGAGCCATAAATAAACCCTTTTATGAATGATTATGCTACATTTTGTCCTATGCTGCTATGTTAGAAAAATATAAAATATCGAATAAATTTTGAAGTTTTCGCTCGAATTATAAAAATTCTATCTGGTTCTAGATTTCTTTATAACAAAGACAGATATAAAATTTCGTGTAAATCCATTAATATGTGTGGCTGCTATCGTGTAAACAAGAAAGAGACCACAGGCATCGGATAGACAGACATACAGACGGACATCACTCTAAAAATAATTGAAACGTGTTCAGGAATCTTGAAACATACATTAGCATTAAAAAGTAAAAATACGTAGTTGGTTAATTAATAGCATGTAAGGTTAATAAAAATATAAACTATTTTTGAAGACAAAGAATAGACCTCTTCATAAAAAAAAGAAAGAACACCACTACCAGCAAAAGCAACAATGCGTTTGTCCTTCATCGACAGACGCGTTCTCGCCTTTGGTTGTGCTGGCCTCCGAAATCGATTGATACTTCTAATCAACCTTGTATACTATTAACTATAATATATAATTTATTTTTCAGATGGAAGCAGTAAAGTTAAAATAACTAAGAAATATATTTTGATATATTGAAATGAAATCTCTACGACATTTTCGTTTAAAACGATATGCCACTTTTGAGGATGCGAGCAGCAGGAGAAAGTTCAATGTTTTTACAGATAATTTACTCAAGCATTACTTTTTAATCCTGCTTTTCGAATCTTTATTTCCACGCAATAATACATTTTCTTTTTAACAACATCTTGCATTTGTTCACGAACTGTATCCATATAGCATGATCATACTATATACTTGAAACCAAGATAGTTCAAAAATGCCATTTAGAGAAAAAAAAGAAAGATTTTTTAAAATGAAGTTAAATGTTTTTCAGAAAAATTCTTGGTAGACATTATATTTAAAAATATTGTAAATCGCCAAATATTGCTGTTGTCACGCAATAACTCTTAAAGGTATTTATAAGTGAATATGTAGCAGTAAAATATGTGTTTGAGATATGTGTAAACATATATGATTTTGAAAGTATATGTAGTTTTGAAAATATGTAGTTAATCTTAGTTCTTTGAAAATATGTTTTCTACTTTTCCTACAATACATATAATAAGTAAAGGGAAGTACAGTAAAACTTCCCAAATTGGACACCTCCATATCCTGGATAGCTCTATATCCTGAAAACCTCGCTAACATGGATACTTTACAGAGGGACGGAAAATAATAATTTAATTTATAATTGCAGAAACAACAACCTCCATATCCTGGATATCTTCATGGATACTTTACAGAGGGAAGGAAATGTATAATTTGAATCACAATAGTAGAAACAACGTCCTCCGTCAGTTTGATATATCCTTATGTTGGACGCATTTTAGTGAAATCCAGATATGTCCAACTTAATGTGTGTCCAACTTAATATGTCCAACTTAACTGTATCATGATGGGACAAAAAAAAATCCAAGACTCGGGTCATGATGAATTTGCAAGTTTTGAACCTGAATGCGAACATCTCTTTAATAATGTATGTGCGAATCTATAAAGACGATATTTTTCGAAGATTATATTTGGCACGATTATTTCAATCGGTGAACACCAGAGGCATATTGACTTTCAGGGCAGTTGGATCGGGAAAAAGGTTATGTGACGGATGGACCATATAACTGTTTCAGGACGGTTGAATCAGGACAAAGGTTATATGACGGTTGGATCGGGGAAAAAGTTACACGAAGGTTGGATCATATAACGATTTCAGGACGGTTGGATAAGGAAACATTTTCAAGACGATTGGACCAGGGGAAGTCTTTAAATTTTAAGAACACTGTTTTCTAAAAATTGGAAAATAATCAAAGAAAATAAATAAGTTCAACATTGTTTTAAAATAGTCATTTACTTATTTTATTTAAAAGAGAATGAAATCTTACAGAACACCAAGCCGTTCTCGAGACTTTACACGTATTTTTTTTTTTATCTAAAAAGAGAAACATTTTAAAATATAGACGCGTTCACTAATATCAAATGAATGAGGGACGGAAGTATGAATGACGGAAACGAATGAGTACATTGTAAGTATTTTCAACAGTATTGTTTAGTAATTATGACCACCTATTCTTGAGATATTAGAAAATTTTCTTTTACCTCGGGGGACGTGAAAATTTAAAATAATCAAGAATTTCATGAAAGGGTATGATTATTTTAATTAGTGACAGCACAATCTTTACTGTACTTCTGCTTGATTTATTTATAAGACATCTGTAATTTGTTTTTATTTTCCCCTAATATAAAAATTAGTTAACCAGCACGGAAAAATAAAATTTATTAGTATTAAGATGCAACGTCATCTGCTTCTTAAAATATTTAAAATGCAGGCAAGTCTCGGTGAAATAAATAAGTATAAATCCTAATTTAAAGAACACCAGAATTTCTGCTAAAATATAAAAGTTTTACAGTTAAGTTTTGTGAAGTGTTATGTTTTAATTAATTGTGTGGATTCTTGCGAATTCAGGGTCATTATGAATACATTTTGGTTTTGGTTACGAGTTAAAGATGAATTATATATTGCAATGAAAAATTATCATGCTTATTTAAAAATTTACTGGAATGTGGGTCAACTCGAATTTTTCATACCGGAATCCATTTTTTTCTCAAATTTTTCAAATTTTTTTTTGAAAAATCGATATCGTAGGTCCAATTGACTACAATTATAGCGTGTTACCCTTCACTTTAAAGGGCTTAAAAATCTTTCGATTGATATCATGCATGATAATGTATCCTCGGGGGAGGTGTAACTCCCCCCCCGAGGGGGGTCTAATGACGCCACGAGCAAAAATAATTGTATCGTCGCTATCTTTCATATCAATGATTAAAACAATTAAGTCTAGTGATCATTGGACCCTAAATAAACCCTTTTATACATGATTACGTCAAATTTTGTCCTATGCTGCCATGTTGAAAAAATATAAATTTTCAAAGTTTTCGTTCGAATTAAAAAAAGTTCTATATAGTTCTAGAAATTTTTATAGCAAATCCGGATATAAAGTTTCATGAAATCCTTAATATTTGTGGGCCGCTATCGTGTACACAGAGATCGACCACAGGCATACACACACAGATAGACCGGCATCATTTCAAAAATAGTCAGAACCTATTCAGGAGGTCTTAAAACATACATTGGCATCACAATCTCGAATTCGAAAATTTTCATGAAAACAGTACTTTCTCTATACTATATTACATAGTATGAGAACGTAAAAATCAAGAAATGGTAGCTATATGACTTCTGAAGTAAATTTTAATACAGTTGGAAGGTTGACCTAAATTTGGAGTTGGCAATAGCAACGGATGACTTCAATTGCGCCTTATCTGAGCCTAAAAACTTTAGATTTTCTAGCACAGACTTGATTAGAAATGAATTTTTAAAGGATTCTGAACCTAATTTGAGATCCGTACTGCTGAGGATATTTTATAATAATTTAGGAATATTTTTATAAGTGAATCGAAATTTATACAAATTTAAGAGAAAGGTGATACTAATAATCCTAATAACTATCAACTAAATTTCGCATTAACGCAATCATTTACAATTATTTCTAAATACTTGTATATTGGTAAACAATCAAATTCTATAACTCTGAATATCTGGTGGGTTTTTGGAGAGATTATATATATATATATTGGTTCTTAATCCATTGATTAGGGTTTAAATTATCACTAAACATATATGCGATATTTTCGTGATAATGTTAGCTAATCAAATTTATCGGTTTGAACTGTATATTTGATTGAGCAAATAAAACTGTATTACTGAAAGGCATGACTTAATTTTATGGAATTAGAGGTAAATTTATCAATGCAGTCAAATGCATGAATGAAAAACCAAATACTGCTATGTTTACTCCAAGTGGTTGAACTAAAATTAAAATTGGTGTAAATGTCGTGCAGTGAAAAGTTTGAACCCTAAGTTGATATTTTCATATATTAAGATGAATTGTATAAGAATTGCTGAATTTTTATCACATAAAATTATTTAGCTCTGGAGTCTGGAATATAATTGATATGAATGAAATGTTCATTGATTTTACACGGATAAGTAGATGGTTTAAGCCATTGCCGTTTTTGATGAAGTTTTAAGTTTCCAAGTATAATAAATTATTGTAGTATTGTGATAATTTAAGAAATATGAGTGCTGAATGTATGTCCTTTCAGAGAGGTTTAAATAAAATTGCATTTTAGTTGGAAAGTGCTTCACAATCAATGTTTTATCATAATTGATATTTCTTGTTTACTTATGACAGTTATTTCTTCTGAGTTCACAAAAGATAAATATTTGATTAATGTACAGAGTTATTTATAACTAAAGTATATTATTCAAACAAAATAGTCTTTTGTTTGGATAATATTTTTTTTTTAAATTAGAAAATTCTATTCAAATAATAAGTGGATTTTGAGAGATCAGATCATTGGGTAATTTCTAGTAACAAATATTTGAGATTGCTTGCTACCTGCATTTTTTTGCTAAGTCAATCTCAGTTATAATTTCATCTGTGTAAGTTTTTAGAAGCATAGAATTAAATGATTTCTGAGCTGCGTAAAAATTTCTAAATTCGCGGATAGTGTCCATATATCTTATAAGTAGTGCTATTTAGTCATTGTATTTTAAAGAAAGGGAGAATGTGTATGCCTATATTATAAATATATTGTTTGGTATATCTAAATATATGCTAATATTCGATTTCAAACTGGTTACGCTTGAGTTTAAACGTTTTTAATTAACTCCATTGTTCATTATTGGATACGAATTTTGAGGACTCTCATATATAACGTTTTTAAACTTCATAGTTGCTTCTCTAATTTTTGGTATAATTCTTTACAGGTTGTTATATGAATTTATCAGAACCCAGGATTAAATTTTGTCAGGGTTTCACACAATTCCCAAACAGTTTGTAGTCGCAAATTTTGCTCACTTATTATCAATATTAAATACTATCCACTTTTACCCATGCTTCGCGTGGTCGAAATGGACAGTGGGGACAGTGGATATGTGTGCGTAAGTTCTTCAGAGAGATTGGTGATACGGGGAGGCGTGTACAGTCCTTGTGGATGCCACCCCCACTGGGTTCCGATCTAAATTTGGAGGGGGGGAGGGGTATTACAGTCCAAATAGATACCTTACAGCTTCGGGTAAGTCGGATGGTCTGGGTCGAAGAGGAAGTAGTTTAACCTAAAAATCCTTTATTTAAAATAAAATATCTTCAATTGTTTTATTTGAAGAATATCCATCAGACTATTCATGTATTTGAATCATAACTCTGTTACCATAGTTACAAATGTAATCAAAAGCTGTATAAAAATTAAATTATAAAATATAATAATAAAAAATAATCTACTAAAATATGAATTACAATATCTTGGAAACGGTTGGATGTACAACAATAAAGTTTAATTATGAAAATTCAGGATTTCTTTTCCTTCGTATGACGGTATAAAAATTAATTTTATGTGTCTTATCGTTCTTAAATTATAACTAGAAGTATGTTGAAACAAAAAATTCGCGATTTATAAATTTTTTGAATAAACTGTAAAGATTTTAGATTTTTCTCACTACTTATAGCTAGGGTATTAATTTTATCGTAAAATTCCCATGGATAGTAGCGAGATAAATCTCAAAATTTCGCGTCCGAGGATTTTTACTCTAATATCTCTAAAAAAGGTCTACTAGTTACGAAACATCAATGCAAATAACAACAACGTAGCTGAATAAGCATTATATTACAATTACTTTAATCGATTTCAATTATTTTAATCAATTATTTTGACCGATTTGCACTTATAAATCATTCAAATTCTGGCAATACTATCAACGCCGTTACATGAGATCAAGATTTTTATTTAAGTGGATATGGTTTCGATGCATTACATTAGACAACACATATTACTTTCCTTATATACATAATGTATTAAGAAAGTATTGTGAAGGGGTCGAAAATTCGAATTCGAGTTTTCGACGGGAGAGCACGTTTTAAGCATCCCTGATCGCGAATCGAACATTTTTGAGGTGATGTCTGTGTGTGTGTGTCAGTGAGTCTGTGGAGACGATATCTCACGAACAAATGGAACGATTCGAATGAAATTTGGTACAAAAATCACAATCCATGAATACTGGAAGCCTATTGTTTTAAAACACAATCTAATGTTCAGAACCCTCTTAAATTTTCGAGTGAAATTTTGAAAAAAATCAAAAAATCAAAACCTTTAATAAAATTACGCAAGTACACATTTCTTATGTAATTTTTCATTAGAAAACGATTCACATAAATTTTAAAACGCTAGCATGAACCGTTCTCGACATATTGCACATTTTTCAAATAAATTTACCAAAAAGTCCCATAAATTAAAAAACAATATTAATTGTTAAGAAACATGTTCACTTTTCATATGTAATATCACGCGATAAATTTGGTGACATCATTCTCGTGAATCCAACTCGTTCCATTCACGAGAAAAGATACTTTGAGTAATACTTTTGTATTTGAACTCCGATAGTCATTTATCTGCTATAAAAATAACTTATTTCTTCGTCAGTAAAGCTTGGCGAGATTTTGGCGACGAATTTGGCGGAATGTCGGCAACTTGGCGACTTTTTTAAATGTTGCCGAATTAACGAAAATCTCGTCGAATGGATAAAAATGACACTAAATCAATAAAAATGACGACTAATTGGAGAAAGTTCAATATCTTGGAAAGAATATAAGCATCTATTATAAGAATAACATTATTTTTAACTGTAAAAGTAGTAAATTCACTGCATAATATAAGGAAAGTCATGTGCTGCCCACATCAGATTTTTTTTATTCCTTAATGTAGTGTCTGCTGTCTTGCAACACGTTTTTAAATTCCGGAAAGATTGTTTGGAATTGGCACAGTTTGTCACTGGCTGACAACGGGTGGGGGAGTTTATGTAGATAAGAAATTTTTTTTTGTATTCCAGAAATCCATCAAACCTTCGCCGACATGAAATTCTTTTGTACTTTCTTTATATGAACAAAAGAGCAAAAAAAATCTTATTCATTGTTAAAATGGTCCAAGAACTTGATATATTTAATATTCGCGCAATTTCAGAATTCCTCCTAAAATTAGCGACAAAAATTGCGGAAATGCATGTCGCGAGACAATCTAAATATTATACGAGTAATATAAAGTAAGCAATGATAGGGAAAAAATTTGGGAATATATTTAATATTTGCGAAATTTTCGAGAACCCTTTAAAATTTGCGAAAAAATCGCGGAAATTTGAGCTGATAAATAATTACTATTTCATAGGTCAGGTTTCATGTGTATGTAAAGTTTCAAGTTCCTACCTTTAGCAGTTTGGGCTGTAAATATATCACTTAGTCAATGAGTCTCACTTAGCTATACAGGGTGTTCTAGAAAGATTGCACGATTAAATGTTTCCTGAACAATGGGTTGCAGACCCTTGGTTTCAATTTAAGAAATGCTTCAAATAAGATAGACTTATAATGAGATTGACTTATAATAATATAGACTTAAAATAAGTGTATACTAAGATAGATTTTTAATAAGTTACTTTTAAATATTTTTATAATTGAAAACTTTTTCTAGGAGCAACGTATAAAAAGTTAAATTTTGCAACTTTTATTAAAAAGGTGTCACATGATCAAAATTTGCATAGGATGATACTTTACCTTAAGTTATGCATTTTTGCTTCAAATAAAATTGACTTATAATGAGATAGTATACATCTATCTTATTTCAAGTCTAAGATAAATTTTTAATAATATTACATATTTTTATAATTGAAAACTTTATCTAGGAGTAACGTATAAAAAGTTAAATTTTGTACCTTTTACTAAAAGGTGTCACATGATTAACATTTGCATACGATGATACTTTACCTTAATTAAAGTATTTCTTAAACCTGAACCATGAGTCTTCGCCCAATCATTCAAGAGACATTTAGTAGTGAAACCTTTTGGAAATACCCGGTTCATTGCAGAAATATTTTTCTGAGGTGGCTTATTATTATATTCTTGCTTACTGGTTTAAAATCGTGTCGTGAATGTATTTGTTGCTTGGGAGAATACAAATTTTTCACTTACATGACAAAAGCAGATATGGAAATTAGGTGACTTCTTCTGAATTTATTATTGAATATTCATATGTCTACCTCTGTCAAGGAAATACAAGTAACTTGCACTCTTTATAGATTAACGATTTACGAAATGTAAGAAAATAAGTGTGAAAATGCAAATTTGGTTTGATCAGTATTGCTTGTTTATTTCAATCAAATTTTACAATACTAGTTCTAATGAATTAAGCATATTATGAAGTTATCCTTGGAAACATATCAGTAAATTGTAATGAACATACATGTTGAAGTAGAAAATATTTACTGAGGTTTTATAGAGATGAATTTAAAAATCTTGTTCAAAATGGCTTCTAAATTTCTTTGTTGAAACTTTAATAGTGTTCAGGATCATTCTTTAAACTGAGTTTTCTTTATGATTGTTAAAGGACATTTTATTTCGCTAAAAGATTTTCCACAAGTTTAGATAAAGGGAACAGCTGACATGAGTCTTACATTTTTTCACATAATTATATAAATATTTTTCCTGATGTGAAATTAATTTATTGATTGTGGATATATGTAGTTAAAATGCTATTCCTTTATTTTTTAGTATAAACTGTAATTATTACAATAAAAATTTTAAAATTTATTTTTGTGGTTTTCGGACAAACATCTTGTATTCATTTCATATAAATGTGAAGAAAGTCAAGGTTGATACTGATTTGAAAGAACTAAAATTATTCCTGTGATTTAGCTAACACGCTAATGATTTTTGTTTGCTAATTTCAACATAACAACAATAATAACAAGTAGAATTATGTCACCATAAGTAGAACAGCTGTAAGTAGAAGAATCATGTGCTTGAGACATTTCTCAAGCACATTGAATATTAACTATTAGTAAGAAAATTGCTAAGATACTTATATATATACTTAACTGCTAAACTGAATATGTATTTGTTTTAATTTATAAACAAAGCCGAGAACGAAAATTCAATTTTATTTCAAAATTAAATTATCATATATTCTTATGGGGTGTTTAAAATGGTGTCATTTTTAATCCATAGTGTTTACGAAGTTGTTATATTTTACTATTCTAGGGCCTCAGTCCCCCTGCTCGCTGACGTTCACCAACTCCCAAAAACGCTTAGCGATCCTGCCTCGCGAGCTCTATGTTTTGCCGTTTGTTCTTTATACAGTGACTAAAATCGAGCTTTATTGGTTTAAATCAATAAATTAAATATTACTTCTTTTGAAATAGCAACAGCGTCTTCAACAAGGAAAGTTAAATTATACACACACACACATATATATATATTTTTAGATATATATATATATATATATCTATATATATATATCTAACATATATGTATATATATATATATATATATAAATAAAAATTGAAAGATTTTAATCGAAAATTATGCATAAACTACTGTATGTACAAAAAAAACCATCTCTAGCATATCTTTATCGGATATATATATATATATATATATATATATATATATATATATATATATATATATATATATATATATATATATACGAAATCTAAATGGTTTCAGTATACTTAGATAAAATGAAAGAGTAATATAGTTTTTATTTAGAGTTCATATACAAAGGATGTATTAATTCTGTCGATGTATTTGATAGAGGATTTTTTCACAAATATATTTAAAATTTTCAAAACAAGATAAAAAAAAATACTAAGAGGTAGAGATATAGAATACTTTTCCGTAGAAAAAAATGTTTACTGTAAATAAAAGTAATAACAACATTTAAGAAAACTTTTCAAAACGCTAGATATCGATTAGCTAGTATTTATGGCAAGAACGAGCTGATAGAAATCTAACACACAATAAAGTATCATCCGTATCTGCGGTGCGGTAAATGCACCTAGCAACGTCAACAATAACAAAAGCGCGTTCTGAAAAGATATTTTAGTAGATGGAATTTATCGTATCTCAAGGAATGATATACATTGCGATTAACATAGCGAACTTTGGGCTGTAACATCGCTGTTGATAAACAAGAGTTTGGTGGTAAAATTAGGATCTTGATGGACAATATGGTCTGAATTAGATATATTTTTATATTCACTGTGGGCACACATATCAGACTTTTATAATAGTTCGTGCTTTAAATCCTATATGCATTAATTGAATGTTTAAGTATACCCCTTCTCACATTTTTTCAATGTAGCTTTTTCATTTGAACATTTTATTCAATTCATATTCATTGCAGCTAAAGTATACAATTATTTTAACTTTCAATACCTTTATCTTATTTTAAATTTTGATTTTTTGCTTTGTTTATTTTAAATTATATTAAAACAAAATTGATTATAAATATAAAATAATAAAATTCTAACGAAGTTAAAAAAGCGCATTGCAGTATTTTATAAAAAAAATATATGTACATATAAGAAATATTTTATAATATCTATAGTTTATTTTATTAACCTAGAACTTTTAAATTAAAACCTTTTTCCCAATTCCATTCAATCGTAATGGAAATTATCCTCGGAGAAATTGCTAAACATTTGTGTTGCCATTATAAAATTTGAAATTATTTTGAGTATTTTTAACTTGAATTTCATTCTACTTTGTTAGTGTTTGTTACTTTGAAACATGATTTTATCATGTTCTGATTTTGTAAATTTTCGTCCAATAACTCTCAATGACTGAAATTTTATTCCTATGCATTTCTTACTCTACTGTCCTAGAAATTACACGTTTATTCAATTTTATATAATTTCTGATTGCATAAGACACGCTATGTTCTCAATATAAGTAGTAGGTGTTGTAAAGTAACACATATATGAGTATAAAATAACTCCATAAAAATTGTACAAAAGTAAACCTTTTCATTACATAACCCTGTCATACAGAATGTTATGGTGCTTGTTTTCTCTCAAATATCAATAGTGTTAAACATATAGTGTTATAGCATATAGTGTTATAGCAGAATAATAGGGTTATAGCTATGTGCATTCAATTTTCGAGTAAAAAATATTTCTTTACTCTTAAACTAAAGCAATTTTGTTGGAAAATAACTTTTAACCATTTAAGTGTAATATAAACATTGTAAATATACAAATGGAGATCGTATTAAAATATAATTTTCTTTTAAAATCTACGAAACCTTAAATTAAAATATAAAATTTAAATTTGTATTGGGCCATTAATTTAAAATATATTTTTATGATAAGGACACATTTTTAATGTCCAAGGAAATAAAATATGAATGGAAAATACTTATGTAAACATAAATATTTACAATTTAATATTTAGAGTTAAAAGATAATGCAAGTATTATATTAATTTGTGATAACTTTAAAAGCAACAGTAATTGATTTAAAGACAACTTTAAAATTAAGGACTTATTGTTTTAAAATTGCCTTATATTTCTAGCACATAAATTCAAACAAATACATAAAATTTGGGGAAAACAAAATCACATTTCATGAATTTTGTGTAAATTGGGAGATTGCTGAATGAATATAATATTAAAAATATTTAACTTTTAAACATTAAAAAAGTCAAATTTCACATAATATGTAATACATGAAAGTTCTCTATATACAAGACTTCAGTAGATATAAACGCCAAAATTAAAATTTGCAATACCTAAAATTTTAAATATAAATAAACATTTTTCATTTCACATTTAAATTAAAAATAAATGTTTTTCTAAAAATTTCAATGCAAAATATGTTTTATATATGTTTTATAGTTAAGAAAATCTTTGGCAACAAATTTGGATGGAATTTGGTTCATATTATTTTCAAATGTTTATGATATCATACAAAGGTAATAATTTGCACAAATGAAAATATTGATAAATAAATCTGACAATAACTAGCTATCATTGGCGAAGCAAATCATATTTTTCAAAGGGGATGCATATCTAATTGTACTTGCAACTTCACTCTATAGATTTATTTTCCAATTATATTTTAATGATGCCATTATTCTATTAGTATATATGATTGTTTTAATGTGTTTAATTTTCCCCCCAGCATTTTAAACAATTTAAACGGTAATTAAAATACCATAATTTTTTAAAGAAAACAATAAGAAGCTGTAAAAAATACTGTATGAAGATAAGCCGAATCCCCTTCCGTAGCCTCGCCTATGCTAGCTATATATAAGATTTCTTAAAAATATTAAAATGGGCATGAATGTTTTACTTAAAATACATTAAATGTTTTATATATATACTATAAAGTATACAAACGAACAATAAATATTTAGATAATTTAATTAATAGAACTTATAATAATGTTTTCCAAACGATCTACTCAATATTTTTGTTTTACTTCAGCGTCTAACGGTAAAACTCGAACATGTAATTCGTTATATTACGAATAATATTAGAGCTCTGGGTCAATATCAAAATGCATGATTAATTAATATTGATTTTGTTGTTTAGATAACCGTTTTAAATATTCCAAAAATTTTCAACTTCATCAGCATTTTATTTAATAAGTTTAATGCACATGTAAGCACTGTTTATGTGTGGATTTTGCACTTTAGTCCACTCAAAGCCTGAACTTTGTTACATCCTATTGACTCGGGTGTCAGGTACATGTAAACTTTACACATACCCTCCCATGGTCCTACTGATGTCAACTCTGTATTTTCAAAAAGTAGCCAATACTTTTCCAGCATCGCTAGCAACCGATAATTTTGACGTAACTATGGAACGCAGTCGTCTTGATTCCAGGTCACACGCACAAACATATGGGGGAGGCTGCGGCTCTTCCGTAGCTCGTGAGGGGACGGATCAAGTGGGAGGGGTGCATGTCAGATGGGAGTACGCGGAGGATGGGGGAGAGTGAAAGTTTGTCTTAGAGAAAGGGGTCAAGATTTACCTTGCGAAGTTTGAAGTGTTCGGGCCGCAGTAGCTCCGGTACCGTGTCAATGTCGGCGGCGGTGGCGGGTGCGTCAGAAGCAGCGTCTTGGTCGGGCTTATCCTTGGTCGACTGGAAGGCGGACGAGCCCGAGCCCGGCCTCAGCCCGTCGAGGACCCCCTTCAGTCGTTTCATGGTTCACCTCAGACGCGCATTCCGGCGTTCACTCGAAGGTGGCCACAGCAGTGGTGAAGACGCGAAGAAAGTTTTAGAATGCAGCGGTCGAATCCTAGAACACAGCAGCGCTCGTCGTCGGGCATGGAAGGCGATCGAGGATGCAGGAGGGAATGCCGGGAAGGGTGCCTCTAGTTGCCCGGATCAATCAATAGAGTAAGGAGAGCCACGTGACACGCCGCCACAGGTGCAGGCCGCCCCTTTTGCCTGCTGCA
The DNA here is from genome assembly GCA_951213105.1 of Amaurobius ferox. Classification (NCBI taxonomy): domain Eukaryota; kingdom Metazoa; phylum Arthropoda; class Arachnida; order Araneae; family Amaurobiidae; genus Amaurobius; species Amaurobius ferox. The sequence continues at coordinate 101,118,472 of OX578136.1, forward strand.
GCGACGTCAGAGCGCCATCAGGGTTGCCAGAGACACGATTTTGGCGACAATTTTAGACAGCCTCTACACCGGAATCCTCGCGGCGAACCGCAATCAAGATTACCCACCGGTGTGTGAGGGAGTAGGCATAAACAAATAAAAGCATGTTGTAATAACACAATTTTACTTCCTCACTTCGACTACCGGTATTTTTGCTATCTTAAAGGAACAGAGATAGGACGCTCACGTTCCTCGGTGAGAGTTTTTTTGCAGTCATTCAGTTCGCAATTGAAGTGGAAAATTGGTTCGGAATTGATTGCAAGGATGATATTTATCTTTTGGTTGTTTAAACATTTTCTGAGCAGCTGGTAAATTTAAAATGTTCTTGTTGTATGTGCTTTTATTTAACATTCTCTTTCAAGTTCAAACCCGTCCATTAACCACCTATTCTTATTTAAGAAGAAGATGCATAAAACATATCTCATCTCTAATATTTTTTGGGAGGTTCTCTATAAATATCTATTTCTCAATATGTCTTAGAATTTTAGTTTTTGCTAAAGTACAGTATCACAATAATCCCTGTTTGATATTTATTATTTTGTTTGATCAATGTTAACACAGAGATAAGAACATTTTTCTTTATTACGTAATACTTACCTTTTAATTGAAGATAATTGACTCCCATTCCCAGATATTGGAATAAACGAACATAGAAACATACTATTTTTTTTCCTTTTCGAAATATGCATATCCTATAAATTTTTTTTATCGAAACGTCTTATGTGTTATATTCAAATCAGATAAATAGCACCTCAGGCAGCATTTTTAAACCTCTATGCTGAAAATACACGGCCCATTACTATCGTAACTTTGTAAGTTATTCAGCTTTATCATAAACTTTTTATGCGGTCCGGGGGGCCCCAATCTTCACAGGTTCATATGCAGTGCATTCTTTTGCATCCTCTTCTGTTATAAAAATGAACATCCGAAAATACCCCCCCCCCCCTTCTCTGCGTAATATAAAAAAAAACATTTTATGTTGTATTTTCTGAAGTTTGGGACTCCATTTGACTATCTCAACACATATTATATAAATTCTATTGATATTATAAGAAAAAAAACCGATGTTTAATGGAAATTTCCGTGATTTCAAAACGTTGAGCTAATTGTGTCGTAATTTTGTTACATTATCCATGTTAATTTCTTTTTATAATTTACTTTGTATAGAATTAATTATAAATACTTCTGTAGAATCAATTATAAATACATTGCTTCTGTAGAATTAATTATAAAAATATTAATTATAAAAAAATAATTATAAAAATTATACCATTTCTTTCTGTAGAAGTAATTATAAATACCATTGCACGATTAATGCCAGTACCGAAAATAATATTTTATAGATTTATGAGTCTGGCCATGCAATCTCTTGCAGTTTTAGCTCAATATTCTTAGAATTTGATTCCAACTACGTGAAACGACTGACTGGCTCTATTAGTCACCAGAAGTTTGCAAAATAATTGAACATAGCACGTTTATCTGTTATTAACCATCGATATCCTGAAATGAGAGTGTTGGTTGTTGCACTGGAAGCACTGTTATTGGCTGTTGCACTGGAAGCCACATTTAATTTAATAGGAGCCTCCGTATGCATGTAATTTTAAAGTTAGTTTAAAAATTTTTAGGGTGGCAACTGTACAGTAAATGCAATTAATTACATGTATTTCGGCTTATTTTTGCTAACGAATGCAATTTTTATGAATAACAAAATGATGAAAAATGACATTGCTTTTGCAATGAAGATTATTGTTATCAGGACCTAAAATTTCATACTACATTTATTCTCATGACGAAAATTATAGAAAATTATAACTAGATTTAATTTATCAGGTAATTATTTCATATATGAAATTTTACGGCAATAAATTCATCTGTTATTGAATTATTGCGTTTGCATCTCTGAGATACTTACAGATATATGGATATGTGCATGTGTAAATGTGCCCTCCTTTTGTGCTAAAGAGCGCTAATAAGCGCGAAACCGATCCAGATATACTGAGATATACCACTTTTTAGCTTTGGGAATGCTCCTTTTAGGCATGTTTTGTGAGTATATCCTGACAAAGTTGTTAAAGGGGTTTCATATGGCCTATTAAGGTTAGTATATAATTTTGTAACTTTTGTGAAATATTTTTTGGAAAAACAATATTTTGTCTATACTATACGAAGTATAAAATCTTAAGGATTGATAATTTTTTCATTTTGGTTCTTCTTTACAAGATCACCGAGGAAAGAAGATAAAAAGTTATAAAATTTACTGCTATATAGTTCAAAGTTTAACTTGTAATAACTTTATTTTTCATATTTAAGATATAGGATTTAAACATTTTATTAAACTCAAAAGTTTAAATTTGCAATACATTAAAAATGCAAATGCTGCAGTTCAGAAGTATTTAAACTGAAAAAGTGTTTCAACTATGATCTTTCGATATATATCACCTTTCGATCTTTTAGGAATATAATGACCTGAAAAAATCTTTCTCTAGTCAACAACCTGTAAAGGTTGAGTATGGTACCAACCGGTTTTGCAAAAAAAAGTCTTTATAAGGGTAAACCAGACAGAGCACTAGTACCATTTATGGCAAACACGCGCTGTCATTGGTACTTTCGTATGACGAAGAAGAAGTACCGTATTTTTACTTTCCCTGCAATACATGGTAATGTATAGGGAAAGTATTGGAATCATGTCGAAAATCACAACTCGAGTTTTCGACGGATCTACATGTTTCGAGACCTCTAGAATACGAAAAAACTATTTTCAGCGTGACGTCTGTGTGTGTGTCTGTCTGTCTGTCTGTGTAATGTATGTATTCACGCTAACTCAAAAATTTATGGACCGAATTTCATAAAATTTGGTAGATAAGTCACTTGGGTATGACCCTGGTGCTGATAAGTTTTTGGTATGATTCGCAAAAACATAACCCGCCTTTTTTTGCGAAATGATTCGTAAAAATTTCATGTATCCACTCTAGCTAAAATACTAATTGACCAAATTTCACAAAATTTGGTAGATAAGTTACTTGACCGATACTCTGGTGCTAATTAGATTTGGCAATAATCGGAAAAGACAACCTGCCTTTTTTTGAGAAATGGCCCTCAAATATCAACAATATCTAAAAAAAAGCTACATATGTTCAAATATATCAATTAAATGCTTGTTTTATACGTAATTTTTGATGAGGAAAAGAATAAGAACAACTCTATTACTCTAGGACTAACCGTTCTCGAGATATTTGAGATTTTTCGCATTTAGTTATGCCACTTTTGGAAAAATGTCCAATTACCAAATAAAAACAAAAATTGAATTAAAAATGCAAATTTAGTATTATTTGGTTCAATTAAACTCAATCTAATGAAATATTAAAAAAAATAAAGAACATATGAATTTGAGTGTGCAGGGAAAGTCATGTGCTGCCCACATCAGATTTTTACTTTCCTTGCAATACATGGTAATGTATAGGGAAAGTATTGGAATCATGTCGAAAATCGCAACTCGAGTTTTCGACGGATCTACACGTTTCGAGACCTCTAGAATACGAAAAAACTATTTTTAGCGTGACGTCTGTGTGTGTGTCTGTGTGTCTGTCTGTCTGTCTGTCTGTGCAGATTTTTTATCCACTCTAACTAAAAAACTAATTGATCGAATTTCATAAAATTTGGTAGGTAAGTCACTTGTGCACGAATCTGGTGCTGATTAGTTTTGGGTATGACTCGGGTTAAAAGAACCCGCCTTTTTTTGCGAAATGGCCCGCAAAAGCTTGTATCCACACTAACTGAATAACTAATGGACCGAATTTCACAAAATTTGGTAGATAAGTCGCTTGAAAGTCACCCTGGTGCTGATTAGATTTTGGTATAATTAAAAAAAAATAACCTGTCTTTTTTTGCAAAATGGCCCGCAAAAATCATCAAAATCTAAACTTAAGAACTACGTATTATCAAATATAGCCATTAAATGCTTGTTTAATACGTAATGTTTAGCGAAGAAAAGAATAAGACCAACCCCATTACACTAGGACTAGCTGTTCTCGAGATATTTTAGTTTTTCGTATTTTTCCTACACCATTTTTGAAAATAAGTCCAGTTTTCAAATGAGAACGAAAATTGAATTAAAAATTAATTAAATTTAATTTAAATAAATAGAACGTGAATATAAGTCTGCAGGGAAAGTCATGTGCTGCCCACATCAGATTTTTACTTTTGAAACCAGTTGATAACTTATTCAACCTTTATATACCGTTGACTAACAAAGAATAGATATTTACTAGACTCTTTTTCTCAGCAGTCAAAGTGAGAAAAATGCTTATATATAATAATCTATTTCGAGATTATTTATTTCCCTGCATCAGATGTATTAAGATCATAGAACATCATTTACAGTTACACCCATGGAGTTAGAGAGAAAGAGATATACTCTTATGGATGAAATGCTTGAAAATGCCATAACGCTTTGAGAATTATATCTAGGTGTCACTAGTGTTAGTAAAGCGCCCTTTATTTTCATTTGACACAAAAGAGAGACATAACATTGAGTATATGTATTTTTGATTATTTTTAAATTAAGATTCTCTAATTATTAGTCAAATTAATCCGCATTTTTTCACAGTTGTAGGATAGAGTTCAGAATATAGGGAGATAAAAATAGATTGAAAGGTAAAATAATTTTGAATATGTAAGCATATTCCTTATCGTTTTAAATCTAATTTGTATTGCGTTACTGATTTATTTCTACAAAATTGACAGTTTAAATAAGTATTTTAAGTCTTTCACCATAGACATACATATAATGCAGGGGCGGTTACCTTATCGCAGCGCCACCTGAATTATTGTCTCAAATAATATTGGCGTTTTCTCTGTATGGGGTTTTAACTTCTTACTTTTACTTCCATGGGTACACCTTTGACAATCCTATAAAGCACTGATTTCCAATCAAGGTTCCGTGGAATTTTGGGTCTCTGCAACGCAGGGTTCCACAACAATGAGCATGGTCTTGCAAGAATGTGCAAAAATTTGCTAAAAAAAATGCGCTACCTTTTTGTAATTGAGTAAATAAATTAAAATTACAAAGGCTTTAATGCAATTTGTTATTAAAACAATGAATCATTTTCAAATTTTCACTTGATCTTCGCATGGTAGTTAAATTTAAACAGTAAAAGTTTCACTTGGGAAAAAATGCTGTCTAAGAGGGAATTTCATGACAGCAAGGAATTCAGTTGGCAGTAATGAACATTTGCCAGTGCTTCCGTCTATTATCATACGAATGCCAGAATTTTTTGAAAAATATTCCAGTCAGTAATAGAAAAATGCTAAATCAGTACATATATCTTAATCATATCACATCACATAAAAATGTGAATGTATCATAGAAAGATAAAATGCAACATGTTTTTATCAACAATTTTAAGAGAAACGATTATATTAATACAAAATAATTACAAAATGTATACAATTATTGTTTGTAACGAGTAAGTGAGATGCAAAGGGAAAAAATGTCATTTTTATTAATAGCAATTTATAAATAAAAATGCATAATAAATAGCCTTGTAATATGTCATTAAATACTATTATTCTGAAATGACAGTTGTTTCCTAGGGTTTTTTGTCTATTCTTAATTCCGAAGTTTTATTCATTAGTATATTTAGAGTAGTTTGATTGAATGCTGTTTGAATTTAGATGTTGAAGTTAGCTCATATAGCTCCTAAAACCTGTTCTTTTCTTCAATTTTTGTCTATTTTTAATTCTGCAGTTCTTTATTCACAAATATTTTTACAGCAGTTTTTCTAATGTTTTTTAATGTAGTAGATGAAATTAGCTTAAACAATTTTCGAAAAATACATTCTTTCCTTCATTTTTTATAATATTCTTAATTCTGTAGTCATTTATTCAGTGGTATTTTTACGGTAATTTGATCGAATGCTATTTGAATTTAGATGATGAATATGTCATTCAGTACTAGATAGTATTTATAAACTCTGCTTCTTTGTGTGCCTGGTTTGTGATTTATACCTGTCTAATATAATTCAGCCAAATAGAGGATCCGTAAGACTTTGCGAAATATTTCAAGGTAGGTCATTTTCGACCATTGGCAAAATAGGCAAATACTGAGGGTCCATATTCTATGATCAATGCACCTTTTTTTGCAAAAGTTTTATGCTGGGCGAGGGAAAGAACTAAAATTTAGGGGGTTTGATAGAAGTAATAGCAGCACTGTTTAATGGTTCATCCGAATAAAAATGATTGGGAATCGCTGCTATAAGGTTTTATACATAATTGCATTACGATTAAATAATTTGAAATACATATTATTTCAAAAGTTAAAATTCGTTAATAAGAGTAAATGATACATTAAGGAAAATATTTTTCATATAGTCGAATTCATCAAGGACATCGATGATTTTTAACTTCATTGGTATTATTTGCTTATGCATAAAATTTACTGAGATTGTGAGATTAAAAAACATTTGAAATTGAGAAATTGAAATAAAATTTACTGAGATTGAGATTAAAAGACATCATGAAAATGGCATTTGCGTATATGTGGTTCTATGCGATAAAATAATTACATATATGTTCTATACACATATGCACACAGACGTATTACTCCTGACACATATACATACATAAACAAAAATACACATAGTCAGATTCTTCCGAACCATACTTTGAATGTGTTTGACATGTGCTCAAGAGACAAACGTAATTTTTCGTCAAAATTATAGTCAAAAAATATCAGATAAGGCATTCATTCTCTTTACAATAGTATGAGGAGGTTAAAATGTACCTCTAATGAAAAATTTTGTAACTTTTTAACCAACCTGATCATATACGCTCTCATTTATTTACATTCTTTTATTCACATTCACTTTTATTCACTCTCATTTATTTACATTCTTCTCTCTTTTTTTATATATATATATATATATATATATATATTGTGGCGAATTACTTAAAAGTTATAAATTGGTGAATTAAAATATATATATATATATATATATATTATATATAATTATTAAAATAAACATGTAATCCCGAATTTAAACTAGAATGTGTTACTTTTTTGAACGAGTCCCTTATTATAATCATTGAATCAAAAACACTAGTCATTAAACTTCACATTTTTTAACTTTTAAAACAAATTAGCATTTATTCACACTTATATTATTATTATAATTAAAATTACATCAGTTTATTAAAGAACGCTTAAGAAGCAGAAAGCACCCGTGTGAGCTTAGGTCTTTTTTAATCGTATTCCGACGATCAAATGTTGACCTAATATACATGACGATTGGCACACATACCTTTGTAATTTTGTCTCGTTTCGATGGTTTGTTGCTTAGCATGGATGTGACTAACGCTCCGATTCTCCTTCTAACATTTGGAATCGGTCTTCAACTTTTTGATAAAGACTCCTACAGACGTCTTAATACGACTTCGTTAACTGACACTGCAACAGTCTGAATCATTCGAATATTGACTTTCTCTGAATCATTCTAAATATTCACACTGTCAATGCGCGGCTTAAAAAATGCCTCTGAATAAACTTGAATACTCACTCTCAATGTTTGACTAGAATCTGAATAATATTCCTTGACCTTCCTTCTTGCAGCCACATCATTTGGCCTTGGATTAAGATACGCTCTCCTTGTCCTCAACTTGGTGCGAGGTCGTATTTTTGCATCATTTGTTCTTTCAGTTTCCAATGAAGCTTGGTTTAAGTCTTAGCCCTAAGGTATTTTTATGCCCCAACTACACCTGCAATTTGTGTGACGTGTATTTATTGGGCCCATAACTTTCCGGGCCAAGACTGTCAAAGATGGTGACTAAATGTCTGCTCTTTGTTTCGTCTCAAACATCAATATCTGCATAATGTGCCTCCTGGTCTCACAATTATATATTATATATATATTTTTATATACAAAATGAAATTAATAAAATGTATATTTTAAAATGTTATATACAAAGAAACCTCTCAGTTACCACATCCTTTAACAACCACTTTTCTCAGAAAGGTTTTTTTTTCTCTATAGACCCAAATTCACCGTCAAATAACTAAGTTCATCTCCATTTAGAGACCGTGAGAGCCATTCTTCCTTCCGAAGCTGCCGCATTTTAGGAGACTGAGAATGGAGGGGGATTTCCCTTCCTGTTTATTTAAAACCGAATTTAAGTTTTAGAACCCCTCTATTTCGGCCTTTTAAGTTCTCAATCTCATTCTGGTGAAGAACCATCATCGGCACTCTTACAGAAGAACTCTTTGCCCCCTCGTTTCAGGAAGCACTCCCGTGAATAAGATCAATGAAACTTCATTATCTGTTGAAGACTAAAATACTTCCTTTATTTTCTGAACTTCAAATGTGTTTAGATAAAAAATCTGCAATGTAAAAATAAATGTAACATCAAAATAAACTGTTATTCATTCCTATTTTAAATTAAGCATTTATTAAGTTATTGCCTTTTTTTAGATATAAATTTCATAGCGTGCAATTTAAATGTCAAATTACTAAATTGTATTTTTTTAACACTTTACAACATAGTTGAAAAGTGTTTATGACTTTGTTCATTCATTCTTTCTGTCTGTCAGCACGATAACTGCCGTAAAAATGACTTTATTAAAATGAAATTTTTGTATGTCGTTCAGACGGTCTATGGAATCTATGGGAATATAAATGAATAATATCACCTAATTAGTTTTGGATTGAATCCGTGTTGAAAAATTGAAATGCATGGAATCCTATATGGAACCTAATTTTTCAAACATTTTTTAAGCGAATTTAAAATTCACAAATTGCTTCCAAAGTTTTAGAAAGTATTGAAATTATACCATAAATATATAAAATAAATTTCAGCAAAATATACTCAGTTTTTTAAACAAAAATTAAAATAATAATTACATCCTTTATATCAAGAGATCACGTGAACCACTTTAAAAAAAATATGGAATCCATCGTGAGTCAAAATCGTGATTTTTAAAGTTTTTTTTAATTCATATTTACTGTTGTATCCGTCCTCAAACCGCTTTATTTTTGCTTAAATTCTGTACATCTACATACTGAAACAACGCAGTTACAATATATTTGAGTTTAAATGATCATCAAACTTTAATTATTTCTACAACGAAGGCTAATTTTCACTTATGGAGATTGTAAACACATCAATCTGTAAGATGAGTTGTATAAGAATTTCTTTAACGTAAAATTATTTAAGCTGGAGTCTGCAACATAGTTGATAGGAATGCAACAGTCATTGATTTTACACAGAGAACAGACGATTTTATAGCAGACTTTTTCAGTGAAGTTTTAAGCACAGAGTTAAATTACTTTTACCTCCATGGTTTTTAGTTTTTAAGTAAAATAAATTATTGTAGTATTGTGATGAATGAAAGGAATAGAATAAATGTTCATGAATGAAATTTTTACTGCTTTTTCTTAGAGAACCAGACAATTTATATTTCAATGCCGTCATTTGAATAAAGTTCATTTTTTTCGATGAAGTTTTCAAATATAATAAATTATTGTAATATTGTGATAATTTTTAAAATATTATCGCTGAATATATCGCATTTTAGAGATGTTTAAATAAAGTTGCATTGTAGTTGGAAAGTGTTTCATACTCAATGCTTTATGCGTGATTGATCTTTCTATTTAACAATTTACAACATAGTTGAAATGTGTTTATGACTTTAACACTTTATAACATAGTTGAAAAGTATTTATGACTTTGTTCATTCTGTTTATCCGTTAACACGATAACTGCTGCCGTAAATATGACTTTATCAAAATGAAATTTTAGTATGTTGTTCAGACGGTCCGTGAAACCTATGGGAATATAAATGAATAATATCTATCAATTAGTTTCGGATTAAACACGGGTTGAAAAATTGAAATACATTAAACCCTATGGGACCTAATGTTTCAAACATTTTTAAAGCGAATATAAAATTCACAAATTTCTTCTAAAGTTTTAAGAAATATTCAAATTATCCCATAAAATATATAAAAAAATCAGAAAAATATATTCAGTAGTTTTATAAATAAAAATTAAAATAATAATTACACCCATTATATTAAGTTATTATGTGAGCATTATATAAAGAGATCACGTGACCCACTTCAAAATAAAATATGGCATCCATCTTGTGTCAAATTCGTGATTTTTAAAATTCTTTTTAATTTTTATTTAGTGTTGTGTCCGTCCTAAAACCGCTTTAATTTTGTTTAATTTCTGTGTATCAATATTCTGAAACAACGCAATTACAATGTATTTGAGTTTAAATGATCACCAAACTTTGATTATTTCTACAGTCTGCAATATAGTTGATATGAATGAAACAGTCATTGATTTTACATAGAGAACAGACGATTTTATAGCAGACTTTTTCGGTGAAGTTTTAAGCCCAGAGTTAAATTACTTTTAGTTCCATGGTTTTACATTTTTGAGTAAAATAAGTTATTGTAGTATTGTGATGAATGAAAGGAATAGAATAAAAGTTTATGAATGAAATTTTTACTGCTCTTTCATAGAGAGCCAGACGATTTATATTTCAATGACGGCATTTGAATAAAGTTCTTTTTTTTCCAATGAAATATTCAAATAAAATAAATTATTGTAGTATTGTGATAATTTTTAAAATATTACCGCTAAATGTATTGCATTTTAGATATTTTTATATAAAATTGCATTGCATTTGGAAAGTGTTTCACAATCAATGCTTTATGCATGACTGATCTTTCTTGTTTTATCTTTTATTTTGCATGATAATGTAACACAGATTTCAACATTTACGTCTAAAATTTCAATTGTTTTTTGTTTAATTTCATGTTTTTTCGCCCCTCTCTTTTCAGACCCCCATTAAGAGACAATGCCGATTTAGAGAGGAGGTTATTCTAAATTCCAAAACTGAGTATTTTAAAATTAAAATATTTAAATAATAAATATTTTATCTAACTAAATTAAATATAGTGATTTAAAAAGATAGAAATGTGTCAATCTGTAATTGTGAGCTAATGGATTTCGGCTAAAATGACAGTCATGAAAATTGATAAACACAGAATTGAATGCCCTAGTTTTACTGGTGTTTTTTTATGTTCATTGTATTAATTCTTACAAAACAGCATTTTAAAATGCTCATTGATTACGGTATTTTATAAGCATATTCCATAATCGATACTTAGTGTTCAGAATTTATGAGAATCAACCACTGAAAAAGCAACACGAAATCTCTTTTCGTGTTGCTTTCTTAATAAATCAGCAAAACTGGTTTTAAGAATCAAGCTCAAGAGAATCAAGCTCCATATTGATTTTCAGTATTCCCTTTATAAAATATGTATAACAATACCATTTGTTTGCACTCTATTATGCATTCAATCATTTTGCATAGAATATCGAAGGATGATCCTGATTATAATCTATATTTACTTACTAGCTTCCCTGCATTAGACGTGTAACGGCTGTAGAATCTCATTTACAGGCAGGCACACATATATTCATGGAGTAGAGTTACCGAAAAATGACCATCAAGTAGTGGGGAATTCCTACAATAAAACGGAAAATTTTGTCCTGAATGTCTGTCGTAATCATTACTAGAGTAGGAAAACGGGTGGTGGTAGATGGCAGGACAATTTTAATTTTCTTGATGTACAAAGTTCCCTTCCAAGACTTTATGCCCCCTTTTTACTTTCGATTAAATTGTTCTAGGGCTGCAGCAGTAGTGTTCATAAAGAAGAAAGTGGCTATGAGCTATCGTTTGAGAAACTCTGCAGCGCCTGTAGTGGCGATTTGAAGAAGTTAGAATTCTTTCTCAAAAACGAAGCGATATAGGCGAAAATTTTCAGTTAAAAATTAGAGTGTTCTCTATTTAGTATGAAAATACCTGGGGTGTGCACATAACGTGCACACGAAGTTAAGAAATTAGGCCAACGAAAAATAGTAATTATGCAATTTTGAGTTTAAGTTATGATTACGGAAAATTATTTATGATTATGGAAAAGCTTATTTTCCTAAACTTGCCGGTAGAACAAAGAGAATTAAAATGCCTTTTGTCTGACTGTAATAATTGCTTATACCACAAAAGTGACGATATATCGCTATTTGTTAAGTTTGGCTAAAAATAGCAGCTAGATGATAACTTAGAGGATAGATGATAATTGATATGTTTTCAGCATTAAATTCTGGAGGAGGAAGGGGGGTTCACAAAAATTTTTCGCTTCTAGTTCGTTTCTAGTACAGATTCAAAAAATTTCAATGAAACATTTATTTCTTATGATTCTCTACAGATACAGCTCAGTTGATATTGATATGCATTTAGCATCAAATAACAAGGAAGAAGGGTTGGACACCCGATAAGAATTTCCACTTCCGGTTTTGGAGATTCCACTTCTGATTCATAAACTTGCATTTTTCTTGAAACATCTATAAATCATGATCGGTTATTGATCAAGCATAAATGCCGATTGTTATGGATTCTGTAACAAATAATGGAAATAGCAGGGGGTATCCACTAAGAATTTCCATTTCTGTTTTTTTCCACTCACTGTTCTAAACATTTCCTTTAAATATCTATTTCTCAGGATTGTCTGTAGGTAGTGCACATATAATGATTAATATTGATTTAGCATCAAATCCCAGAGTAGTTAAGAGGTTACTAAGCATTTCTTCTTTGAGTTATTTTCCCAATTTCAGTTCAAAAATGTTCAATTTCCTTGAAATATTAATTTCTTAGAATCGACTATAGATAGATCTTAGGTGATGACTGATATATATTCAGCAACATGTTCCTTATGATTCACTAAGGGTTTCACCTTACGTTTTTTTCCACTTCCGATGTAAAACATGTCCTTGAAACAATTATTATTTTTTTAAGAATTGGCTAGTGATAGTAGATGATGAAAAATATGGATCCATCATTAAATTTTGGGCAGGATAGGGGATTTTTATTCCCGGTTCTGGGGATGTCACTTCCAGTTTTCCCGAAAATTCGCATGACTGTATGAAATAAATGTGCAAAAGGAAATTAAAATTTTGACTAGTTCCGCTGAAAACGAAGTATACACATTGCTTGTTACATAAATTTCTTTTATTCCTTGCATTTCAGATGATAAACATTTTAAGCGATTAAAGTTTGATGATCACGATAAATCTGTAATTACCTATCAGTATACGAACCATAGTTCTTCCAGATATACTTTAATATGCTCACAAGATAACACTTGGGATTTATTTACAGTTTCTGCAAGATATGGAATAACCTTAAAAATATATTTTGTTACGGCTTTTTAAACAATTGTTCACTTTTATAAAATACGTCCAGTATTTTTTCACACTTTTGAGCAATTATTCACATTTAAAAGATACGTTTAATATTTAGCTACACAATTTGAACAGCTGCCCATGTAATCTATTGACCCATTTTCCCTTAAAACTGTTGGGCAGGTTGGATGGATGACCACTATTTAGCCAGCCATACCATTTAGGGACATTGCCATACACGCCATAAATATGATCATGATCGTTTTTCTAAACAATTTAAGGAAAGTGTGTTCGTGGCAGTTATTAACTTATACTTCCGCGGATGAGAAATGCGCATTTTCAAAATGGTCCATTACTTCATTTGCCTAAAAAGTTTTGGGAAAATATGTTGATGTTGAGTAATACTACTCGGGAACATAACAATACCACCATAAGTAGAATCCTAATCCATTTTTTGTGTCTAATGTGTAGAGAAATGCTACGACTAATTTGTACTACTTGGGACAAATGGTCCACATTTTTTTCGAAAATTGTAAGAAAAGACTGTTAAGGGCTACTATTATGTTATACTACTCAGAACCGTTGCCATACACCATATAAGTAGGACTAGCTCATTTTCTTAAGGGTAAATAAGGTCTATGCATGGCCACTATCAACATATACTACTGTGAGAAACAGATACGCATTCTACAATAAGTCACATATTCATTTTAAAACTTAGTTGGGAGAACTGGGTGATGACCACTATTGATTTATACTACTAGGGACCATCACTCGAAGCAATACGCCCTACAATTAGGAACTTGGCTCATTTTTACAGAAAGTGTAGGGTAAGTCGTTTCATAACCACCTTTTACTAGTCTGGAACTAGTCTGGCTTTTACTAGTCTGGAACATTGTCATACTTTCCACAAATATCCATTTATCCCATTTTTCTTAGTAAGAAGATATTGGAATTGAAGAAGATATCGGAGATTGAAATATGCAATTGGGATAATACTTAGAGACACGTTATATTAGGACACATACTAGGAGTACTTTGGGGCACATTACATTGGGGCGCTATTAATTAGGTACAAGTCCTATGTACGTTCCTTAAAGCTTGCGATGGCTGCTCATAACATGAGAATAATTCAGAATCACAGACACTTACACCGAATTATACACATTTACACACAGAAGGATCTTTATTTTTAAAAGTGTTCGAAATGTCGTTCATTGGGTGTATTTAAACGTAATTTTCCGGAACAGATGTAGTTGTTATTTTTGGAGATTTTAGATGAGATTCTGGCAATCCGTGCTATGATTTGAAGAACATTCCATTCTGGCAACTCTTTCCGTAGCTTTTGTCGCCCTTTTGTCGACATTTTGCCGCCAAGGTAAAAATCGCAACTTTACATTCTAGTAACCCATTCCGCATCTTTTGTCACCTTTTGAGGTTTTTGATGCCATTTTATCGGTTTCAGTTGCCCTTTTGTCGCCATGGGAAAAATCACCCTTTTGTCGCAGTTTGTGCAACAGTTGATCTGTAGCAAATCAAACATGGGTCTACGCCCGTTTCTCGGGCTTAACTCGCTACGCTCGTCCGCTAAAAAACATTACAGAATCCGGTACCGCTAGCTGTCGCAGGTCGCACATAGTAACAACTGTTTTTGCAACATGTGTTCTGTGGCTCAAAAGCATGCCAGAGTAGTATATTTCAATTTTTACTTACGCGACAACATGACGACAAACGGGCGATAAAATACGTGGAAAGGGTTGCCAAAATGAAATGTTCTCCAAATTATAGCCGGGATTGCCAGAATTTCACCTAAAACCGCCAAGAATGAAAAAGGGATTATACTACATCTATACCAATTTCCTCTTAAATCTTGAATTTTGGAAATTTAGAAGCATTTCAAAACAACATTAACATGTGAAAGAGCGATAGCAGTGTAACTTTTTAGAAGCATTTCAAAACAACATTAACATGTGAAAGAGCGATAGCAGTGTAACTTTTTAGAAGCATTTCAAAACAACATTAACATGTGAAAGAGCGATAGCAGTGTAACTTTTTAGAAGCATTTCAAAACAACATTAACATGTGAAAGAGCGATAGCAGTGTAACTTTCTAAAGTTAATAGAAAGTATTTAAATATCCCTTCAAAATGTTGTGGTTATCTCACTTCATAGCTCAAATTTAATCTATATTTAATAACTTATTTAAAATGAACGTACATGGAAGAAAACTAGAAATTCATTGTCGGGTTGAGTCATTGCTAGAAATGCATACGTAATACGAACAGGTGGAGGAAACCACAAATTATAATTAACTTAGTATATCAATTGCCAAAAAATTCTGTAATTGCAAAATCTAAGGTCCCTGCAGTTAATCCATCCTTTAATTCTAAGTATCTTAACATGTACGTTAAGGAAAGATATTATGCAGAGGGCTAATTTTATATAAATGATATGAACAGCGTGACAAGGATTTGTAAAAGAAATCAGAGCACATGACTCACTTTTACAAACCTTAAGAAAAAAAAAATAAGCAGCAAAATTGCAGACAAATTATTATACAACACAACAGCTATTTCGAGTATACGTTGGAGTCTGCGTCAGTTCTATGTTTTGGATTGGCTGGACTGTTCATTCTGCTATCCGGTTTCCTTTTTCACGTAGACTCTGATTGCTCCTTCAGTTTGCTGTTTACTAATTCCTAGACTCTGAATTCAACGTCTTGAGCATACAGTGTGTTTCAAATATGTGAACAGATGAAATATTTTTGAACCGTTGGTTGAAGACACATAGTTCTAATTTCAAAACTGCTTTAAGGCAGGAAGTCAGGAGCAATTGATTAGCAGCAATATTTGGCACAGTTTTTCTCGGGGCATGGCTGTTTACCAATTTATCTTCACAAAATTCATTCAGATACCGAAAGATAATTCAAAAGATGTATTTGTGGGACAGTTGGATTACCGCAATATTTTGTAATCGACTGCCAGCAACTATCACCTTAAAAAGCCCAGTAGAGAACATTTTCCAATATGAACTAAAAACCGTTTGAGCAATAGCTGGGCAAAACGGAGAATAAAATGTATAATTCGATTGCTAGAGGAAAATGAACATTTCTTGTTAGTTGTAACTGGTATCCCCCATCAATTAGCTCACTGTGTATTGTACATTTATTCTTAGTACATGCAAATTTTGTTATATATACTGCAATCAGCTTACCTTTAATTTACATTTGTTCTATTCATTGTTAATATTATTGCACGTATAAATGCATTATTGACTGAAATGGTAATCTGGGAAATTTGTTTGTATATGCTGTTCCGATCCATACCGAAGACAGTCCTGTTTATGTATTTGCTGCCAATTTGTAGCAGTCCTTTGTATGTAGCCTTGTATATATGTTAAAGGTACTTGTATTTAGTAGACTTTGATTTCTATTCGTGGCATTTTGTATATATAATTACCTATCTTAGAGACAGTATTATATATATCGCTGCTTAGATGGCAGCTATTTGTATATTTCAACTGTATTTAGTACGCGCAAACATTTTTGTATAATTGCTTATCATTTTTATCTCGTCGTTATGTTTCGTTTTCTGGTTTGTGGCAGATATTCCTCCAATATAGACTGTAAATACTCTAAACTTTCAGATTGGTACCTATAGGTGGTTAATCTATTAATCTTTTATAAATTTGCCTTTTCGAGATTCAAAATCTTTTATTCTGTCTAAATAATATATGGGATATATTTTTGTAATTTATATTTTTTCGCTACAGTGGCTGTATAAATATTTTAAACTTTTACAAAACATTGAACATTATTTATATATATATATATATATATATATATATATATATTTATTTACTATTTCATAATCTCTCACCTTATTTAAAGCATTTTTACAATTGAAACTATGTAGCTACAATCAACGGTTAAAAATATCACTGTTCGCACATTTTAACCACCCTGAATGTTCCTTTGTTTTTCAAGATTTTTCTTGTCTATAATATACTATCAAGAATGTTTTAAAATTGTCATTGATTCACATAACAAGTAATTCTGTAAAAATCTTGAATTAAGAGTTTGCCGTAACCTTACTGTGTAGATTACAAAATAATGTAGCTAGTTTAAAGTATTTACATAGTGCAACGATGCTTAAAACACAGCGGCATCCGTTTTTCATGTGTCATGTTCGAATCTCACATATACACGCACATACGAGCATCCTTTTACTTTCCTTATATACATAATGTATAAGGAAAGTAATGTGACGGGGTCGAAAATTCCAATTCGAGTTTTCGACGGGAGAGTACGTTTTAATCATCCCTGATCACGAATTGAACATTTTTGAGATGATGTCTGTGTGTGTGTGTCTGTGTGAAAGTATGTGTGTGTGTGTGTGTGTGAAAGTGTGTGTGTGTGTGTGTGTGTGAAAGTGTGTGTGTGTGTGTGTGTGTGAAAGTGTGTGTGTGTCAGTGAGTCTGTGGAGGCGATAACTAACGAACGAATGGACCGATTCGACCGAAATTTGGTACAAAAATTACAATCCATAAACATTGGAAGCCTATTGTTTTTATACGCAATCGAAAGTTCAGAACCCCCCTGAATTTTCGAGTCAAATTTTGAAAAAATCGTAAAAAAATCAAAAGCTACAATAAAGTTATGCAAATAGACATTTCTTATGTAATTTTTCATTAGAAAACGATTGACATAAATTTTAGAACGCTAACATGAACCATCTCGAGATATTGCACATTTTCAAAAAAATTATCAAAAAGTCATATAAAATAAAAAAAAATACTTCCTATGGAGAAACATGTTCACTTTTCATTTGTAATACCATGCGATAAATTTTGTGACATCATTCTCGTGGATCTAGCTTGTTCTATTCATGAAAACATATCCTTTGAGTAGTATTTTTGTTTTTGAACGCCAATAGTCATTAATCTGCTGTAAGAGAAACTTATTTTTCCGTTCATAACGCTTAGCGAGATTTTGGCGACGAATTTGGCGGAATGTCGCCAACTTGGCGAGTTTTTAAATGTTGCTGATATAACGAAAAACTCGCCAAATCGATAAAAATGACACTAAATCAATGAAAATAACGACTAATTGACGAAAATTCGATATCTTGGAAAGAATATAAATATCTACTATAAAAATAATCTATTTTTTATTACAGCAATAGTAGTAAATTCATTGCATTATATAAGGAAAGTCATGTGCTGCCCACATCAGATTTTTAATAGTTAGGAACATGCCCAGAATATCTTAATCGTGCTTTTCCGTTTAAGTGCCAAATTTTATTAAAATCTTGAGATCTGTTAAACTCTAAAAAATAACGGAATTAATCATTTCGGCATTAATGTCACTATTTCAAAAATCGATATCTAACGCGACGTTCTTATGTTAATGTAACGTATTTAAAATCCTCCAAAATGATGCGGTTATATTGCAGCTTAAATTCAATCAATTATATTTAACTACTTGTCTGAAATGAATGAACATGAAAGGAAACTAGAAATGCTTTGTCGGAATGAGTCATATTTAGAAACATACTACCTTATATTGTATAGATGGGAGGAACCACAACTTCTAATTAAATGGAAAGTATTAGCATATCAATTACGAGAAATTTCTTAGATTGCGACATCTGCAGTCCTTGGAATAAATTCCACTCTTAATTCCACTCAATTATCTTAGCATATGCATTAAGAAAAGGAATTATTTAGTGTATTCATTGTATATAAATGCAAAGAATATTAAGCCTAACAAAGGTTCGTGAAGATAAATTTCTTCTTGAATGAATATATACAGTGCTCACAATTGAAATCGCAAAGCCATAAAGAAATTGATGTATCCTTATGAAATATACAGAATATAATTGCAACATAGAGATGGGCAAATGATAAAAAATCGTACTTGGAAAATGAAAGCATGGACCTTTATTGACATTAGATCAATATAGGATCGGCCCACCGTGAGCGACTATGCATGATTGAATACGACGAGGCATCCCGTCAATGAGATGGTCAATGGTGTGCTGAGGGATGATAATCCACACAGCAAGCAATTGGGCTTGTAACTGAACATAGTTTGCTGAAATTGAGAGTTCTCTTAATCGGCGACCCATGATGTCCCATATATGCTCAATTGGCGACAAATCAGGAGAATATGCTGGTCAAGGCGGGATATCAAAACATTGTAGCTTATTCATAGTTACCCTTGAAGTATGCAGCCTGGCATTATATTGCTGGAAAAGCAGCCTAGGCCTGGTTGACAGATATGGCAGTACCATAGGTCTCACAATGTCAGAGACGTATTGTTGTGCCGTGATACTGCCAGAAATGTGGACCAAATGTGTTCGTTCACCAAATGTTATACCACCCCAAACCATGGTATCACTTAGGGGGACTGTGTGGCGACTGATAGAAAAAGCTTCCTGGTGGCGTTGTTGAAAGCGTCGCGTTACGCGAGTACAGCCATCTGGCATGCTAAAACAGAATCGTGATTCATCTGAGAAAAGAATGTTTAGCCATTCTGTCGAACAAAAGCGTCTCATTTGACAACACTGGAGGCGACGTAACCGGTGAAGACGTTGAAACGGCAGGTGTCGAAAAGATCGTCTACCTCGCAGTCCTGCGTCATGCAAAAGGTTTCGAATTGTTTGCGTCAAAACCACGTTACCTGTAGTGTGGGATAAATGTCGTTGTAACACGGTTGCTATGGTAGACGGCTCCCGTGCAACGCTTCTCAGAAGCATACGATCTTCACGTGGTGTGGTATACCTGGAAGCTCAATTTCCTGATCTTCGCGTCGTTTCGTTGTCTCTTACGAACCGTAACACAACCGTTGAACTGTGCTCACATCACGACCCAATAGTTTAGCTATCCTTCGAAGGCTCATTCCACCATCACTTAAAACAATGATTTGTTGCCGTTCCGTTGACGACAACTGAACGTATGCTATACGTCGACGTACCCTTGGCATACTGTGATGATTTTTACAAGAAACTAATGACGCTACAGTTTGGCTGTGATATCACTTCTCCTTGACCTGACGCCTTTATGCTGCTCGGTGTTACGACACTATGCGTAACGAAACTGTGATCATTTTCATATCTCGCTTCGCTGTTTCCATTGCCTGATTTGCATAAAGCCACACCCATAACTGTATGGTGTTGCTATTCCAGTTGTGAGCAGCGTATTTTTGGATTTATGGTTCATAAATAAAAGCTATAGTGTCCCCCCCCCTCTGACACACATGCACACACACATACCTACACACACATATCCACACACACCAGATTCCATTTTAATTTCGTGAGAAAAAGTCTCATTTTCCATCACTTGCCCTTTCACGGATCGAAACCGATCCAAATAATTTGCGTTCAACATGGAGAACCTGCATACCCTGCTATTCTGTAGCAGTAGTCCGACACTTACAGCAGGAAACATAATCTTATGCACTATTGTAGAGTTGAAGGCCCAGACCACACGACCAACCCAAGGGTTTTCGGTAGCAAAGTGTGTGGCCGGGAACACACTATTGTAGAGTATCATCTACACCAGCAGAGCTCTGATCCAGGTGTGAATATGTATCAATTCCGTCCTAGGGCAACTCCCAGCCAATAGAGCTGGAGTGGAACCAGACTATCATTGATAACCCCTCATCGGGCAGTGGCGGGAAGCAGCAGTGAGCTCGCCTTTTTCGCCACGCAGGAGAAAGACGGCGGAGTACTTGAACATATTTTTGGACCCTATACACTACAGCTAAGTAACAAATGTGTGAGCTGCAAATGTTGAACTGAATCGGTGATATCACAGTGGCTATGTCATCACACCCTGGCGACTATACACTGTCGGTGTGTTTGCCAGGTACCAAGCCAGGGCAACATGACTCATCCGAGTATTTCAACAGTCATCAATTAGACAGGGTGCTGGTGCATACATCCGTGCCGTTTCAACGGGATCCTACACCGACCGGCATCATCCGTCGAGTACATCCTACGATCATCGAACCAGGGGTGAGGAAACCGGCATCGCCCATCTAGTACGTCCCCTGGGCAGAGAGCCCCAGTGAGACGTTCGGCATTTAGACAGTAGATCCTCATAACGGAACTTGACGTACAAGCGATCCCCTGATGGACTCCTAATCCTCCGCGAAGTTATTTTCCTGAAACCGGGGAGAAACCCGTATGTCCTGTTTTCCCCCACCGCCTATCTCTGGCATCTGTGAGCATTGGGGTGGTTACTGAGGACAAGGCAAGTTCTTACTACAGTGGAGATATGGTGTTTTTAATATTCGATTGTTAATAATATATTTAAATACATAGACAATCATATCCATAAGCTCTGAGCTTGGGAAAATTCCCTAACAGTATAAGTTATAAGTTCGAGTTTAGGTGAATTTAATCAATAATAAATGTTGGTAAAATAGTTATCGGCGAACTTAGTACATCCTGAGGTCAAGTTAGGGATGATTCAAATATGTGATGTTTGTTTATTATTTTATTGCTTCTTTATATGTAATAAAAGTTAGTATAATGAAATCCTCTGGTTTCTGAATTAATATACGCAAAGTTCTTAATATTTCAGCTGCCACTAATACGATAGCTGAGTCAACTGGGGACTCTATGGTATGTTATGGTAGTGTATATACGTGAAATTTTGGCACGTCACATTGTTGACATAGGGAAATTTAACAGTTTCGAATAAAATGCTTACACAGTTTGAAATATTCACTTTTGAAATTATAACATGGCACGAATTTTTAATTTCGATTTATGTACAAAGATATCTGAGATCAGAGGTCAGATAATGCTGAGTCTATGGAGAAAACCCAATTTCAAAAAATCCAAAATGTACTTTAATTTACAGTTAGCTTTAGCATATATAGAAGTATCCATGGATAGCAAGAATCATTTGGATTAAACAGTGATTGACATTGTTCCCAACGAATTTATTTTGGGCATTATTTGCTTTGTTGCATCAAGAGTGGTTGTATCACACTGGAAGGATGTATCACACCGGACTTTCGAACTTCCTTTCATTTTTGATAGACTTCCAAAAAATTGGTTAAAAGAAAGGTTTTAGTTTGAATAAGTAAGAACTACGTCTTGAAAATTTGCAATGACATACTATTCGAATATCCCTTTCATTTAACATATTGAGTTTTTTAACTTTTTCATGACATAAGCGTCTCAGTTTTTAAACCCGTAGCTAGATATCCCGCTTCACTTTAGTTTCGAGGTGCGAAAGGCAGCTTAGAATATATTTAACAGTTTTCTTTCATAAGCTATCATTTTTAATTATTCCCTAAATCTCTCCAGTTGCTTATTCCAGTTAGACACAGTAATGAATACATCTCGATTTCTCGTATTTATATATATACTGCTCCAATATCTGTTATATTCATATAGTTGTTTCAACTATCATTGGACGTATATATACTATCAGTAGGAATTATCGCCAATTATTATAGGAAATAATGTTATTAAAATTTTAAATTTGAAGTCATTTGTTAATATTGTAAAATACAAAAAAAACTTGCTTAGTTCAAGTTACTTTGTCGGATTGAGACATATGTAGAAATGCATATCTAATAACGTACAGATAGAGGAAACCACAATTTCGAATTATATTATAAGTACAAGTATATCAATTACGAGGAATTTCTGGGGTGGTAACATCTGGGTCTCTTGGAGTAAATCCTACTCTTAATTCCTTTCAATTATCTTAGCATATGCCATACCGAAAGGAATTAGTGAGTGTACCCTTTGCATAATAATGAAATTAATATTAAGCTAGCCAAAGCTTTGCAAAAGAGCTTTCTTATTAAATGAATAAGATTTCGTTTCCGATTTCATGAATTATCCTATGTATTTGTAGACATGTAGCAGACATATAGAAAGTAAATCGGGTTCTTTATTATGTATCATCTTCAACTGTGTTATATAGTATACATACACTCTAAGATTCTTCTGGATATTATGCATTATATTAATAGAATTCCTGTAAAGTAAAGCTCTTGGGAAATATAATCCATCTGTGTCTACTATAGATTTAATTATTTTCTCTACATGATATTATGTATAGGGGTATATATTGTGACGAGATTGAAAGTTCCAATTCGAGTTTTGATAGTTTGGTGACTTTACGCATGGTGATAAGACGTGGAAAATTATTACTTCATTAGTAAAATAGTAGTATAAAAGGTTGATTAAAGGGATTAACCTGTTTCAGAGGCAAAGAACATTTTTTCTTCAGGACAAAAGGACAGAGCACCAGCACCAATGACGGCAAGAACACATCCGCCAATGAATATTTGTATCAGTGTGGCACAAGATTAAAAATTATTTCTAAACGAAAAGTCGTAGAAATGAAAGCGTAAACCTCGGAGGAAGTTAAAAGAATGTTCTTAATTTCTGTAAAAGGTTCTTTTTCTTTACTCGTAGATTTTCTTTCATTCATCGAAATTTCTGTTTCGAATCGATTTCTTCAGTTTCTTCTATACCTTCCTTTTTAAGCAGGGGTGTATTTCTAAAAAAATCACACCGGAACGTTTGCCGAATAACTACAAATAGTTACCTAAGCTCTTTTTCATTTGCAAAAATAAATAAGTCGAAGATTGGGATATTTGTTCAGTGTTTATTTTCAACTATTAATTGAAAATTTCAAAAGTAAAAGACAACGATGAAAAAAAATTCAAACGTAAAAAACAAAGATATGAAACTATAGATATCAGAAAAGTAAAAAACGAAAGAAACCCCCTCTAAAACAATATAAATAACACTGTTCAGAAGAATCATTGAAATTCTCAGTCAGAAACGATTACGTATTCTTGACTGCTGCCTTTTTTATCTGTTGGTCAATAACAAAACGATGAGATCATAATTAAGTTCGAACATAAACGTTTGGATTCCGTATTTTTAATGCAGACCGTAGCAAATAAACAGCAAACTTGCCACATGTTCGACAAGAATATGTGATTTTTTTTCTCAGATGTTATTAAATTATTCATAAAGCTGAAGCCACTCTCACATTCAAAACTTTGCAAAATTTACTAAATTCACCAAATTTATATTTTTGTTTTTACATAAATATTTTGACGAAATTATTAATTTTAAAGATTACTACCAGTATATACATAATTTTAGTAGCAATGGGAAAAATATATATATTTTTCCTCCTCATATGATTACGCCAGTGTTTTTTCATAACATTAAGTGTATAAAATTAATAATTTTCTATTATGACCATCTCTGCAATTTTAAATTATGGCAAGTAAGTTCTGCTCTGCAATTTTCAATAATGACAAGTTCAGCATGATATGCTTCTTCGGCGTAGACGTCTGGCTACAGTTGTAAGATTTGGATTTAGTCTATGTTTAATCCTATAAGAATTAAATACGAGTTAAGAGGATTAAATTCGAGTTTGCTTTAGAGTCTTCGCTGGTTTATATTCTATTCTTCAATTACTGTTTAAGGTCGCTGTTAGATGTTTTACTTTTTAATACTTTACAACATAGTTAAAAAGTGTTTATAACGTTGTTCATTCTGTCTGTCTGCCTGTTCGTTAGCACGATAACTGCCGTAAAAATGACTTTATCAAAATGAAATTTTAGTATGTCGTTCAGACGGTCTGTGGGACCTATAGGAATATAAATGAATAATATCACCTAATTAGTTTTGGATTGAACCTGGGTTGAAAAAATGAAATACATTGAAGCCTATGGGACCTAATGTTTCGAACATATTTTAAGCGAATTTAAAATTCACAAATTGCTTCTAAAGTTTTAGGAAATATTCAAATTATCCCATAAAATATATAAAAAAATTCAGAAAAATATATTCAGTAGTTTTATAAAAAAAATTAAAATAATAATTGAACCCATTATATGAAGAGATCATGTGGCCCACTTCAAAATAAAATATGGCATCCATCTTGTGTAAAATTCGTGATTTTTAAAATTCTTTTTAATTTATAATTAGTGTTGTGTCCGTCCTGAAACCGCTTTATTTTTGCTTAATTTCTGTGCATCAATGTTTTGAAACAACGCAATCACAATATATTTGAGTCTAAATGATCATCAAATTTTGATTATTTGTACAAAGAAGCCTAATTTTCCTTTATGGAGATTGTAAACACATCAATCTGTAAGATGAGTTATATAAAAATTGCTGAATTTCTTTAACGCAAAATTTTTTAGCGAATATTATTAGCAAAATTATTATCCTGTCTGTCTGTCTGTCTCTCTGTCTGTCCGTTCACACGATAACTGCCGTAAAAATGACTTATCAAACTGAAATTTTAGTATGTTGTTGAGACCGTCTGTGAGATGTATGGAAATGTAAATGAATATTATCACTCAATTAGTTTTGAATTGAACCCTGGTTGAAAGAATGAAATACATTGAACCCTATGGGACCTAATGTTTCAAATATTTTTAAGCGCATTTAAATTCACAAATTGTTTCGAAAATGTTAAGAAATATTCAAATTATCACATAACATATATAAAAAAAAATCCAGCAAAATATGTTTGGTAGTTTTTTAAATAAAAATTAAAATAATAATTGCACTTATTATATTGAAGAGATCACGTGACCCACTTCAAAATAAAATATGGCATCCATCTTATGTCAAAATCGGAAACTGGAGGAAACTGCTATTAGATGTATGAGGACACTAAACGCACCTGCTGGAAAGAGGTATGATGCTATTAAAGGAAAAAAGTATATTATTATTAGAGGTATGATGACTCAAAACGCGCTTTTAGGTTTTATCGTGATGTATGACAAATAAACAATATTTAATTATTTGTTAACGTTGAAACTTACGTGAATAAATAAACCGAATTATAATATTAGAGGAAACTGTTATTAGATGTATGATGACGCAAAATGCACCTGCTGGAAAGAGGTATGATGTTATTAAAGGAGAAAAGTATGTTGTTATTAGAGGTATGATGACGCAAAACGCGGTTTTAGGTTTTATCGTGATGTATGACAAATAAGCAATATTTAATTATTTGTTAACATTGAAGCTTACGTGAATAAATGAACCAAATTATGATATTAAAGGAAACTGTTATTAGATGTATGACGCAAAATGCACCTGCTGGAAAGAGGTATGATGTTATTAAAGGAAAAAAGTATGTTGTTATTAGAGGTATGATGGCTCAAAACGCGGTTTTAGGTTTTATCGTGATGTATGACAAATAAGCAATATTTAATTATTTGTTAACATTGAAGCTTACGTGAATAAATGAACCAAATTATGATATTAGAGGAAACTGTTATTAGATGTATGACTCAAAATGCACCTGCTGGAAAGAGGTATGATGTTATTAAAGGAAAAAAGTATGTTGTTATTAGAGGTATGATGGCTCAAAACGCGCTTTTAGGTTTTATTGTCATGTATGACAAATAAGCAATATTTAATTATTTGTTAACATTGAAACTTACGTGAATAAATGAACCGAATTATAATATTAGAGGAAACTGTTATTAGATGCATGATGACGCAAAACACACCTGCTGGAAAGAGGTATGATGTTATTAAAAGAAAAAGTATGTTGTTATTAGAGGTATGATGACTCAAAACGCGCTTTTAGGTTTTATTGTCATGTATGACAAATAAGCAATATTTAATTATTTGTTAACATTGAAACTTACGTGAATAAATGAACCGAATTATAATATTAGAGGAAACTGTTATTAGATGCATGATGACGCAAAACACACCTGCTGGAAAGAGGTATGATGTTATTAAAGGAAAAAGTATGTTGTTATTAGAGGTATGATGACTCAAAACGCGCTTTTAGGTTTTATTGTCATGTATGACAAATAAGCAATATTTAATTATTTGTTAACATTGAAACTTACGTGAATAAATGAACCGAATTATAATATTAGAGGAAACTGTTATTAGATGTATGATGACGCAAAATGCACCTGCTGGAAAGAGATATGATGTTATTAAAGGAGAAAAGTATGTTGTTATTAGAGGTATGATGACGCAAAACGCGCTTTTAGGTTTTATCGTTATGTATGACAAATAAGCAATATTTAATTATTTGTTAACATTGAAGCTTACGTGAATAAATGAACCAAATTATGATCTTAGAGGAAACTGTTATTAGATGTATGATGACGCCAAACGCACCTGCTGGAAAGAGGTATGATGTTATTAAAGGAAAAAAGTATGTTGTTATTAGAGGTATGATGGCTCAAAACGCGGTTTTAGGTTTTATCGTGATGTATGACAAATAAGCAATATTTAATTATTTGTTAACATTGAAGCTTACGTGAATAAATGAACCAAATTATGATATTAGAGGAAACTGTTATTAGATGTATGACGCAAAATGCACCTGCTGGAAAGAGGTATGATGTTATTAAAGGAAAAAAGTATGTTGTTATTAGAGGTATGATGGCTCAAAACGCGGTTTTAGGTTTTATCGTGATGTATGACAAATAAGCAATATTTAATTATTTGTTAACATTGAAGCTTACGTGAATAAATGAACCAAATTATGATATTAGAGGAAACTGTTATTAGATGTATGACGCAAAATGCACCTGCTGGAAAGAGGTATGATGTTATTAAAGGAAAAAAGTATGTTGTTATTAGAGGTATGATGGCTCAAAACGTGGTTTTAGGTTTTATCGTGATGTATGACAAATAAGCAATATTTAATTATTTGTTAACATTGAAGCTTACGTGAATAAATGAACCAAATTATGATATTAGAGGAAACTGTTATTAGATGTATGACGCAAAATGCACCTGCTGGAAAGAGGTATGATGTTATTAAAGGAAAAAAGTATGTTGTTATTAGAGGTATGATGGCTCAAAACGCGGTTTTAGGTTTTATCGTGATGTATGACAAATAAGCAATATTTAATTATTTGTTAACATTGAAGCTTACGTGAATAAATGAACCAAATTATGATATTAGAGGAAACTGTTATTAGATGTATGACGCAAAATGCACCTGCTGGAAAGAGGTATGATGTTATTAAAGGAAAAAAGTATGTTGTTATTAGAGGTATGATGGCTCAAAACGCGCTTTTAGGTTTTATCGTGATGTATGATAAATAAGCAATATTTAATTATTTGTTAACATTGAAGCTTACGTGAATAAATGAACCAAATTATGATATTAGAGGAAACTGTTATTAGATGTATGACGCAAAATGCACCTGCTGGAAAGAGGTATGATGTTATTAAAGGAAAAATGTATGTTGTTATTAGAGGTATGATGGCTCAAAACGCGGTTTTAGGTTTTATCGTGATGAATGACAAATAACTAATATTTAATTATTTGTTAACATTGAGGCTTGCGTGTATTAGGTAAACCGGATCATGTTATTAGAGGACGTTGTTATTAGATGATGACGCAAAACTCACCTGATGGAAAGAGGTATGTTATTATTAGGGGCATGATGAAGGAAAACGTGCCGTTACTTTGTACCATGATGTATAACAAATAAACAATATTTAATTAGTTGTTAACATTGAAGCTTATGGTTATCAGATGGAAAGCCCGAGTGGCCACACAAAAATGCTAATAGATGTTACAAGTGAGTTCGGAGAAATACAACTTAAGCTCTGAACAATTGCCAGACTTTGTGCCTCCAAAATTGGACGGGTGTCCGTTACCTGAAATTCCGACACTGCAATAAAAGAGCAGTACCCATCTGAAATTATAAAATTATATGAAGTAAGAAAAAATATCGATTAACATATTTTTATTAGGCGGGCAAGTACTGCTCAAAATATCGCCAAACCAATCTAGACGTGCGAAGTAGCAAGCAGGGAAAATATGTTTAGATAAAAAGAGGCGAGGACAGAGCTCCATTTCGATAAAGAAACCAAGAAGAGAATATTTGTTTTAAACGATGGTGAATGCTCTCGAAATTTCAACGATAGAGTTTGATTTTAAAAACGCTACGAAAGCAGGTTTTATACATACATCTGAAAGAAATGGACATATTAATTGTGAGTAGTCCCATGTGAAAAGACCAGATGCAACTAATGCATCGTATCTACTCTAAAAGAGTATATGCCCGACAACTGGCAGGTGCGTAATATTTTGTTTATTATATCCTATGAGAAAATTATTCCAATGTAAATATATAATGCTTAAATTTAATAAAGTCCATTATCGCATCATCGCATCATATGCTCCCCAAAACTAATGCTAAAGGATGGTTTAAATTTAATGTTAACGGATTCTTTAAATTATATTTTAATAATGTAAAACTAAATGATTTTTTATGTAATGACATTTATGTTTAGACTCAATTATTGCCTTTCAACAATTTTGTATAGCAGCATATTGACATCCGGATGTTTAAACGTGTATTACTGTGTATTTATTACTTTCCCTTCAATGCATGGTAATGTATAGGGAAAGTATTGGAATCATGTCGAAAATCGCAACTCGAGTTTTCGACGAATCTACACTTTTCGAGAGCTCTAGAATACGAAAAACTATTTTTAGCGTGACGTCTGTGTGCCTGTCTATCTGTGCAATGTATGTATCTCCTCTAACTCAAAAATAATTGGACCGAATTTCATAAAATTTGGTAAGTAAGTTACTTGGGTGAGACTCTGGTGCTGATTAGATTTGGGTATGATTCGGAAAAGAACAACCTGCCTTTTTTGACGAAATGGCCCGAAAAAATTTGATGTATCCTCACTAGTTAAAATGCTAATTCACCAAATTTCACAAAATGTGGTAGATAAGTTACTTTACTTTTGAGATACTCTAGTGTTGATTATATTTTGGTACGCTCAGAAAAAAAACCCCGTCTTTTTTATGAAATGGTCCGCAAAAATTTCATATATCCACCTTAGCTAAAATACTAATTGACCAAATTTCACAAAATTTGGTAGATAAGTTACTATGAGATACTCTGGTGCTGATTAGATTTTGGTACAATTCGGGAAAGAACAACCTGCTTTTTTTTATGAAATGGCCCTCAAAAATCGCCAAAATCTAAAAAAAAAAAAAAAAAAAAAAAAACCTACTTATGCTCAAATGTATCAATTAAATTATTGTTTTATAAGCAATTTTTGACGAGAAAAAGAATATAGCACACTCCATTATGCTTTAGGATTAACCGTTCTCAAGATATTTGACATTTCTTGTATTTTTGTTACTTCGATTTCGGGAAAATGTCCAATTACCAAATAAAAACAAAAATTGAATTAAAAATGCAAATTTAGTGTTATTTGGTGCAAATAAACTCAATCATAACGAATTATTAAAGAAATAAAGAAAATATGAATGTGAGTTTGCAGGGAAAGTCATGTGCTGCCCATATCAGATTTTTTACGGTTAAAATTACAACAAAATTTCTGTTCCACAAATCGGGATAAATTACAGGGAATTTAATTGCTAATGCACCAATCTAATAACTATTATTTAATTAATTTAATGATCTTTAATACCATACCTTTGAAATTTGTTGTTACATCATTTTATTTTACTCATTGTCGTCATAGGATAATATTATGAAACACTTAAGAATAATCAAAGCTTCATTTAAAAGAAAATAAAATAAACACAAAAACAGTCGCCACTAGTAAATATTTTTTATGCTCTCCAACAAGATCTGTAAGCTATTTTTATAGTCGCAACTTTGAAAATTTTTACTGTATTTTCTAAAACATATGACATCAAAGCATTTGAAAATGCATTTTTTCTTTTTTTTTTAACTTTTATTCCAACTACTCTCAACTCTTATTACATAATGTATTATGATTTGAAGTACGGACATGTTCATAAAAACGGCGAAGAAATTTCAAAATGCATGCTTATAAACCCAATAAAAATTCCAATTGTTCTACTTTACTTTGAACAAATTTAACTTTATGTTATGTAGAAATGCAATTCAAACGTCAACAAGAATTGTGTCTTTTAGTGCATTTTCCGCATTGTTTATTCTCTTATGCATACAAGAATATGTAGGTTAATGGCTTCTTTAGCAATAATTCTTATTTCAAGGATTCTTTAGGAAGCGTTTTGCATTTTTAAATTTCTGATATATGTACTATTATCACTTGTTTAGCTTTTTAGATGATTTCATTGTTTCTTACTACAAACAACTGAATGTTTTTCGACAGTTTCTTTACATTACGTGTGAATGGAAAATTTTGAGTATCTGCGCGGAAACTATTTTTACTTTCTTTATATACATAATGTATAAGGAAAGTATTGTGACGGGGTCGAAAATTCGAGTTCGATGGGAGAGCACGTTTCAAGCATACCTGATCACGAATCAAACATGTTTGAGGTGATGTTTGTGTGTGTGTGAAAGTATGTGTGTGTGTGTGTGTGTGTGTGTGTGTGTATGTGTGTGTGTGTGTGTGTGTCAATGGGCCTTTGGAGACGATATATCACGAACGAATGGAGCGATTCGAATGAAATTTGGTACAAAAATCACAATCTGTAAATACTGGAAGTCTATTTTTAAACGTAATCGGATGCTCAGAACCCCCCTGAATTTTCGAGTGGAATTTTGAAAAAATCATCAAAAAATCAAAACGTTTAATAAAGTTACACAAATAGACATATTTTATGTAAATTTTTCTTAGAAAACGATTGACATAAACTTTAGAACGTTAGCATGATCCGTTCTCGAAATATTGAACATTTTTCAAATAAATTTATCAAAAAATCCCATAAATTAAAAAAAATATTAACTGTTGAGAAACATGTTCACTTTTCATATGTAATATCATGCGATAAATTTGGTGACATCATTCCCGTAGATCTAGTTCGTTCCATTCATGAGAGCAGATACTTTGAGTAATACTTTTTTATTTGAACGCCAATAGTCATTTATCTACTATAAGAATAACTTATTTCTCCGTCCATAACGCTTGACGAGATTTTGGCGATGAATTTGTTGGAATGTCGCCAACTTGGCAACTTTTTGAAATGTTGCCAAATTAACGAAAATCTCACCAAATGGATAAACATGATTCTAAATCAATGAGAATGACGACTAATTCTCGAAAATTCAATATCTTGAAAAGAATATAAGTATCTACTATAAAAAAAACCTATTTTCTTTTACTGTAAAAGTAGTAAATTCATTGCATTATATAAGGACAGTCATGTGTTGCCCACATCAGATTTTTTTTATAACAAAGAGGTTTCTGGAAATAACATGAATTTTATTTTATTTTAAATTCAGTAAGAATTATAGAACTCTCAGTTTCTATATCAATAATGCATAGTGAATAACTTAGTTATAAAGTTTAAAATGCGTTGTTTAACTATGATGACTGGATTTTAGCTTGATTCATTGTTATGAATAATAAAAATCAAAGGTCAATTTTTAGAAATAAGTACATACTATTCTACGTCTGTTCCTCAGCGCCAGATAAATACATGCAAAGTTATCTAAAAATAGCAAGAGATGAAGTGTCTATAGATTATACATTAGATTAGTGCCAAATTTTATTAGGGATATATAATGTGATTGCCAGCTGCATCAAGACCACACTTAGTGCTTGGTGAAAGTAAGACAAATGTTTTATCGAATAAGCTTGTGTATAAAATAAAGTAAGACACTCTAAGCTAATGATAAGGCGCAGTGTAATACAGCTTAAAAGAAATGGTGGAGTTTCGAAAAAATGTGCAGCCTTGTGCACTCTGATGATTTTAACATTTTTGCCATGATTGATGATGAAAGTATCTACTATGATCCCTCACAGCAAATATCGTCACATGTGTGACAGTGTAGTTGTAATCACGTAGCACCTGGGTCGCAATGTGACATCATATTTGTGACTTCTATGCGACGTTACGTATTAGTAACTTTGTAACTTTATTGTGACTATATTCTGTGACGTTTCCACAATTTAATTAACACGTAACAATGTGATGACATTACAATGGCAATTACAATGTGACGTCACATACAAGTTAATATGCGAAGTCACAAACGACAATGAAAATGACCTAAATGACTTCCCTCAATATGACATTATCGAGACGTCCTGTGACGTCCCAAGATCACAGTGTGACGTAAATCTTAAGTCACTGTGAAAAAAAAAACTGCTGTTAGGGATGTGTACGATACGATTGCAAACATTTATATAGTGATGCTTTGAAATACATTGACAAATCGAAAATGTGAGGTGACTAAGATTAAAGTTATTTGCATAATTTCTTAAGAATAAGTATTATTTAAGAGGATATTCTGTAACGATGAGTTGTATTTATGTCAAAACTGAAATGCGAATTATCCGGAAGGTCTGTGAAATTATCGGAATTATCCGGAAGGATTGTGATTTCAGAAAAGTCACTAATGACTTTAAAAAGTCATGACACTTCCTAATTAGAGAGATGTTCAGCAAAATAAATTGCTAATAACAAATAAGCAAATGAAGGAAAGTCAGTTTATTAATTTGATATTTTGTAAAAGTAGTTGCAAGGTGTTTTTTTACAATACATTTATTTGATTTTAAAGTTTACTTCTCTCGTGTTTGTGTATCCTAATGCTATTCATTTCCAGCTGATTTCAAAGAGTTACATGGACTATACACTATATTTAAAGGCGCAGAGCAAATGGCTTGTTTTGGGAATCCACACAACACGATGTTCAATTATTCTAAATTAAACTAATTTTTAATTTAAACAATCTTAAAACTGCCAAGACTGAATTTTGAGAATTTGGTTTGTAAATGAAAGACAATTGTAAATAATACAATGGGCTAATATATTCATACAAATACTTATGAAAGCGGCATGTAAGTATTTCAAATTGATATTTTTATATTAAAATTTGAAAATAGCACCATGTGACTTAAATACATATTATTGAGTGATATTTTGTTTTATATGATATCATTTATTTTTGTAAATGTAATTTTCATAACAATTTGAAACAAAAAAAATAATATTTCAATGGGAATTAAATTGTAATACAACTTTTCAAATATATTAATTGTAAGCAGGAAAGATTTGCCTCTTAAACGAATCACACAAAAATGAATAGAAAGCTGTACCAATATTTGCAACTTTCATAAACACGTTATTGTAAAGTATTCGCCAGAGAATAAATTGCATAAAATGTTTTGTTAATATTTTCTTCTTACCGTAAAAGCAAAAAAGGGTTGGGTACTGTTTATCTGTGCGAATGTTTATAAAAACCTTTAACTCTTCGCTTTCTCGGGAAAGAAATTCAGCCGACAAAAGAAAGTAAAAATAAATGTGGATAAATATAAAGATGCTACCTGATATTTGCGCATTATAATTATCAATCGAAATGGCGTATCTTGTTGACTTTTTACACTGCCTTTCTATCAACTGTTATTTTGACATAAATAATAGTTGATGGAAATAAATATAATTAAATAGAATTTAATATAACGATAAATAAAATGATGCAACCTGATATTTGCGCATTATAATTATCAATCGAAATGGTATATACTGTTGACTTTTTACACTGCCTTTCTATCAACTGTTATTTTGACATAAATAATAGTTGATGGAAATAAATATAAATAAATAGAATTAAATATAACGATAAATAAAATGATGCAACCTGATATTTGCGCATTATAATTATCAATCGAAATGGTCTATCTTGGACTTTTTACACTGTCTTTCTATCAACTTTTATTTTGACATAAATAATAGTTGATGGTAATAAATATAAATAAATAGAACTAAATATAAGGATATAACCTGATGTTTGCGCTTTATAATTATTAATCGAAATGGTCTATCTTGTTGACTTTTTACACTGTCTTTCTCTCAACTATTATTTTGACATAAATAATAGTTGGTGGAAATAAATATAAATAAATAGAATTAAATAGAAAGATGCAACCTGATATTTGCGCATTATAATTATCCATCGAAATGACCTGTCTTGTTGACTTTTTATACTGTCTTTCTATCGTCTATTATTTTGACATAAATAATAGTTGGTGGAAATGAATATAAATAAATAGAATTAAATATAAAGATACATAAAATGATGCAATCTGATATTTGCGCATTATAATCATCAATCGAAATGGTCTATCTTGTTGACGTTTTACACTGCCTTTCTATCAACTATTATTTTGACATAAATAATAGTTGATGGAAATAAATATAAATATAATTAAATATAAAGATGCAGTACTTGCGCATAATAATAATTATCAATCGAAATGGTCTATCTTGTTGACTTTTTACACTGCCTTTCTATCAACTATTATTTTAACATAAATGATAGTTGATGGAAATAAATATAAATTAATTGAATTAAATATAAAGGTAAGTATAAAGAAATATATGATATAAATAAATAGAAATATTTCATAAAAATTGGAGGTATTGGTAGATAAAACAACCTGTTTTCCTTGTTGAAGCAATCAGTTTTGCTAAACCATTTTATAAATGTACGCATCGATTAAGATCCTACACTCTCTATGTTTTAAATGTTTTAAGTACCCCGAATATCGTGGTGTGATTAACAACAGGTTCTGAACTAAAAGTTGGATTACTCCAAAAGAAAAAAATTAAAAAATGCCTTGAAGATAACTGTAAAAATAAAGACAACCAAATTTGGTTAATTAAAATATCTTTAATAAAAACACCATTAATAACGTACATAAAATTACACAATTTTATCTGCCACTAATGAAGGACGTAATAACGGTTTTGGACATTATTAAGTCACTTCATTAGTGGCATTTGCCACTGATGAGAGTTGCGAAAAGGTTTTGCTGAATTGACGTGTTTTTCAATACAATTTTTTGCCTAAAAGATAGTTTGGTTCCACAAAATGAAAACATTTTCGACTACTCGAAAAAGAACAGCCAGTATCCTCGATCGAAGGAATTATTTTTGAATTATTTAATCAATGACCAATTCTATCTTTTTAACAATGAACAATTCTAAACAACGACTCTTAAGCACCCCTGGTTTAATTTGCGATAAAGCTAAGAAGCAGACAAGATCCTGGACGTATTTGAATGCTTGTTAAGAGTACCTAAAAAGTAATGAAATAACAACTACTATAAAATAATTGAAATGTAAAATAAAATGTTTCATTTTTTTACATTAATGTGTAACTTTTTATTACACTTTTTACTTTTTTACTTTATTAATTTATTAACTAATAATTAATGCCGATGTGGTGGCCGAGCGGTCAAAGAGGCAGGCGTTTCCTCGTGATGGCTCGGCTGCCAGATTGTGGGTTCTAGTCCCGCCTACGGGCATAGATGTTGTATTGTCTTATTTGGGACAGAAGTCAGACTTCTATCTTCGGATGCCCCGGGTCATTAGACTAAACAGAAGCAGTGCACTCATTCTTCTTTAATTGCAATGTTAGGGACACGACAACAACAACTAATAATTAATAATATTTAATAAATGTAAATATTATTTATTAACAATATAAAATAATAATTCCCGTATTCGAATATTCGAGATCTGGTTAATGTTATAATTCTAAAAATGTGCTATTCGCTTATATTTAGCTTCAAGTTTAACTCTTTTTGTACCAGGTAAAATTTTTCGTTATATTCTAGACAATGTCCTTGGGATTTCTTTATAACAAAAGCAAAATTAGGAAGTCGGTTGTTTTCTGTTTAAAAATATGAAATTTTCGAAACCAAGAAACGACGAGACAAAGATTTTCTAGAGTCGTAAACACGCACATTCTACCTATCGCTTACTTTCTCGAGGTGCAAGGCAAAAGATTGGCAAAAGATTTGCATGTCTTTAATTTTTACAAATTGTTATTAAAAGATAACTAATGTTCCAACTGGGAATTGCTTAAACTTTTCCATATTTTATATATTTTGCTAAATATTTGCTTTTAAGTAAAAGAGTATAGATTTTTCATTAAATTTTTTTAAAATTTGCAAAAACAACCAACGTTAATACTATTTATGTCATTAATTTATATTCAATTATCAAATGTTATTAAACTATATTAAACTGTTAAATATGCTCAAACTATTAAATACTTTTAAGTTAATAATTGTGCTAAACAGTTTGTGTAAAATGTTTGAAACATTATTTCATAAACAAGTGTCCATATTTTAAATTACTGAATAATGAACTTTTTCTAAAATGTGTGGATTCATCTCGCTATTTCAAATTTAGTTTTTAATGTCTGAATTCCATGTCTCAATCCTTGGATTCGAGGAAACTTTTCTGAAATTATTTAAATTGTTATCAAATCACTTTAGGTTTTTTAAAGTTATTAAAAAGTTATTTAAATTATTATCAGAATTGTTATCGAAACGCTTGTAAAATTAAAATTTTCGCTTTAAAATTATTTTCTATCAAGTATAATTTACTGTTGTTGGTATCAGTTGCCGCTTAATCAACATTCTGTCATACAACCTATCGTGTTTAATTTTTCTACTTGTGCATAATATATGTAAAATAAAGCATTGTGATTGAGTCAGAAATCCAACACAGATTATGATAGATCTACACGGTTTGAGCGCTCCTGAATACAAATAAACTGCTTTGTCAATGACGTCTACGGGTTTGTCTGTCTCTGCATCTGTAGACATTATACCTCCCGAGCAAATTCAGAGAATTGAAGGAAATTTGGCATGATCAGATTGATAAATATGAGAACCTTAATGAATTTCAGAATTATTAGTTTAAGAAAGGACCTCCATTTTTAGAGCTTTTTAATTCGGAAATCGAAAACTATTATAAGTAAATAAATATTTTTTAAAAAAATGTTTAAAAATTGTCATTTAATATGCAATTTCTTATATTTTGTTTATAAGTGATTGCTATCATTTATAGAAAACTAATATGTGTCCGTTTTCGATATATGGTGTATTTACTTAAATTATTGAACACTTTTTTAGTAGATTTACACAGGGGGAAGTTCATACGGGGGCATATCGATACAATAAAATTTGTGTAATAACACGCATGTATAATTGTGTCTGGTTGGGAATGACATCTTTCTTTTGTGCCGTCACTACGCGTGTATGTTATGGCATATAATTTTAACTAAGTAAAAGTTGTTCAAGTAAAACTGTTTGTGACAGTGCTAAGTAATTCTTGTGTCGGCCTTTGATGTCTTCTGAACAATTTAAATAAACTTTTCAACTTTATTTCTCATTTAGAGCATACTTAAGTATCGAACGATAAGATAATTGTTTTTATCGATAATTGTATATGTTTATTGCTTCTCCGGATATATGGTTAAAATGTAGCGCCATCATGTGGGATAAGTTGATAAAATTCATTGTTCTTTGAAACTACAATTTATCCTAATTGCTTCTATTTAGTTATTTTCGTTAGTTCTCAGGTTAACGGATCAGATTTGACCTTGTCCTATGGATGTTCCAAGTGAAAATTTACTGAAAATGAAGAACGAAAAATACGAAATATTATAACCCCGAAAAATAGGTTGTGCAATGTTTATTTTCCATTCATTTTATTTGTGGCAATAGAACTTTCCATCTATGTTTTTACAAAAAAAAATTGAAAATAAACGAAGCATTTATCTCTCAGGATCTATTATAGATACTGTTTGGAAGGTGACTGGTGATTCAGGTTAACTAAGGATTTCCACCTCTAGTTCTTTTTCCATCTCCGGTTCAAAAATTTTCATTTTTATTGAAACATCTATTTTTCAAGATTGGCTATAAGTAGAGCTTACATGATATGGATTTAGCACGAATAGAGCTTACATGATATGGATTTAGCACGAATAGAGCTTACATGATATGGATTTAGCACGAATAGAGCTTACATGATATGGATTTAGCACGAATAGAGCTTACATGATTGATAGGGATTCAGCATCAGTTTCTTGGAGGAGACAGGACGGTTCACTAAGAATGTTCATTTTTGGTTTCTCTCTCACTTCCAATTCCTCTTACACCTCAAAATTTTTCCATGAAACGTCTACGTCTGAGTGTTGGCTATAGATAGAGCTTAGATGATGGCTGATATGGATTTAGTATTAAGTTTTTGAGACGGTAAGACTTTCAACTCCCGGTTTAATTTTTTCCTTGAAACATTTTATTATTTTTTCAGAATAGGTTATAGATAGAGCATAGATTACGACTGACATGGATTCAGCGCCGAATTTTGGAGTATGCAAGGATGAAGAGGTTTCACGAAGTATTTCCACTTTCGGTTCTGGAGATGTCTCGTCTGGTTTCTCGAAATTGTTTCATTATTTTGCGAAATAGCAAAATAATTTAAAATTTCTAATAAATCTGTCAAAGTAAGCTCGGTAAAAGAAATTAGAATTCTAAAAATGTATCAACTTGCCCTGGTCTCCGCCCCCTACTTGTAGCCAGGATTAAATGAATATCATTGCTTGGATTTATCATAAGACATTTTTGAGTTCAATTTATTTTTCCACAACAGGAGCATTTATGGCTGCAAAAAAATAGGATTTCCATGAAATTCGTTATGCTTATTGTAGCGGTAATATGAAGTGTAAC